>BRZM01000109.1:1112794-1494244 GCA_033238685.1 Lates japonicus
TCGCATTGGCTAAAAACAATCTACCCTTGACCTAATGTGCAGTACCAATTTCTGCAATGAGAAATAAGGACGCATGGTGTCAGTGTAATTTAAAAAGTCAGTAGTACACGAGCTTGTTGTCATTGCTGTTTGGTTCCACCTCTTGACAATATTCTCACTTCGGTACTGAAAGGATCGCGTCTGTGTTTGTTCTGTGTAAATGGACGATTTGCCTAATTTTCTGCATAAGAAGTGACTGAGTGTTTACACATAGGAAAGTGTTGGGGTCAAATTTTACAACACAGTTACTGTCTTTTTGATGGATTACTGATGATTTCGGGTTTGACCATGGAACAAAGAAGAGGCGAGCCAGGAAGAACGGGGGGATATTTGGCTGGCTGCCTGATTGCTGTGCTTTTGTGGAGCGTGGCCTCAGCGCAATTAAGATATTCAATCTCTGAGGAGGTTAACGAAGGAACCGTGGTTGGAAATGTCGCAAAAGATCTGGGATTAGATAAAAGAATACTTAAAGACAGAAAGTATCGGATTGTATCAAGTAATGCGGATCATCTTTTCCATGTAAATCAGAACGATGGCGTTCTGTATGTGAGCCGAAAGATTGACAGAGAAGAGGTTTGTGCGCAGAGCAGCACATGTTTAATAAATCTAAAAACCGTGCTTGAAAACCCACTGGAAGTCCACTATGTGGGAGTGGAGGTTCTGGATATAAACGACCATTCTCCCGGTTTCCCAGAGAAAGAGATAACATTAGAAATTTCAGAATCTGTATTACCCGGAGTACGTATTCAGCTAAAAGCCTCACGTGATCCAGACAGCGGTCATTTTTCCGTGCAGCAATATAAACTTAGCGACAATGATCACTTCCGTTTGGAGGTTAAAGATAAAGGGGAAGATGGCAAAATACCCATACTGGTTGTTCAAAAATCTTTGGACAGGGAGTCTGCAGGAAGCCACACTTTAGTGCTGACCGCGCTGGATGGAGGTAAACCTCCAAAATCTGGTAAAATGAATATTCTAGTAAATGTTTTGGATGTTAATGATAATGCTCCTATTTTCTCTAAAGATGTTTATTCTGTGATGCTCGATGAAAACGCTCCAGTAGACACAACAGTCATAAAAGTGAATGCAACTGATCTAGACGAAGGACCAAACGGAGATGTAGTTTATTCGTTTACCAATAGTATCAATCAAAGATTATTAAAACTGTTTGATATAAATCCTACTACGGGCGAGATAATTGTAAAAGGTTTAATAGACTATGAGGAGAAAGACAGATATGAAATTGAAATTCGAGCAACGGATAAAGGCATAGCTCCCCTGGCTACAGAGAAAAGCGTAATTATCAAAATACTTGACGAGAATGACAATGCACCTGAGATTGAAGTCACCTCATTTTCCAGCTCCATCCCTGAAGACTCCAGACCTGGAACTACAGTTGCCCTTATCAGTGTAAATGACTTGGACTCTGGTCTTAATGGAAAAGTTATTTGTTCCACAGGTGACGATGTTCCTTTTACGTTATCGCCATCCTTACAAGATAAAATGTATTCATTAGTGACAAAATCCCCTCTGGACAGAGAGAAACAATCACAATATGACCTAACAATAACTGCAAAAGACGCTGGTCAACCGCCATTATCATCCGAAAAGACAATAAGTGTTGTGGTGTCAGATGTGAATGACAACAGCCCAGAGTTTTCACTCAGCCCCAGCCTCTATGTCACCGAAACTAATGAGCCAGGTGCCTCTGTGTTTTCTGTAAGCTTTTGATATTGATGAGAATGAAATGCGTATTTCTATCATATTCTCAGGGTAGAGCCCGAAGATAATAAAGTATTCCTTTTTAAACATCAACTCTAAAATGGGGATATGGTAGCTAAAAGTTTTGACTTTGAAACACTGGCTTTCCACTTCACGTTATTCTGCGTCCAGATTCTCAGAACTCCATACATTAAGCATATCACAGTGGCTGATATTCATTTCTGGATCCAGAGCGACAGCATCCAGTCATCCCTGTATCCAGTCGCTCCTACTTGGTTCTGCTGAAGGTGTGGAGATTCCCCGCCCAATGTGAGCATGGGACGCCGAGCTAAAGTCAGAGCCTATGACTGATATGGGATATAGCGGCTGATTACTGTTTTCACTGCAGGAAGTTACTGACCACAGTCTCTTTGGTTTGGACGCTACTACAGGACAGATCAGAACGCCCGGCTCATTCACAGAGACAGGCGGAGGCCAGGCATAAACTGGTCATACTGGTCAAAAGACAATGGGAACATTTCACTCTCAGCAGCAGCTACTGTCATTTATCAGTTGCTTAGGAGCCCAAAGGGCTTTTGCAGCCTACGATGTTAAAAGGGATTCCAGCAAAAACAGTTGGGGAAAATAAATGTGACTTTTTATCTAATGATAACTTTGGGCTCAGTTTCTGTACTTTTTCTCATCAGTATCATTGTGCTGATTGCAATGCAGTGCTCAAAATCCACAGACTATACTTCTAAATATCTACAAGAGACTAATTATGATGGGACACTGTGTCACAGCATCCAGTACAGATCTGGAGACAAAAGGTACATGTTAGTTGGACCCAGAATGAGTATTGGATCTACTATAGTCCCGGGCAGCCATGCGAATACACTAGTACTACCTGATAGGAGACGGGCATCTGAGGAGGTAAGGGAAATTTAAACAAGAGTCATATTTAAGCATTGGTTGTTAACATATGTTTTTGTTTGTTTCAACAACTACTTGAAGGTATTGGTCACTATATATTTCAGGTAACTTACATGTTTTTGTTAACATGAGGCAAACTTTCAACACTAGTGATTTTTTCCCCCAGATACTGTTAAAATTAACATATCTATGAAGTTAATGCTGCCTATGTTCTCGTCCCGTGTCCATAAGCAAAATGAAAATATCCACATAATACTCGACACATAACGTGATCTCTCTTGAAATGTGTATAAAGTGGCAGCATGATAACAAAGATATGACGCTGGAGTGGTGCATTATTATACAATAAACTTGCAATAAATAGATATTACTTTCACCAAATGTAGCTTGACGCAACTGCAGTCAGTCGCAATCGCTGTCCATGGTTCTGAAAGTGTTTGAATCTCCTTGTCCAATATTTGCTCATAAAATATAGCAAATGGAAAGCCACAAAATGCCACAAGCTCAGTGGTTTAATTCACACAACATAATTATGTGAAATGTATGATATTTGCAAATGTTATGCAGAATCCTCAAACCATTTTGAGCGACCTTATTTTTCAACTTTATTTGAAGGAAAATTGTGTGCGCTTTACTAACAAGGAGACCATCTCATCATTTCTATCCAATAACTCAACTGTTTGGTCAGAAAATTGCGGTCAGCTACAGAACAGTTTACCATTTATCTAATTTGCCACAAGCCCTTCGATGTTTTTGCTGCAGTGAGAGGTTTTGTCGCATGGTGTCAGTGTAATGTCAAAAGTCAGCAGTACACGAGCTTCAAAGCATTTTGGTTCCACCTCTTGACAACATTCTCACTTCGACATTAGCCATTTATGGTCGTATTGTTTGCCATTATCTCTACCTATGTTGGAGGACAGTGGATATTTATATATGTGAAAGTGCTGGATTCTGGTTTTAAAACGTAGTTATTGTTCTTGTGATGGATTACTGGTGATTCCGGGTTGAAACATGGAACAAAGAAGATGCAAGCCACGAAGGGCGCGAGGATATTTGGCTGGCTGCGTGATTGCTGTGCTTTTGTGGAGTGTGGCCTCGGCGCAATTAAGATATTCAATCTCCGAAGAGGTTAACGAAGGAACCGTGGTTGGAAATATAGCAAATGATCTGGGATTAGATAAAAACACACTGAAAGACAGGAAGTATCGGATTGTTTCCAGTAGTGCGGATCCTCTTTTCCGTGTAAATCAGAACGATGGCGTCCTGTACGTGAGCCGAAAGATTGACAGGGAAGAGGTGTGCGCGCAGAGCAGTACGTGTTTAATAAATCTAAAAACAGTGTTAGAAAACCCTTTGGAGGTGCACTATGTGGGAGTGGAGGTGCTGGATATAAACGACCATTCCCCCAGTTTCCCAGAGGAAGAGAAACGGTTGGAAATTTCAGAGTCCGTGTTGCCTGGAGCACGCTTTCAGCTAAAAGCCTCACGAGATCCAGACAGCGGTCATTTTTCCGTGCAACAATATAAACTCAGTCACAATGATCACTTTCGTTTGGAAGTCAAGGATAGAGGAGACGATGGTAAAATACCAATATTAGTAATTAAAAAATCTTTAAACAGGGAAACTGCAGCAAGCCACTCATTAATACTGACGGCCCTGGATGGAGGTAAACCTCCGAAATCTGGCAACATGAATATTCTCGTAAATGTTTTGGATATTAATGATAACGCTCCCGTCTTCAGTAAAGATGTTTATTCTGTGATGCTCGAAGAAAATTCTCCAGTGGGCACAACAGTTACACAAGTGAATGCAACTGATTTAGATGAAGGAACAAACGGAGATGTAGTTTATTCGTTTAGCAACAGTATGAATCAAAAAATATTAAACCTCTTTGATATCAATCCATTAACAGGTGATATAACTGTTATGGGTTTAATAGACTATGAGGAGAAAGACAGATATGAAATTGAAGTTGAGGCATCAGATAAAGGTTTCGCTCCTTTAACAACAGAAAAAAGCGTAATAATCAAGATAGTTGATGTGAATGACAACGCACCTGAGATTGAAGTTACCTCGTTTTCCAGCTCCATCCCTGAAGACTCCAGACCTGGAACTAGAGTTGCCCTTATTAGTGTAAATGACTTGGACTCTGGTCTTAATGGAAAAATTATTTGCTCCATAGGTGACGATGTTCCCTTTGCTTTATCACCATCCTTACAAGATAAAATGTATTCATTAGTGACAAAATCCCCTCTGGACAGAGAGAAACAATCACAATATGACCTAACAATAACTGCAAAAGACGCTGGTCAACCTTCATTAGGCTCTGAAAAAACAATAAACGTCATGCTGTCAGATGTGAATGACAACAATCCAGAGTTTTCACTCAGCCCCTATACTTTCTATGTCACCGAATCTAATGAGCCAGGCGCCTCTGTGTTTTTTGTGAGAAAGCGTTTGATCGTGATGAGAATGAGAATGCACGTATTTCCTATCATATTCTCAGAGATGGAAGCGAGGTCAATAAATTGACATCACTTCTCAACATAAACACTGAAAATGGGGACATTGTTAAAAGTTTTGACTTTGAAACACAAAGCTTTCCAGTTCCAAGTTGTTACGTCAGATTCTGGAACTCCGCCACTAACCTTAGCGTCTACGGTAGGCGTGTTCATTCTGGATCAAACGACAACGCTCCAGTCATCTCTTATCCACTCAGCTCCGCGGTTCTGCTGAAGGTGTGGAGATTCCATAATGAGCATAGGACCTTGGTGGCAAGAGTCAGAGCCTATGGCTGATAGGATATAACAGCTGGTTACTGTTTTCCTGCAGGAGGTTGCAGCCACAGTCTCTTTGGTTTGGACGCTGCCACAGGACAGATCAAGAACACTTCGCTCGTTCACAGAGACAGACGAGGCTGAGCATAAAACTGTCATACTTGTCCAAAGAGACAATGGGAACGTTCACTCTCTGCAACAGCTACTGTGAGTTGTCAAAGTCATTGGAGCCCAAAGAGGCACAAGCTCTGATGTTAAAAGCTCGGCAAGCAGATGAGGGAATGAGCATCGATGACAGGCTCAGTTCAGCACTTTCTCATCAAGTATCATTGTGCTGATTTCATTGGTATCAAGTCACAGACTATACTTCTAAATATCTACAAGGACTAAATTAACATTGGACACTGTGTCACAGCATCAGTAGAATAATTAATAATTTGTATTAGTTGGACCCAGGATGAGCATAGGATCGACTATAGTCCCGGGCAGCCATACAAACACACTAGTGCTCCCAGACAGGAGAAGGACATCTGAAGAGGTAAGGGAAATTTTAACACGCGTTTGGTTTTCCACGCATATAGCCTAGAGTCATCTTCAAGTTTATAATCCATATATCAGGCACAACTTTCACATTCAAATAATGTACATATCTGAAAAGTTTTCACATCCGCTTTTATAATAAGTATATGAACGCAGAAAGGAACAAATCAGGCATGGTTTCGTTCCGGTCAACATAGTAGTAACATTGCGATGGCGGTTGAAGAGAAAGCTCTTAGTGACTTAGAAATGAATGTAAATTCATATGTCAGATTAGTCATGTAACATAACTTAGAGAATACTAATATTCATAATAGTTGTGGCGTGTCTGATGATCATTTTATTTAGGTTTTGTTTTTTTGTTGTTAATTTTTACATTTACTACAGTATGTGTATTTTAAATATATGTTACATTTAGTTTTGCTTGACAAATATGGCGTTTGAAGACACAGTTTCTTTTACAGTATAGAGATGAACCCGAACTAGGATGTTATAAACTGCGAAGGAGATTGAAACTTATGTTATTTCTTTTAATAATGTATTTCCATCATCTTCTCCTTCTTTGCACTGGAGAGATATTTAGAAATAGCAGATGTCACCGACCGTGCAACCATATTTTATTGGGCGTTATAAGATGAGCAGTACTGTTCCTCAAACAGAGAAGAACTGACTGTCTTTGGACGTATCAGCGCGTCACCCAAACCCCACTCTTGCGATATATAACACGAAATGCAAACCCCTACACAGAAATATGGGTAAGATATGACAGTATGGCAAAAGTTAAATAGGCTGATGTTGATGATGCATTGTTTACAAACTAGAAATGGACTAGTATCCGCAAATATGGCTGGAAAGAAGTAACGTTACTGGTAATCGCTATCCATGGTGCTGAATATGTTTGCTCTCGTTTCCCATTATGTGTTAAGCTCTAACCAATATACCAAATCAAAGTGACGTTATCTCAACTTGTTTAATTCATGCGACTTAACCATATGAAGTAAATATATTTGCATGTGTTTGGTAGAATCTTCGCAACGTTTTGAAAAGATGTGTTTTCTGCTTTTGTTTTTCTGCAGTTAGAATTTAGATCACATGGTGTCAGTGTAATGGACAAAGGCAGGCCTGTGCTTCTCGTCATTGTATTTTGGTTCCACCTCTTTATAGCTTCCCCAGTTCGACACTGACACAGTCCTTCTTGAGCTTACTGCTGCCTTTGGAAATGCTCTTTTCGTCCTGGACTCAGCCTTTGTAGGAAGATAATTAATATTTTCATACACGGAAGTCCTGTATTCGATCGTTGCAAAGCAGTTTTGTTCCTGTGAAAGACTACTGATGATATCGGGTTAAACCATGGAACAAAGAGGATACGAGAAAGGAGTCGGGAGAGCATGTTTGGCCGGCTGCGTGGTTGCTGTGCTTTTGTGGAGTGTGGCCTCGGCGCAAATACGATATTCCGTTTCCGAAGAAGTTAACGAAGGAACTGTGGTTGGAAATATAGCAAAGGATCTCGGATTAGATAAAGGCACATTAAAAGACAGGAAGTATCGGATTGTTTCCAGTAATGCGGACCCTCTTTTCCATGTAAATCAGAACGATGGCATCCTATATGTTAACCGAAAGATTGATAGGGAAGAGGTGTGCGCGCAGAGCAGTACATGTTTAATAAATTTAAAAACCGTATTAGAAAACCCGCTTGAAGTCCACTATGTGGGAGTGGAGGTGCTTGACATAAATGACCATTCTCCGAGTTTCCCAGAAGAAGAGAAACGGTTGGAAATTTCAGAGTCCGTGTTGCCCGGAGCACGATTTCAGCTAAAGCCCTCACGGGACTCAGACAGTGGTCACTTTTCAGTGCAGCAATATAAACTAAGCCAAAACGACCACTTTCGTTTGGAAGTAAGGGATAAAGGAGAAGATGGTAAAATACCGATATTAGTTTTGCAGAAATCTTTGGATAGAGAAGCAGCAGGAAGTCACTCATTAGTGCTGACGGCGCTGGATGGAGGTAAACCTCCTAAATCCGGTAACATGAACATTTTAGTTAACGTTTTGGATGTTAATGATAACACTCCTGTTTTCTCTAAGGATATTTACTCCGTCACACTAACTGAAAATTCTCCAGTTGGCACCACCGTCGTACAAGTGAATGCAACTGATTTAGATGACGGACAGAATGGAAAAGTGTATTACTCATTTGGTAACAGTGTAAGTAATAAATTATTTAGGCTTTTTGATATTAATACATCCACAGGCGAGATAACTGTCAAAGGCCCAATAGACTATGAGCAAAAAGACAAGTACGAAATTGAAATTGAGGCATCCGACAAAGGTCTCGCACCTCTAACCACAGAGAAAAGTGTTATTATCCAAATAGTTGACGTGAATGACAACGCACCTGAGATTGAAGTCACCTCAGTTTCCAGCTCCATCCTGAACTCTAGACCTGGAACTTCACAGTTGCCCTTATCAGGTACAATGGCTTGGTTCTAAGTCTGTGGAAAGGTCTTGCTCCCATAGGTGAGATATTGCAACATAATACCCACAAGATAAATATATTAGTGACCACAAATTCCCTCTGGACAGAAAGGCGTACAATATGACCTAACAATAACTGCAAAAGACGCTGGTCAACCGCCATTATCATCTGAAAGAGACAATAAGTGTTGTGGTGTCCGATGTGAATGACAACAGTCCAGAGTTTTCACTCAGCCCCTATACTTTCTATGTCACCGAAACTAATGAGCCAGGTGCCTCTGTGTTTTCTGTGAAAGCTTTTGATCGTGATGAGAATGAGAATGCACATATTTCCTATCATATTCTCAGAGATGGAAGCGAAGATAGTAAAGTGGCTTCCTTTTTAAACATCAACTCTGAAAATGGGAGATATTATGGCGCTAAAAAGTTTTGACTTTGAAACACTGAAAACTTTCAACTTCCACGTTGTTGCGTCAGATTCTGGAACTCCACCATTAAGCATAGCGTCACAGTGAGCGTGTTCATTCTGGATAGAGCGACAACGCTCAGTCATATATCCTCAGCTCTAGCGGTTCTGCTGAAGGTGTGGAGATTCCACATAGTAACAGGCACTTGGGACACTTGGTGACTAAAGTCAGAGCCTATGACGCTGATAGGATATAACGGCTGGTTACTGTTTACTGCAGGAAGTTACTGACCACAGTCTCACTGGTTTGGACCTTTACAGGACAGATCAGAACACTTCGCTCATTTAGAGACAGACAGGCTGAGCATAAACTGGTCATACTAATTCAAGACAATGCGACATTCACTCTCAGCAACAGCTACTGCCGGATTGTCAAACTTGTGGAGCCCAAAGGCTTTTGCAGCTTCCTGATGTCAAAGTTCAGCAAAAACAGATGAGAGAGAATAATGTGACTTTTTACCTGATGATAACTCTGGGGTCCAGTTCAGCACTTTTTTCATCAAAGTATCATCATTGCTGATTACAGTACAGTGCTCTAAATCCACAGACTATACCTAGAAATATATCTACAAAGAGACTAATTATGATAGGACACTGTGACACAGTATCTAGCAGTACAGATCTGGAGACAAACGGTACATGTTAGTTGGACCCAGAATGAGTATAGGATCTACTATAGTCCCGGGAAGCCATGCGAATACACTAGTACTACCTGACAGGAGACGGACGTCTGAAGAGGTATGACTTTTATTGTGAAAATACTGCGTGTTTCTGCTGGGAGTGTTAGTCATTTGTTAGTTCATGAGTCAGTCCTGTCAATTATCCACTGCATTTTCAATTGGAATCATAGTAGCAAAGTAGTACATTTGACTGGCAGCCTGTGGATTGACAGTTGCAGTGTTGATCATATTGTAGTCTACACGTTATTATAACAACGGTATGAAATTAGGTTGGCGTATAGATTGAGTCATTTTGTTATTTCGTAGTATTCGCTTGTTCCACTCTACTGTGAGAAACAAATCCATTTTAGTTAGAATTTGTAGAGTGTCAATCATTCCTCACTTTCACTCAAATATGTGACTTAAGTTTTTCTAGCTCTTGTAACTTAACAGAAAGTCAGTATTGTGGACGGGCCAAATACTGACTGGTGTCATTCGCTGTCCGTGGTGCTGATACGGTTTGCACCTCTTAATATAATGGAAGAAATGCCACAAGACAAATTGGTTGAGTACCATTATTCAAATGTTTTGGTTTATACATGAAATTAATAAAAATCTAAGTTATGGAGAAAAATCAAACAGTTGGGATATGATGCCTCCATCTTCATTCAGAGCAATTTAAGTTCGGCTTGTTAAACCAGCGAAAGAGTTCGTCTCGTAGCCTGATGTAGTCAAGGTAAATAAAAAGTCAAGGTAAATAAATATGAAACCCCGCCACACCGCTTTAATAGAAATTGAGAAACTATGCTTCCCCTGCAGTGAACAGTGGAATCGCATGGTGTCAGTGTGTTTGGAAAATAAAGACTTAGCTTGTCGTCACTACATTTTAGTTCCACCTCTTTATCAGTCCGATACTGACAGAATTGCGTGTTGGCTTTCTGCTGCTTTTATAAATACCGTGCAGTATTTTCATCATTTTAGAAACAGAGTGACCACTGACATATCCGGATGTGTTGGACTAATTTCTTTGAACGCAATTATTAATCCCGCGAGCGATAACAATTTAATCATGGAACAAAGAAGATGCAAGCCACGAAGGGCGCGAGGATATTTGGCCGGCTGCGTGGCTGCTGTGCTTTTGTGGAGTGTGGCCTCGGCGCAATTAAGATATTCCATCTCCGAAGAGGTAAACGAAGGAACTGTGGTTGGAAATATAGCAAAAGATTTGGGATTGGATAAAAGTACGTTGAAAGAAAGGAAATATCGGATTGTTTCCAGTAATGCTGATCCTCTTTTCCATGTAAATCAGAACGATGGCATCCTGTATGTGAGCTGAAAGATTGACAGGGAAGAGGTGTGCGAGCGGAGCTCTACGTGCTTGTTAAATCTAAAAACCGTACTAGAAAACCCACTGGAGGTACTACTATATCGCAGTGGAGGTATACTCAACAACCATTCCCAGTTTCCCCAGAAAGAAAACTTTGCATTCAAGTCTGTGTGCAGTACGTATTCCCCTAAAAGCTTCACGAGATCCGGACGGCGGACCATTCTCTGTTCAGCAGTATAAACTTAGCCCAAATGAGCACTTCCGTTTGGAAGTTAAGGATAAAGGAGAAGATGGTAGAATTCCTGTTTTAATTGTGCAAAAAGGTTTGGATAGAGAGGCAGCGGCAAGCCACACTTTAGTGCTGACCGCACTGGATGTAGGTAAACCTCCGAAATCTGGCGAAATTAATATTTTAGTGAACGTTTTGGATATTAATGATAACGCACCTGTTTTTTCTCAAGATGTTTATTCTGTGATGCTCCATGAAAACGCTCCAGTAGGCGCAACAGTCATACAAGTGAATGCAACCGATGTAGATGAAGGACCAAATGGAGATGTAGTTTTTTCATTCAGCAACAGTGTGAGCCATAGATTGTTAAAGCTTTTTGACATTAATTCATTAACAGGTGAAGTAACAGTAAAAGGATTAATAGACTATGAGGAAAAGGACAAATATGAAATTGAAATTCAGGCATCAGATAAAGGTCTCGCACCTCTTGCCACACAAAAAAGCATAATAATCAAGATAGTTGACGTAAATGACAACGCACCTGAGATTGAGGTTACCTCATTTTCCAGCTCCATCCCTGAAGACTCTAGACCTGGGACTACAGTTGCCCTTATCAGTGTAAATGACTTGGACTCTGGTCTTAATGGAAAAGTTATTTGCTCCATAGGCGAGGATGTTCCTTTTGCTTTATCACCATCCTTACAAGATAAAATGCTTATGCAGTAGTGACAAAATCCCCTCTGGACAGAGAGAAAAAGTCACAATATTTCATAACAGTAGTTGCAAGAGACGCTGGTCAGCCATCACTATCGTCTGAAAAGACAATAAATGTCATGGTGTCAGATGTAAATGACAACAGCCCAGAGTTTTCACTGAGCGCCTATACTTTCTATGTCACCGAGGGTAACTATCCAGGTGCCTCTGTGTTCTCGGTTAAAGCTTTTGATGCTGATGATGATGGGAATGCGCATATATCCTATAATATTTTAAGGGATGGAAGCGAAGATAATAAACTGACGACTTTTCTAAACATCAACTCTGAAAATGGAGACATTCTGGCGCTAAAAAGTTTTGACTTTGAAACACTGAAAACTTTCCAGTTCCAAGTTGTTGCGTCAATTCTGGAACTCCGCCATAGCAGCAGCGTCACAGTGGGCAGTGTTCGTCTGGATCAAACGACAGCGCTCCAGTCATCCTGTATCCGCCAGCTCTAACGGTTCTGCTGAAGGTGTGGAGGAGATTCCCCGCAATGTGAACGCAGGACACTTGGTGACTAAATCAGAGCCTATGACGCTGATATAGGATATAACGGCTGGTTACTGTTTTCACTGCAAGAAGTTACTGACCACAGTCTCTTTGGTTTGGACCGCTATACAGGACAGATCAGAACACTTGGCTCACTCACAGAGACAGGCCAAGGCTGAGCATAAACTGGTCATACTGGTCAAAGACAATGGGAGCATTTCACTCCCTCTGCAACAGCTACTGTAGTTGTCAAAGTTACCCAGGAGCCCAAAAGGGGCACTGCGGCCTCTGATGTTAAAAGTTCAGCAAAAGCAGATGAGGATAATAATGTGACTTTTTACCTGATGATAACTTTGGGCTCAGTTTCAGCACTTTTTCTCATCAGTATAATTGTGCTGATTGCAATGCAGTGCTCAAAATCCACAGACTATACTTCTAAATATCTACAGGAGACAAATTATGATGGGACACTGTGTCATAGCATCCAGTACAGATCTGGAGACAAACGGTATATGTTAGTTGGACCCAGGATGAGTATAGGATCTACTATAGTCCCAGGAAGCCATGCGAATACACTAGTACTTCCCGACAGGAGGAGGACATCTGAGGAGGTAAGACAGATTGCGTGACATCAGGGCAGGTCTGGTATGAAAGCTAGAGATAAATGAGATGCAGATCTTAATGATTTAAGTTTCCCAAAAACACTGAATCGCACCACCTATTCAGAACAGCTGGATGAGGGAAATGGGTTTGTGTGTTCATACTGTATGACACTGCTGAGTTAAGTTGTTGGTTTATATGTGGTTGTACAGGTGGTTCTCACACAGACCAGATTGGAAATTGATTAGGAAATTACACATTAGACTGCAGTTAGTGTGCTGTGTTAGTACCAGCGTGCTGTTTTTGTCTTTAGAGAAGAGCCCCTGAAGGGATAGGGCAATCAATACAATATTATCAGTGCCTGTCTTTTTATCTTTACAAAGTTATGTGGTGGTTTTATGGCAGTCTGAGTATACAGGTTGGCATCAAATATATATATATATATATATATATATATATATATATATATATATATATATATATATATATATATATATATATATCATTTAAATGAATACATTTTTATTTGTAGAAATGGGCTCCACTCTTGAGCTTGTCTCTGAATATATTACAGCAGCATTCACTGAAGGGCATTTAAATTTCACCTTGGTTAATTCAAATTAGCTGATTCCATCACAGAATGTACTTGTATCCACGTATAAATATGAACAGTAGAGCAAGTGAATCATTTCTAAAGAAAAGCAACACTTTTGTTTAGCTGACATCATGTTCATTTGATTTTGGATACACATAGCGCTATGTCCTTGTTGCTGGATAGTTTGAGATATACAATGCAATTATCCATGGCAATCAAGTGTGCAGAAACTGTGCTCGCATTGTTCTGTATGCCGAGCTGCCTGACTGCGGGAGGAGACATCACTGTCCGTGGTGCTGAAAGTTGTTCTATTAAACGTAGCCATATCTCTTGAAATGTTACAGAAATTAGTACTTGTACTAATATAAATTCTTCGACATGATAGCTTTTTGAAGATGGAACTGATGAAAATGATCGTTAATTCATATCTGTCTTATAACATTTAGAGACAGTTTTTCTTATTTCCCTAGTGTTTCGTTGTTGTACGATCTTTTGATTTTACTATACTTTTAGATGAACAGTACTGCAATAACATTGTGGGTCGCATGGTGTCGGTATTATGGAAAATAGTGCCTCTAGATATTTTCGTCATCATTGTAAGATCCAGCCCTGTATTTTATTGGCATTAAGTGAAAAGGGCTTGGACACGAAACTAGCTCTGTATCATTCCCAGTGCTCAGTTGGGATGTAGCGCACTTTGCAAAGCAATAAGACTGTTTATGTATTCTTGTGCACAGTATTATAAATCCCGGAGTTTTTTTTTTTTTTTTTTGTACATAATGGAACAAAGCGGACGCCTGGCGTGGACAGAGCGATGGAAATGCGTCGTCTACATGGTGGTTTTGGTAACGTTTTGGAGCGAAGCCGCAGCTCAGATTAGATATTCCATCTCCGAAGAGGTGAAAGAAGGAAGTGTTGTTGGAAACATCGCGAAAGACTTGGGAATTGATAAAGCTACGCTGAAGGATAGAGCGTATCGTATTGTTGGCAGTTCAACGGAACCTCTTTTTCATTTGAATAAAGACGACGGTATCCTGTATGTCAGTAGGAAAGTGGACAGGGAAGAGATCTGTGAACGAAGCAACGCGTGTGTAATCAATCTTAAAACAGTGCTGGAGAATCCTCTAGAAATCCATTATGTGGCCATAGAGGTGCTGGACGTCAATGACCATTCCCCCGTCTTTTCAGAGAAAGAGAAACGACTGGAGATATTTGAATCCACATTACCGGGAGCAAGGTTCCAGCTCCAACCTGCACGCGACCCGGATGGCGGTCAGTTTTCTGTTCAGCAGTATAAACTGAGTCACAATGACCACTTTCGTTTGGAAGTTAAGGAGAGAGGCGAAGACCGTAAGATGCCATTCCTGATTTTACAGAAGCAGTTAGACAGAGAGGCTATGAGAGAACACAAGCTTCTGCTTTCAGCTATTGATGGTGGGAGGCCAGCGAGGTCTGGAACAATAGAAATACTGATTGAAGTGCTTGATGTTAATGACAATTCACCCGCCTTTACACAAGATGCATATTCTGCTATTTTAAATGAAAACGCAGCCCCCGGCACGTTAGTTATCCAGGTTAATGCCACAGATTTGGATGAGGGCGCCAACAGCGAAATTGTTTACTCATTTGGTAAAGAAGTGGACATAAATTTGCAAGAACTATTTAACATAGATCCAGAGACTGGGAAAATTATAGTGATGGGTGGAATTGATTTTGAAGAGAAGAAAAGCTATGAAATTGACATACAAGCTTCAGATAAGGGCCCAGTGCCTTTGTCCACAGACAAAACTGTGATAATAAAGGTAATTGATCTTAATGATAATCCTCCAGAGATTGAAGTTACATCATTTTCTAAATCTGTTCCTGAGGATTCTAGAACTGGAACAACAGTTGCTTTGATTAGCGTCAATGATTTGGATTCAGGCCTCAATGGAAAAGTTTCTTGCTTTATACGCGAAGATATTCCTTTTGCTATTTCTCCATCCTTGCAAGATAATATGTATGCTATAGTAACCAAGTCCCAACTGGACAGAGAAGTAAGATCTTTTTATGAACTTACACTTGTTGCAAAGGACACTGGTGAACCACCACTCTCTGCTGAAAAGACAATAACTGTGGTTGTATCAGATGTGAACGACAACAGACCACAGTTTTCACTGAGCCCATATACGTTCTATATTACTGAAAATAATGATCTAGCAGCACTGGTATTTCCAGTCAGGGCATCTGATCTTGATGAACGTGATAATGCCCACATCTCTTATCACATTCCTAGGGACAGCAGTGGAAATACTATTGGTCCATTTATAAACATCAACTCTGAAAATGGGGATATTATGGGCGCTAAAAGTTTTGACTTTTTGGAAACTGAAACTTTCCAGTTCCACGTTGTTGCGTAGATTCTGGAACCGTCACTAGCAGCAGTGTCACAGTGGGCGTGTTCATTCTGGATCAAACGACAACGCTCCAGTCATCCTGTATCCACTCAGCTCTAGCGGTTCACTGAAGGGGTGTGGAGAGATTCATAATGTGAGCATAGGACATGGTGACTAAGTCAGGCCTATGGCTGATATAGGATATGAAACGGGTTACTGTTATTTTTGCTACCGAAGTTACTGACCACAGTCTCTTTGGTTTGGACGCTATACAGGACAGATCAGAACACTTGGCTCATTCCACAGAGACAGGCGAAGGCATAAACTGGTCATACTGGTCAAAGACAATGAAACGTTTCACTCTCATGTAGCTACTGTGATTGTCAAACTTGTAGGAACTGAAGCTTTTGCAGCTTCTGATGTTAAAAAAGTTGTAAAAAGCAGACCAGGGGAGAATAATAACGACTGCCTATGTGCTTTAGGCTCAGTTTCGCACTTTTCTCATCAATTATCATTGTATTGCTGATTACGGTAGTGCTCTAAATCCACAGACTGTGCTTCTAAATATCTACAAGAGACAAATTATGATGCGAACATGTCATAGCATCCAGTACAGAGTCTGGAGACAAGCGGTACATATTAGTTGGACCCAGGATGAGTATAGGATACTATAGTCCCAGACAGCCATGCAAACACACTAGTGCTCCCAGACAGAAGGACATCTGAAGAGAGTGAGAAAGGCTGCTGTATATCAGGAGACAGTTCTGGTATAGATGCTAGAGATAAATGAGATGCAGATCTCTTAATGATTTAAGTTTCCCAAAAACACTGGTGCACCACCTATGGCAGCTGGGTGGAAAAGGCTACAGGCATATCAATTTCATCACCAAGGGAAATCAGGAGGTTGTGTGTTCTCATGCGACTGCTGAGTTAAGTTGTTGGTTTACAGAAAATTCATCAGAGGGAAAGGCGGTGGTTGCTGTGGTCTCGTTGCAAATAGTGTGCTGTGTTAGTACCTTAATGCTGCTGTGCCCTTATGTACATTACAATCTAATTAATCTCAAGAAATCAGAAAGCCTTATAGAGTTCTTTAATGAATTAAATATTTTAATGTTGTGTAGTGTGATGAAATACTGGACAATCTAATTACCAAGATAAGGGAGATGTTGTTTTAAGTAGTAATATCTACCCTTGTGCTTTCCATCACAAAATAACCCACATCCAAACTTAACTCTTTTTCTCCCCCATAACAAAACAAATGCTTTTGTACTTTGCATCTGTGTCTATATTTGATTTGAAAATTTTGTAGTCCGTGCACTGACCAATTTGACTATGGCTCATTTGGCTCATTCACAGAGACAGACGAGGCCGAGCATAAACTGGTCATACTGGTCAAAGACAATGGGAACGTTTCACTCTCTGCAACAGCTACTATGATTGTTAAAAGTTGTGGAGCCCAAAGAGGCTTTTGCAGCTTCTGATGTTAAAAGCTCAACAAAATCAAATGAGGAGAATAATGTGACTTTTTACCTGATGAAAACTTTGGGCTGAGTTTCAGTACTTTTTCTCATCAGTACCATCGTGCTGATTGCAATGCAGTGCTCAAAATCCGCAGACTTCTAAATATCTACAGGAGACTAATTATGATGGGACACTGTGTCACAGCATCCAGTACAGATCTGGAGACAAATGGTACATGTTAGTTGGACCCAGAATGAGTATAGGATCTACCATAGTCCCAGGAAGCCATGCGAATACACTAGTGCTCCCTGACAGGAGGAGAACATCTGAGGAGTTAAGGAGATTTTCTCCGGCCCTCTTTATATTACAGACACACACCAGTACACACCATATACGGTATTTGTCTGCCAGTTTCTGAGTCACAGCTTAACAGATCAGCGGGATTAGTTCAAGTAACTTAAATGAACTCATGACAATACATTAACTTCTGAATGGTGCATTTGTTTGGCTTTGTACAAGAAAGTAAGTTGCCACTGTCCCGCAAATTTTGTTCTTGTACTTGTATTCTTGGCAAATATAGGAAATCAGTCTAAAATCATTTTATTTCAGAGAGGTAATTTGCATTTCCTGCTAGGCAGCATCTGGTCGCATGATGTCACTGCACAAGCACGGCAGCATTTCTATACAGTATGTCCTTCTGAAGAAGCCCTCCCCTTAACGTAGGTAGTTTGGCAATTTTTCGTTAAAGGCAGTGTTCTGACTCTGTGGATGCTGGATCTGTAAATTGCACAGTATTTTTTGTCTGACAACTATTTTTTATTTGTATATATTTTGTTTATTTTGCTGATGGCTGACGTCTGTTTTACAGTTTAGCTATATTCAGATCTTTGTGGATTTATATACATTTTCCCCTTCAAACATGGCAGGAAGAGGAGGTGGTGGAGTATGGCGGACGGGACTGGTCGCTCTCGTGGCAGCAACGTTAATGTTGTGGGATGTTGGCACTGCACAGACAAGATACTCCGTTTCTGAAGAGCTAAAAGCAGGCACTCGGGTTGGAAATATAGCCAAAGATTTAGGTCTGGATCTCGGTACTTTGAAAGCGAGGGGATTTCGCATTGTATCTGGGTCGAATGAGCCAGTGTTCCAGGTTAACCAGAACGATGGCATTATGTACGTAAATAGGAAAATAGACAGGGAGGAGGTGTGTGAGCGAACTAGTACATGTTTGATAAATGTGAAAACTGTGCTAGAGAACCCGTTAGAAATCCATTATGTTTCGGTAGAAATTCAAGATATAAATGACCACAGTCCCACCTTTCCTGAAAATGAGACGCGTCTAGAGATATTTGAATCAGCGCTGCCTGGTGAACGCTTCCAGCTCCAAGCTGCGCGCGATCCAGATAGTGGAATATATTCTGTTCAGCAGTATAAACTAAGTCAGAATGATCATTTTCGTTTGGAGCTGAAAGACAGGGCCAATGATGGTAAAATTCCCATTTTGTACCTGCAAAAATCACTAGACAAAGAAACTGACAGACATCATAGGCTTACGCTCTCTGCCATCGACGGAGGAAAACCTCCTCGGACAGGCACTACAGAGTTGTTAATTGAAGTTTTGGATGTTAACGACAATCTGCCCATATTCACCAAGGATTCTTATTCTGTCTTACTACCGGAGAATTCGCCAATTGGTACGACAGTCCTTCAAGTGAACGCCACTGATTTAGATGATGGTTTGAACGGTGAAGTGGTTTACTCATTTGGAAGTAATGTTAATGGTAAATTGCGAAAACTTTTTGACATAGACGGTAAAACTGGCGAAATAACTGTTAAAGGACTAATAGATTTTGAAGAAAAAGACCAATATGAAATAGACATAAAGGCATCTGATAAGGGCGCTGTTCCTTTAAAAACAGACAAAAGCGTAATCATAAATGTAGTTGACCTAAACGACAATATTCCAGAGATCGAGGTAACATCCTTTTCTAGCGCTATTCCAGAGGACTCCAAGCTTGGAACCACAGTCGCACTGATTAGTGTTAGTGACTTGGACTCTGGTCTGAACGGAAAGGTTATTTGTTTTATTCGTGAGAATGTCCCTTTTACCTTAAATCCGTCTCTACAAGATAATATGTACTCTGTTGTCACTAAATCGTCTCTGGACAGAGAACATCAGTCTCATTATGACGTCACAGTAGTTGCAAAAGATGGAGGCGATCCAGCCTTATCATCTGAAAAGACAATAAGTGTTGTTGTTTCTGACGTAAATGACAACAGTCCACAGTTTTCTATGGTCCCCTATACGTTTTATGTCATGGAGAATAACACTCCAGGAGCATTATTATTTTCTGTGAGGGCATCTGATTGCGATGAAAATGAGAATGCCCTTATTTCTTACCACATCATGAGAGATGGAAGTGAAGATAAAAAAGTCACTTCATTTCTAAACATCAACTCCGAAAATGGGGATATTTTGGCACTAAAAAGTTTTGACTTTGAAACACTGAAAACCTTCCAATTCCACATTATTGCGTCAGATTCTGGAAGTCCATCACTAAGCAGCAATGTCACAGTGAACGTGTTCATTCTGGATCAGAACGACAACGCTCCAGTCATCCTGTATCCAGTCAGCTCTAGCAAGTTCTGCTGAAAAGGTGTAGAGAGATTCCCCGCAATGTGAACATAGGACACTTAGTGACTGAAGTCCAGAGCCTATGACCTTTGATATAAGCGTAGGATCATAACTTGGCTGGATTTACTGCTTTTCACTGCAAGAAGTTGCAGCCACAGTCTCTTTGGTTTTGGACGCTACAGGACAGATCGGAACATGGCTCATTCACAGAGACAGACGAAGATGAGCATAAACTGGTCATGCTGGTGCAAAGGAACCAAGCCGAAACGTTTCACTCTGGCAACAGCTACTGTGATTGTCAAACTTGTGGAGCCAAAGAGGCTTTTGCAGCTTCTGATGTTAAAGTTCAACCAAAAGCAGATGAGAGGAGAAATAATGTGACTTTTTATCTGATGATAACTTTGGGCTCAGTTTCAGCACTTTTCTTCTCAGTATCAACTCATTATTTTGATTGCAGTACAGTGCTCTAAATCTACAGACTACACTTCTAAATATCTACGAGAGACAAATTGATGGGACACTGTAATATGACATCCAGTACTGAATCTGGAGACCGACCTTGGTATATGTTAGTTGGACCCAGGATGAGCATAGGATCTACTATAGTCCCAGGCAGCCATGCAAACACACTAGTGCTCCCAGACAGGAGAAGGACATCTGAAGAGGTAAGAAAGGCTGCTGTATATCAGGGCAGTTCTGGTATGAATGCTAGAGATAAATGAGATGCAGAGCTTAATGATTATAGTTTCCCAAAAACACTGAATTGAACCACCTATTCAAAGCAGCTGGGTGGAAAGGGACTACAGGCATATAAATTTCATCACCAAGGGAAATCAGGAGGTTGTGTGTTCTCATGTGACTGCTGAGTTAAGTTGTTGGTTTACAGAAAATTCATCACTGAGGGAAATGAGGTGGTTGCTGTATGGTTGGATCTCATTGCAAATAGTGTGCTGTGTTAGTACCTTAATGCTGCTGTGCCCTTATGTACCTCACAATCTAATTAATCTCAAGAAATCAGAAAGTCTTATAGAGTTCTTTAAGGAATTAAATATTTTAATGTTGTGTAGTGTGATGAACTACTACTACTGGACAATCTAATTACCAAGATAAGGGAGATGTTGCTTTAAGTAGTAATATCTACCCTTGTGCTTTCCATCACAAAATAACCCACATCCAAACTTAACTCTTTTTCTCCCCCATAACAAAACAAATGCTTTTGTCCTTTGCATCTGTGTCTATATTTGATTTGAGAATTTTGTAGTCCGTGCACTGACCAATTTGACTGTCAATAATTTAAACAGTTAAGTGCATATTTCAGACCATGTGTGATTGTGTCATAGATCATAAGCTTACTTTGAAACAGAATAACTGCCTCATTTAAGCAGCTCTGTGAAATTAGGAAAGGATTATAAAACTGACGGTTAGTTAATTCCAGCAGCCAATGCCCATTTGTGTTAGCTCATCCTTGAAACATCAAAAGTCTTATTTGCAAATAAATACAGAAAAGTGTGTTCCTACAGTTAATGTTGCAGCTTTTTCTAAGGTGTATATGTTTGAGTAACTGCATCTGGCCCTCCACGTTAGATACAATGTCCTTTCACTACCTACATAGCCATACAGTCATTTGAAAAATACATGTTACTGTTCACTGTATCTTTTTTGTTTAACAGTGAGAGCACAGAAACTGTGGTCTGTGTATGTTACACGATTGTAAATATATTAGTTTTTTTCCCTCTATTTGGGTTGTCGCATGTGTGTAAAGCAGCAACTGACCAGTTTACAGAGTATCTTGAGGTCTGTGCTTGCTGATGTAGCTGTGGTGATTCAATGGGCCATGAATGGCTGGAGCTACAACAGGGGGGTGGGTGGTGGGGGAGCCTGCGGCTGATGTGCAGTGAATCACAATGTACAACCAGTCAGGTGGGGTTGGGACTCTTTGCTTCAGCATCATTCATTACAGGACTGTATATTAGCAGGCAGTATATTCTTACTGTTTTTCATTTGATTGACTTACTGTGCTTTGGACTTGATGATGATGTAAAAGAGTGTATACAGTTGACACACATACATATATATATACGCACTCGCTTCTGAGCAGATGATCCCCTTTGAGTGATTGAAAAATAGGTCATATTTTATCACATGTGTGAAAGTCTACATGCTAGGCTTCGAGGCTGGTTCTCTGTCGAACACTGTGTGTTGCCCATAGCAACACACTGGGAGATCCACCTCTCAGAGTCTACTGGTTTCCACAGACTAGCATGCGCTCAGCGGTCTTAGCAACAGCAGCGGAAGAGGATGAAGGAGGGAGGGATAGAGAGAGCAGTAGAAGAGGGGGGAGGGGAAGTGGCTTTTGTATGGCTCATCTATAGACATATCACAATATTTAATGAAAATGGGTTTATTTAGATAGAAACACATGGATTATGTCAACAAAATCTCCATTGTACATCAGGCAGCAGATGGTGCAGATATAGAAGCAATAGTGAAGGCAGGAATAGTTGAGCTTCTAATTAGATATTTTATAGTATGGAGATAATCTTCTCTCTCGAACAACTGGGTCAACCTTAGATTTTGCACCTCGAAAACAACTGTCAGAAAAACATGTATTTTAAACTGTCATTAAGTTGGTCTTTGCTGAAAGCTTATGGCATGTTTTTATCCACTGAGCAGAATGCGAAATAAAGCAGAGAGCCAGAGTGGAATCTGAAAGCAGGAGGGAAAAGGATCAGTTCAGATTCAGAGTAAGGCAGCAGCTCGGCTTCATGATGTGGAGGCTGTCCACACTTCTCGCTGTCCAGGACTGTCCTGTCCTCCTACTACATGGCAATAACTGCTTCTTTATGTGTGTACATGAGCATATATACTTATTTTCTATGCATGTGTTTGTGTGTGAGATACAAAAGTGTGTGAGGCATCATGTGTTTTTGCAGTACAGCAGCAGTGCTAAGCTGTGCCTGGACAGCAGATGCTCAGAAAAAGATTTATTGATGTGATTAAAAATGAGTGCATCTCATTAAAAGTGTGGAGTGATGTCAGTGGATCACATTAGTTCTCTCTGGTTACACTGTGAGCTGGTCACATGTCTCTGAGTGAACTGTAAGGCACTTTCATTACTTTGCCATGGTATTTTTGCTTGAATAATTGGGAGAGAGAAAATGGATGAGAGGAGGAGTGGATGAATTGCAACTAGTGTCATTCAGAATCAAAGGACACAGGATGTGCCCTGGTCCACTGATGAATCAACACATTGTGTTTGTCTGTATCACTGATGCAACCAAAAAAATAAATAAATCATAAAATACACTTCTACTGTGTGTAACTAGGTGATCTAGATTTTGATTACTATAAAACAGGAGACAGAGCTGAACACATCATGTCTATCATAATATATTTTCCTTCTCTGTGCTCTCTTTGGTGGGGGTGTGGCTGCTTGCTCCAGTGGCTTTGTCTGTCTGCTTGGCTGGCTCAGCAGATCTGTGCAATTGTGTTTGCATGCTGAGTGTCTGCACTGAAAATCATTCACAGTGCAATGACCCTTATGTTTTTGTGTGTCTGTATATGTTGTCTTTGTTAAGTGGGTGAGAGCATTTTCTTCATTAAACTGTATTCAGCGTCATGGGGAGAGTAAGAGGGCACACAAAATGTCAGGGAGAAAGAGAGGAGACACAGCTGTTACAGCAGGAGTATATTCACTGTATGAACTGTAGTTTTAGCAGCCTGAGAGAATTAGAGTTACTTTATGCAGCTCTTCCTCTGCATTCATACAAAAATGCTTACAACTTTCTCCAAACCAAACTCTTCTCTCTGTTTTACTCTTGTCTTTGCTTTCTAACTGTCACTGCTTCCACCTCCCTTAATTATTTTCCCATGTTTCATGTTAGCCTTTCAAAACCTCATCTGTTGTATTGTGACCTTTTTATTTCACTGTCCATTTTTGACATCTACAAATTGTATACCCATCTTTGGCCTTTTTTTTTTTGCTACATGCTACGATATGGATGTTATGCTTCCTTGCAGTACTCTCTGTTCTGTTCCGCTGGCCTGCTTTTCCCTCTGTTTTTGCAGCTCCCCCCTCTCCTCACTATTCCTTTCCTCGTTCCTCACCCTCCATATTGATATCACACTCAGTTTTGCCCCTCCCCCATCCCGCTCTTGGCCTCCTTTTCCTGCTTCTATGTGTTTGTCCTTCGTTTCCTCTTTCATATGCCACCCTTTTCTCTCTCCCCATCGTTTTCTGTCTGTCTCTCTGTCGTCTATCTCCTCTCTCGTTCAGCCACATGATCTTTAGCTCTGCGTTGCTGTGCCTCATGCCTGTAGGGTTGTGGCTGTGGATGCTGCATGTGCTGTTGTGTGTCAGTAGGGCACATTCTCCCTTATTGCACAAGCTTTGTTGGAGGATGGCGCCACTCACATTGAGGTCAGCAGCAATGATGGTAATCTAATTTACACACACACAGTAGGGTACGTGGAAAACAGCTACTATCTTTATGTTCACACTTTACACGCGCACACTTGTGCTCTTAGACACGCACAACAGCACATCGCACACTCACATACGTCTAATCCACCTTACTGAAAGGCACTTTCACAGAGGAAACGGGGCTGGATGGATAGAGGGAGAGACATGCAGAGAATAAGAAAACAGAGTTTAGCGCAAGCATGCTCCCTTGGTGAACTAGTGACTCTCAGGGAGAAACAAAGACACACCCACTGTGAGACATTTATATCAATGAAAGCCCTGCACTAAAAATCAGATGTGCTGCATTGACTGAAAGTATCTATTGTAATATCATACAGAAAAGGCATTTTTTCATGATTTCATAGTTTAATCTTCCACAACTGACATGCAAAACTGACTAAACTGGTCACTGGCAGAACCATGTCACTGAGCAGACTCACTGGGTGTGTAGTCAGAGGTAATATGGCTGTATAATGATGTTCAATAATGGGACTAACTGTATCACATTCCTTACTCAATATACTCCATTAAGTGAATGCATGGTTGTTCCAGCCAAGATGTTAGTTTAATCTGCGCCCCTCTCTCTACTATTGTGCTTTGCAAACTTTAAGCCTCCATGTGCTCTGTTCCCCTGCCTGATCTCTCTGTCTGTGAAACATGTTTCTGTTCATTTCTATCTCCTGTATGCCTTGATTACCTTTGATCCACCAGGTCAGTAATTTAACGTCACAGCCTCTACGATAACTGGGATAAGCCCTCCCACCGCTCTTTACATTCTTTTTCCCATTTTTATTGCAGTTTCCAATCAGAAAAATAACAATTGTTCAATCTGAAAATCAAGCACGATTTAAAACTTTAATAAGGCTGATATGTGGAGGCAGCTAATTTGCCATGTACATAATGTTCATCAGCAACATTAAGCTCCCTCAGCTTTATATTTAAAAAGAGGAAAGGTGAACACAGAGCAGCTTAGACCAGACACTGACAATACAAAACAAACAACCCTAGTAGTTTTGTTTAGCCAGACCTGCACTGGTACAGTACACAAGTAGCACTGAGTTAGGTCTGGCAGTGCAACAACACTCACAGCTTGTACTTGAACAATGATAATCAGATATGTCTTTCTACAGAAATGTAGAAATACTTGTTTTTGTCATGTATTAACATAAAATTGTACAGGTTGAATTCAGAGTGCTAGTTAGCATCTTCTTTATCTGTGTCACTGGGTTTTGCTTTTTTTCCCTCACTAGTCACAAACACTTGACAAGGTTGACTGGAGAGTGTTTTTTACTAATTAAACTGATGTGGGTCTGTGACTGAATGGAGGAAAGGAAATAGAGGGCTACATTAACTTTGGTTGTTGACTGTTACATCAGGATTGTGTTGATTAGTAGTTAAATTAATACACTTTTAGATTCTATTGTATTGAGCCACATGAACTGCATGCATTCCAGATGTTGCTGAACAGTTTGTTTTCTGGGTTGATACCACATGTACACTCCCTGTGTTTGTGTGCTGGTGAGTGTGTGTGTGTGTGTGTTTGTATCAGCACATCCACTCTGCAGACTATTAAGGTGACTTGGCTTTGGTGAATCAGGAGGGTGTTATTGTGAATGTCAGCAAGCACGCAGGCACTGCTGCAGTGCAGCTTAGAGTATTTTGTCAATAAAGTGTTTGTGCATCTCTGTGTGCTGCTGTACTTTGAACATGGAGTGACAGAGAAGAGACAAAGAAGTATATCTATATCAAGCTAGACTAACTGTAAGTCACTATTTATCAGTGGAATAGTATTGAATTGATACAATTACATCTCTAATGTGTGACACTGACAACGATTTCACAAAATGCCCCACTGTCGGGTATTGACTTCACACTACTTCATTATGCTCATACAGTACAGAAAACAACTTTTTTTTAAATAGCAGCTATTTGACAATGCCATTAAATTAACTAGTAACAATGTGACATGCAGACGTACTACTTTCTTTTGTTTGTTCTCACTGTTGCCTCTTGACTAACATGGCAAACTCATGATCAGTGGGCCAAAAATTTCATTGCAGGCTACATGCAGGCTAAGACTCCCTGGCACTGCTCCTTTCGCTCTTGTCATTTGTCCTGGAACATGACGCGACTGGTTCAGAGCCATGTGTGGCTTTGATGTGAACTGGCCCGGGATAGTCACTGCTCTTCACTATATGGGTCAAACCTAGCTATTTCATGGTGACAAAGAGATATGGTAGTTTTATTTGTGAGTTTGTCCAGCATGTATGACCTTTTCATCATAGAAAATAGTAGAGACAAATATTATGTATCCTTAAAAATCTGTAAATTCTTTTTCCGTCTCACTCCCATCTCTTTCATGACTGGTATTGCCTGAGTAGGTCTGACCCTTTCCCCTCTCACCACTCGGTTATATAAGCCCTCAGTTTCATTACGTCTCAGTTCATTGACTCATGGCTGTGTGGATGAGTCCTATAGGTTGGACCTTTCCACTCTCGTTTTAGAGTCACTCCACTGCAGCTGAATCAAGGCACTGAGGCCTTTCTCCAGGGTGTTTGCTGGGTCAGCCTCTATGAGCATTAACAACATTGCACTAATGAAAAGCATTTGTGCACACTATCTTCATGTGTCATTTTAAATCCTTGCTGGATGATATGAGCTTAGCTCAGGGTGCTGCATTATGCTGATTTGTTCTTTTGCTTTATTTTTGAATGAACTGATCTGTTATTTACGTACAGTCTATAATCTGTTGTAATCATAGACTGTATGTAGTAATATACCTGCAATAATAATATTAACACAATGACAGTGTTTAACAACATGTAGGCCTACATATAATATCTGTCTGTCTGTCTGATGTAACAGCCAGTGCTTGATAGCTTTGTTAAGCACAGTTAGCCCTGTGCTATATTTAAATAGTCTCTTTTTCTGAATCAACAGAGATCAGAACAGATGTAGGTCTGCACTGTTCTTGTTTGGCATCAGTGCTCATACAGCCACAACATCTGCTGCTGTGCTTAGGTCATCACTGCATGCCTGGAGGATTGAACTGACTGAGGGGTCAACACACGGCTGCGTGCAAGACAGCCAGCCATCAAGTGGAAAACTAGTGAAGACACAGTTGGTTGAAAATCCACTTTAAGTTCACACTGTTGTGTCCAGTGACGTGTCCGGAGATCTAGACATAGGGGATGGGGTCGCGATTTCTGATTGAAACAATGTATGAATGGATGAGGGGAATCCACTGGATGCAGCCTTGGTAAGAGGATTGCCTTCTTACAGCAGTATCCATGCACTGCTCACTGTGGTGTAGATGGGGTATACGGCCACACACTTAGTGCCATACATCTGATTAATCCCATATGTTGTATTTATTTCAGGCCATGCACGGATGGGATCAGATGATGGCTGTTAGAGGGATCTAGTCTCTTGCTGCAGGGTTTCTTGTCCCCCTAAGGCTATTTGCCCATGTCCCACTAAGAATCCTGGGTGATTTCTTAGACTTGTTCATTGTATAGCAAGCATATTCTTGTTATGCTGCTGTTCCTTGTTCACAATAATAAAGCTGTATAGTCAAACTTCATGTACATTACTGGCTCATTTAATGTGGCAACAACACAGTAATGTTGACTTTTCTTTCTCATTTTCTTTTAATGCTTTTTTGTTTTTGTTTTTATTCTGTTAGGAGTGCAAGTAGAATTTTACTAAAAAACACTTACAGGCTGTTATGTGTCATTTGATACAGACTAGATTAACAATCACTTACTCTGGTTGAAAGGCTTTCAGTAAAACTAAACTGTCTGAAAACTAATACAGTAACTGCTCTGTATATCTTTTTGAGTATGTTTAATTAAAGTGCACTGAGTGTTGGGGTCAAACTGGGCAGAACATGCCTGTGTGAGCTGACAGTAATGGAGTATTTGTGTCAGAATAAGTGCATTCTGTTGCTATGAGTTAAAAAGCATGACTCTAAATGGGGGATGGATTTCATGTAAAGACTTAAGTTCAAGAATTGCATGAAAGCAATTAGATTAACTCAAACAAGCCTGACTGTCATGTTGTAAATGACTTTATTTTTCCTTTTAAAAGTATGTTTTTACCTGACATCAGTTATAAATAGTTCTACTACAAAAGAGTTTTTTCTTTAGAAAAAATGGTCAGTATGTACTCAGCTTATGTAATTTTATTGATCTATGGTCTCTCAGGGCTGCACACAGCATCACTGTGCTGATATTAAGTGTGTGTGATCAGATGACATTGATACTGATATGGTTATGTGGATACAGACAAGCAGTCTGTTTTTAACACTGATTAAAGCCACAGCCTGAAACGTCTTATTTGTTTTCTTTTTATCAAAATGAGCTGAATGTCATTTGGCTCCTTCTGGTCATCATTTTGAGTGAGAACCAGTGAGCTGTTCTGTACAGTGGGTGAGTCATCTCTTCCCACATGTAGCTTTTCATTTTGCGAAGTTGGTCTGCTGTGATTATTTTTAGGTGAACCATCTGTCATAAAAAAAAGAGAAATCAGGAGCCTTGGCATTTAGGGTTAGTGCTAGTATTATTTCATCATGATATTAGGGGGATTAGGTTATGTGATGCCCTGTAGCCACACACACTGCTGTGTCTGTGTATGTTTACATGTGTGTCGATCGCTAAGTGTTCTTCCACATTTCCTAGCATCTTATCAAGTGGGTGCAGAGTATGAAGAAACAATGAGACATGGGTGTGAGAGATGAGTGTTAATGCTGTAAGCCTGACTCATATCCCACTCTCTCCTCCCACCGACTGGCTCGCTCTCTTTCCCTCTTCCCCTGCCTTTGTTCTCGCTATCACTACCCCACTTTTCTACAGCATCGTGTACTTTTCCTCTTATCTTCACCTTTCACTGGTTTCTTTTCCTTTGCTAGCTCATTTCTCCGATCCTTGTCTTTCTTTTCATATCTCTTCATTCTCATTCTTACAAAGAATCCCTTTCTCTGATTTTCTTCATCCCTCTCCTCCTCCCACGCATCCTGATTTCCTCTTGCTGGTACTCTCTCTTATGCCCCCTCCTGTTTCGACATGTAACTGCAAGTTGATAGAAAATGGCTGGCACCTTTTAGAGGCTGGGTTATTGTCCCCCTCATTCTCTTTCACCTCTCTTTTTCATTTTAGTCTGTTATTCTTAGTTTGTTTGCTTATTGCCATTGGGATACATGGCTTTGTCTATTGGTCCTTACTCCATCAAGCACCCTCCTTTCTCCTCTCTCTTTCTGACCACAGACACAGCCTCTCCTCTCAACAGTACCTCCCTCTTTCTCCTCAAACTGAAGCGGTGACTAGCCAAATATGTCAGAGCACCTTCCTCTGTCTTTCAACCTTATGACTGCGGCAGAACAGGGAGATGAGAAGCACTACTTAACCATAGTCTGGCTCTTCACAGTCAAAAAACAGGAAAATCTGATGCTATCCTCTTTTACTGTGTGCATGTGTGTGTCCTGTGTATGAGTGACTATATCAGCCATTTGAGGTTTAAGTGACTTAAACAGCTGTAAATGAGGATTTCACTTGCAGCATGGGAAGCATGTTTTTATATTTGATATCATTCTCAAAATAGGCTTTTCAACTGGTACCCCCCTATTTCAACCCCCATGTGCTTCACACATTTTGCCAAAATTTCACACTTATATTGAACATACAGTACATAAATGAATTTAAGAAAACAACGTGACTAAAGTTGTTATTTTTGTCTGGGTTTGTGTTGGTGTGTGTGTGTGTATCCACAAGTTCACTATGAAAAGTGACCTACTTTCTGTAACACTACTCAGAATACTCCTCAATTTTCTTAGGCTTAAGGTGAGGATAGTTATTTTTGTTGAACGTTAGGATACATATTGGTCGTGGTGTTGTGTTGTTGGTTATACAAACACTACATGGTCCTTTCTTTTTCATGTCAGATGAAAAAAACATTCATGTTAATAAAAAAAGGGGGATTCATGCCAGACTGATTATGTTCTATTATGATGAGTTGTAGAATCTAACCTTTGTTGAGCAATTAGGAACAAGATGCACTTAACATACTGTGTGAGACATGGTCTGCTTTAAAGATGGAGTTCTGTGGCTGCTGAGGTAGAGCCTTGGGTCTAATGTCGCTGCTTTAGTTGGTTTGTGTGTCTGTCAGCACAAGTAATCATTATGGTGATCAGGATTACTATTACTACTGTTTTCACAAAACAGTACAGTACTGTGCTGCATAAACATGGTTCCACTGAAAATTAATAATTAGTGTTTTATTTTTAATTTGGGGTTTATATATAACCTCAAAGTCATCTTTGTATTCATTGTATGATTTAAAGCAAAAGGGCATCTTTCTGAAAACAATAATAATGATTTTCAGATGCAGCAGAATGATTTGTATTGCTTTTTGTCATTCTTCACCTGCTGTTGTTACATTTTTCAAAGCTGATCTTTGTTAAGTTGTTTTCTTCCAGACGCTGCCTTTTTTTAAATTTTAGTTTTAGTCATACAAGTGCATGTCACATATTCAAGGACTGTGTTTAGCCACGCAAAATCTAAGGGATTGATGTATATCACTCCTACACTAAACGCTTAAATAATGATGAATTTCTGAGACTAATAAGGGTCTTATTTACTGTTACATGCAGTTGTTAAGCAGTTTTAGTTGTAACCGTGTCTTTCTGTGTCATCTCACACACAGCAGCATATGATCTGCAGCCCAGGCCTCAGTGTCACTGTTAATGTGTCACATCATGCTTTTAGTGTTATTGATATAGTTGATTTAGATATCAGCAGGGTTACACATCAGATAACAAGATCACATGATGAATTGGGAAAAAAAGAAAACTAAATCTTTCATGCCCACAGTAGATACTGGACTAGATAATTTAAGCATCACATTACAGATAATGAAGTGAAAATCTGGTTAATGTGAGTAAGAGGAGCAAAACTGAGCAGAGACAACAAAGGCGTTAAAAAACATGATACCGCAATAACAAGGAGTCTGGTCTGCTTGTTTACAGACTACTGTAAATGGGGTCTTTGCGATAAAAGACTGGAGTATAATTGTTCCCTAAGCCCTTGTTTACTCCCAAATGTTCGTCTTAATCCTGACTCACTTTGCTTTGTCCTCTAACTGAGAACTGGAGAAGTGAGTTGTGCTGATAGTGCCTCTTATGGAACAGGGATATATAATAATTAAGAATAAGAATGTAATATAAACCTGCAGTAAATGTTACTTTTGTGAAATCAGTATACTGGGTCTCTGTGTACTGTCTGGAATTTACATATTTGCTGAACCAAATGTTTTAAATCACAAAACAGTATCCATGTTCCTTCAGGTGTTTTTAATAGGAAATTCCTGTCAAAACATTCTCTCCATTGTGCCATTGCTGTCAGCAGTCCCAGTTGTCCTGGATTAAGGCTTCTGTGAAGTGTGTAAAGTGATAATTCTACTATGGTGCTCCTCTAATGCGATTAGGTGGAATCATCTTAATGATGCCATGAAGAGTAGATATGAAAGGCAGCAGCACTATAGAGTAAGTTAGGATGCCACTCACCCTTAAATTCCAGGCTAATGTCCAGGATGCTGTTTAGTTTTTACCTCTTAAATTCATTTATGGTCTTTTCTGTAGTGTATTTGGTGTTTGCTTGTATGTGTGTGTGTGTGATGCTGATTGGAGGCTGTAGTTTGTGGTGCTATTGAACTGTACTGCATCATACTGTGAAGTGTCTCTGATATTTACTTTAACCAAATGGAGTTTACACAGTATTAGAAACACCTCTCAGAATAACATGATACAATTCAACAGCAGCACAAACTACAGCCTCAATCTATTAAGAAGAAGTAACACCGCCCTAAAACAGTATAAGCATCATGAAGGTGGGATTTATTGCAGGACTATAGCATCAGTGCGCATTAGTTATAGTCAGATGTACCTAATAAACTGGTAACTGACTGTATACTCCCTCTGCCTCTCTCTGTTACAAACACACACACACACCAACCAATACATACAAGCTAAAATGCATGATGCTCTTATATCCTTATCATTCTCACCGCAGTATAAGAAGCCTCTGTTGCTACACATGCTGGGGTGATGTCCATGTAGATGTTTAAGTTTTGATGCTGATGAGAGTGGAAGATGGTGTTTGCTATTCTCAGAGAGCTGCAGCGACAGAGACCGAGCTTAAATGATTGGTAGGCAAGTCATTATTTTATAAATAGTTTTTTGTGGAAAGTGGAGCAACCTCACAAAACCATTTCAACCGTTTCCAACATCAGATTCTCTGCAGGCCAGCACTCTCCTCTATTATTCAGACCTTTTTTTTTTTAAAGAAATGGGCCAAGCCCTAGCGCAGCAGGCCTGCACCTGCAATGCACTTCACATGCAGCACTGCCTGCTACATATTCAGTACTGCATGAGTAATACGAAAGTAAAAATAGACATTGCACAACACTACATTGATATATACACATACGATGTGCTGATGCAAGGAAAATATAAATGAGCCACCAAAGTGAGGATAACTATGATTCACAGTTCCTGTTATGTAATTGTCCTTACTATATGAATATTGTAAACTACTCTAATACTTCATTAAAGGTACCACATATTCTGCATAGTTTTCAGGTGTGGGTGATGGAATTATCTCTGTCTTTACCTCTTTGTTTTGATATGTATCAGTATGGATGGAAATGTGCAGGTATTGTTAGATACATCCACATCTCCTTCCCCATCTGGGAGAGCTGATGTTTTAATTTCCGCAGGCAGGGGAGATGTGTGGCAGACACCACACGGCTGCTAGTGTATCTGTAGCACTGATACAATTTTTGGAGTGTGTGAGTGTGCTAATCTAATATAAGGCTTTATAGCTTTGACTGCCTCTGACACCAGTGTCTGCCTGTGCATGAAGGAACTGCTATGGAGCACAAAGAAAAGGGTGAAAATGCTCCCCCTTGTGGCAAAAAGTGGAAATTACTTGCCACTTCCTTTGTGCGGCATGTGTGTCTGTGTGTCAGTGGCATTCAATTATTTAGCATGTTGCCACTCTGTATGTGGTAGTGTATTGACTGGTATTGTTAGTGAGTTTTTGTGTCAGTATCGATCCACAGATAGTGGGTCCTGTCCCATTTTCCATTCTGTCCGATTTAAGCCAAACACAGTCCCTGCCCTCTTCCCCAGTGAACTGTTTGATTGACAAATCTAGGTTATCCATGCCTGACCATAAAGCTAGATTTATTCTTAATCCCACAAAAAATGTTTGGTTTAGGCTGTTTCTGTGTGTGAGTGGGGGACAAAGAAAGACAATAAGAGAGACAGAGAGAGTACAGGGAATATGTGTATCCTCTGGAATATCAAATATTTCTTTTAAACCGTTAAATGTGCACAATATGGAAATTAAGTGTGTTTCAATCGAATGTAACACACATTCAATAGGTGTTTGTAAGGTTGTGAGAAGCCAAAAATAAATGCCCTGTCCTTGGCAGATGTACTCAGTGCTCATAAAGAGGGGTGCGGAGGAGGGGGGTGCAGGGTGGGGCACTGACAGGGGCTGCATCTGCGTCACCATGGATACTAGAGGGGAGATGGTGAATTGATTACGGGCACTCCCTGTGAAAGCAGAGATCTATCGGACACTGCCTTTGTCGCTAGGCACAACGTTGAGCCAATCAGAGTGTCGATTACAGTCACATTGATTCTAGCTGACCAATCAGGTGTCTGTGATACCTTTGCTGTTACCAAAGCATTTTATACATCCTCCTTTATTGACAGTTTTGATTAATGGTCTGTATAAGTAAACAATGATGGGTTAGTTTTTAGAATATGTTTCATAGAGTGAGACACTGACATTCTCACTGTTCTACAATGAAGAATATTTGAATGAAATTCATGCACAGACACACATTGTTTCCCTTTGTGTTAGTCTCCCCCACCCTCTCCATTTCTCGCTCTCACACCTCTCTTACGCACACAAACACATGCAAATCACACAAACGCTGATCATTCCTTCCTACGGCGCCATTGCAGTTCATGCTGTATAGAGGCTTACTACTATTCACTGTAGATTCACGGTTACAGTAAATATGCCCTGATTCTGTAGACGTTGTGTACTCACTGAAATTGGGATAGCATAGCTCAATTATGTGGAGGATATTTTTGGCTTTCACAAATCATCGGCCATTTGCACTAGTGGTCATTTGTAAACTGGCACAATTTTATGAATGTCTTTGAACTTAATGGAAACAGTGGCTACAGTGGGTGCATTGATAGAGAGGCTAAAACATCAAATTAAGAGTAAAAGTGTCTGTAAAGTTGTATTCACAATACTACACAGAACATGCTATATGAATTCTAGATTACCTACATGTGCTGAATCTAAATCTAAACTCTACTGTCCTGTCTCCCTAATTGAGTAATGACAGCTCATGACCTCTCTGAATGAACAATCACTTGGGCAACAACATCATGCCGTTTCTCCTGCCTGTTGTTTTACAGTAGAGTAACTAATTATGTGATTTTTTGGGCATTGTGCCATTACTTTCCAAATGAGTGAACACTGTGTTGGTGTGCCTCTAGTTTTATCTCAGGGGTATGTGCATGTGTGTGTTTGGGTATGCTCCATATTGCTGTGTCCTGGTTTTCATCTTGTTCCGGCTCATGTTTCCATGGACCCGCCCCTGTCCTACTTACTCCAGAAACCAGTGGAGGCGAGCACAGATTTGGAAATAAATGATTAAGTGGTTGTTGGATTAAATACTAGGAGTGATTAATCTTCCTCCCCACATCTTTCTCTTTTTATCTATAAAAAATATGTCTAATAAATGTTATACACAGTTGTGTACACAGCTACAGCTTTGTGTAGCTGTGTACACAACATGTATACACCATGTAAATGTACAGTATTCTATAGGACTCAACTTGTGTCTGTGTGTGGCTTGGGATGCTGATTTAAAATATATCCATAACATATTGTAGATAGGTATCATAGGGTAGATGGATTGATTCTCCATTTGGAAAATACCCTCTCAGGTAAAACCAAATACATTCCTCTCTATTTTTAGACTTTATCTTCCAATCCTCATTTCACTTCCTCCTTCACTTTTTACTTAATTTACATTCCTATTCTGCACTTTCACTTCCCAGTAGTCTGTTTCTATTAGATTAAACCAGTCTATTTACCCTCTTATCTCCATTCATTCTGCTACTTCATCAGCAAATCTAAGTCACTGGTGTGCTGCTGCATTTGGGTGTGGTTCTAGTCACACTGTTGCTAAAACCAAGTGCTGTATGAGCCATATTACAGCTGAGAATCACTAAATACTGTGGAAAAGTGAATTAGGTTCAGCAGCATATCAGCACACAAAGAGCAAGTAAAAATGAATAGATCTGAACAAGCATGTTATAGTAGTAGAAGGAAGGCATTGAGTAAAGGGGGAAACATGCACAAGGAGTAGGTTGCCCCCTTGTGTCGTGATGAGCTCTGCTCCACACAAAAACAGCATGGTGACATCAGTATCTCGTCACATGAAGCAGGATGTAGTGTGCAGACTACAGAAGTGGGGGGCGGTCTCCAGAGACCTGGCCAGAGATGGTAGAGTGGGTTGGGCATGGCTGAATGCAAAGGTCAGGCTCTGTGGGTCTGTGGGGGTGGTAAGAGAAGCAGGCGCTGCTGCTAAAGTGGATCTGTCATAGTGAATATGGTGCTGCAGTGCTACATTACCAATGCATGAGCAGCCCAACTACAGTGCTGGACAGCCTGTTCTGGCATGCATAGGAGTGTGGTTTGTGTTTGCCTGAGTGAGTTTGTGTGTGTTTTATGGCTGTCACCATGATGCAATCTGATTTTCTCAGAAAGATGAAAGGGCAACATGAAACTGAACAGCAGCAGATAAAAATGTGGATGTGGGTAGGCAATCCAGTGTGTTACTTTTTAAACTATCCCATGCCTTTTAAAAAATAAACCCATAGGCTTCTGCATTAGTGTGTGTGGGTGGGTGTGTGCACATATGCATCATGTCTGTGCCCGAGATGGCGTTTCTATGGAGACAAGAGAGCTGTGCAGAAGGAGAGAGGCAAGGGGGGAGGGACCCGCCTTGGAGCATGTTCAGATAGCACCCTTCCCCCATCTACTCACGCACAGATGAACAGTAGAGTACACACCCTTGTAAACACACTCTTACTCACAAGCACACATACACACACACACACAGCTGATGGCTATATAGAGGACTATCATGAAATTCTTAATACGGAGGAGATACAGAAGCTAATTTGGTGACTATATGTGGTGGTAGCCCTTTAATAATGCAGCGAACACGCCTAAAACACTGCTGTCGACTGCTTCCGCCCCCTCCCCCCTCACTGCTCCCTCTCGTCCTTTGATCACACTGCTCTCGGTGCTCTGCACTGTTTGTCCTTTAACTCTATCATGATAGGTAAACCGCAGACAGAGAAGAAGGTTAACAAGCACACATATTTAAGCACTAGATTTATTATGCATGGCTCCATGTGTACAGGGAGCAAATACTGTGTATTTTTCTCAACTGCCATTTATTCACGATTAATTATTCAACAAATTCAATTATCATATCCTCAGGAAATGTGACTTTCATCAATGCATACAGACCTCATATATTAAAACTGAAATACTGTCTTTCTGAGGACTTGGTTAATCAACTAAAACTTTATCAATTAATGCAGCGGATAAGCACCTGTATGTGTGTGTATGTGCTTGCAAATTATCATCTACTGCTTCTGCATTAATGCATGCAGAACTACTTTATCAATAGATGCAGATGCTTCCCAGAGGAGCTGTATCTGAGAGAGGAGGCTCTGTGTGCTCAGCATCTTTTACATCTCAAGTGACACAATCAGTGTTTCCTCCACATGGTCTATTGGGCATGCTCAGTAACAGGCTCTCGCCTTGGTCTCAGTTAGAATTCTACTGCATCCTCTAAAATGCAGTAGATGGTTTACTTGTGGATTGTAAATGTTGACACTTTGTTTATCATTTCTTTAAAAGGTGCGACTGGTAGTAGTACAGGTGTTTGTAACACATTTAAGTGGCTTGTTCATTTAGCCTACAAAATAAAGCCCCTGTGTCAGCAGGCCACAAAGCAGAACTGATGCCTTTTAAAAAATAAATTCTCTGTACAGTGCTGAGTAAACTGAGAAATCATGGTCCATATGTGTCCTGTTGATTTTATTAGAAAGATAATCCAGGCTGAGGTCCCATAAGGTCGCTGCAGTATAGACAGTGACCTACAAATGAAGTATGAATCATTGAATTTCATCATTTGCCGTCTGGGTCTGATAGACCAGGTGATCTTTGTGTGTGCATGCCTATATGTAAATAACCTACATGTGCGCATGCTACCCATTGTCCTTGTATACACAACATCTTGCCATACATTAGGAAAATTGAGCACACAGGTCATCCTTTGTGAGCTATTATTATTATTGCATTTTGGGGTTAACAGATGACTGCGGCTCAGTGTGTGATGGTTATTAATATTTTCAAATCAAACCATGTTTCGCACAGAATGGAAATAGGACAGGAGTTTCTGGATCCAGGGCTTAATCCTGGGATTACAAACGAGGGAACGTTCATAAGCTCGTGACTACACTCTCTGTGGAAATGTGGAGAAACACTAAAATACACCACAGCACCCAGACATCCCTCCTGTGTTCATCATGCAGCAGGACAATAGGGTCCAATTAAATTTATTTATTGGCCTCAAGGCTGACACAGAAAAACAAAGAGAAAAGGAGAAGGGGGTTATGTGGGTGCAGTGGGAAGAAAATGTATTAATCATTCCTACAAGTTGTGGCCAGTGTTAACTGCCCTCTATTGCACTTATACAAATATAAGTATATAGTATAGTATAGTATAGTATAGTATAGTATAGTATAGTATAGTATAGTATAGTATAGTATATTTGTTATGACTCAAATCATTATTGATAAAAAAGTAGGTGGTAATTTGATACCACAGTAAAAATACATAAATGGAAGATTAAAGTCTTAGCTATTGCAAAAAGAATGGCTGACAATTTATCAACAGAGAACTGTAGTAATATTCAAAAATTGCCTCCAGAGCAGTATACCCAAATAAATGGCTGGAAGTGGCAATTTCTGGCAGCCATGGAAGCCCAGTATCCTTATTTCACCAAAACTGAACGCAAATTTACTGACATAGAGTAAACAATTAGCTCAAATTAAGGCAGAGTGAGATGGATGAGAGAGAGAGAGAGAGAGAGAGAGAGAGGGTGATTGTCTCTGTGTGTGTGTGTGTGTGTGTGTGTGTGTGTGTGTATTTGGAGGAGGGTCTATCATGTTTAAATTTATGAACAAGACACAGACACAGTTACCACACATCAGGATAGGCAGAATTCTAGTGCGCTGTCCATGGTTCTGAAATGTCATTTCCAGCACTCTTAGTTTTGTTAAGCTAGTCAACAGCACATATAATTATCTTTGTATGTATGGCGGGGAGAGAGAGAGACCTAATGGCTGCCTAAGAGACACCATATTATATTTGTACTACTCTCTGCATATTACCTCCTTTACCACGTGGCGTCGCTGTTGATCCACCAGAGACAGCGCTATACTCTGATAGAACTAAGCCCCTCCTGTTTTCAGGCGATAGGGACGTTTCTTCAGTCTTTGTTATAAAGAGACAGAGGACGGTGAAACAAACAGAATTTCCCAGTCATATTAGAAGCTTACCTAGGCAGATATCTTCCATACTGCCTACAATATCTGACCGTGATATTTATGCATGGTTCATACTAGATATAATTATGTCTGCGCCTTGTAGATGGAGCTATTTCGAGATATATCTGGGGATTTTTCTACTGGATTGTTACTGGATAACGGTGTCTGGGCAGCTCTCCTATTCCGTTTCAGAGGAGGTGAACCCGGGGAGTCCTGTTGGAAATATTGCTAAGGACCTAAACCTTAATTCACAAGAGCTGGAATCCCGTATGTTTCAGATTGTTACCGGATCAAAAAGAAAATTCTTCGAGGTAAATCTTAAGGCTGGTGTTCTGTATGTCAGCGAGAGAATAGACAGAGAGGAGCTTTGTGCAGAGGAATTTAAATGCTCAGTAAGTGTAGAAGCTGTGATAAATAACCCTTTGAAGCTTTATCGAATTGACGTAGACATTTTAGATGTAAATGACAATGCCCCACTGTTCACGACCAAATTGCAAAATTTGTATATTGCAGAGAGTACTTTACCGGGAGTGAAATTCGCATTATCTGAAGCAACTGATGCAGATGTGGGGAGAAACGGAGTCAGTACTTACAAACTGAGTCAAAATGAACATTTCTCTTTGGCAGTGCACAAAGCAGGTGATAGTGTGTCTGCTGAGTTAGTGCTGCAGAGACCTTTAGACCGAGAGAAGCAGCCTGTGATCACCATGACCCTGACCGCTGTAGATGGAGGGAGTCCTCCGAAATCAGGCACCTCACAGCTCGTTGTTAATGTTTTAGATATCAATGATAATATTCCAATATTCAGTGAAACCCTATATAAGACAAAAATCCCCGAAAATACGCCCCTGGGTACAGTAGTAATCGCCGTGAATGCCACCGATGCAGATGAGGGTCTGAACAGTGAGATTGTGTATTCACTGAGAAGCAAGGATCAAGACCATGTACTTGATATATTTGAAATTGAAAGTCAGACAGGTGTCATCAAGGTGAAAGGCAACATAGACTTTGAAGAAAGAAAGGCTTTTGAGATACGTGTAGAGGCGAGTGACAAAGGCCAGCCTCCGATGTCTGCTCACTGTAAGGTGCTGGTAGAAGTGTTGGACTTAAATGACAACGCTCCTGAGATCTCTGTGACGTCACTACATAACACAGTGAAAGAGAACGCTGATGTAGGCACCGTAGTTGCACTCGTGTCAGTCCTCGATAAAGATGGCGGAAAAAATGGTGATGTGAAAATCCAAATTAAAAACGAGATTCCATTCAAACTCGAAACAAACTACAAAAACTATTATTCGTTGTTAGTTGACGGGCCACTGGACAGAGAGAGAGTCTCTAACTACAATGTCTCCATAGTCGCCAGTGATAAAGGAGTCCCGCCTCTCTCCAGCACGAGTGTAGTTTCTATACACGTTTCGGATGTCAATGATAACGCACCTCGGTTCCCAGAGCCCGTAATTAATGTATACGTAAATGAGAACAGTCCAGTAGGAGCAATTATTAAAACAGTGACTGCAACTGATGCTGACATTGACCAGAACAGCCAGGTGAGCTATTCATTTTTACAAAGTAACAGTGACTTGTTGCCATTATCTACAATGGTGAACATCAACTCAGAGACTGGAGATATAGTCAGTTTGCAGGCCTTTAATTTCGAGGAGCTGAAAACGTTTCAGTTTAAAGTTCAGGCCACAGACTCTGGTGTTCCTCCGCTCAGCAGCAACGTGACTGTCAACGTTTTTATCCTGGATGAGAATGACAACAGTCCCTCGATTCTCGCGCCCTATTCTGAGCACGGCTCCGTTAACAGAGCATCCCCATTCTGCTGGAAGGGATACTTTACAAAGATCAGGAGCTGTAGATGCAGACTCTGGATAATGCGCCGTTTTCTATCACCTCTCTGAGCCCAAAGGAAACAACCTCTTCAGGATCGGAACCAGCACCGGGGAAATCAGGACTAAGAGGAGAATGAGTGACAATGACCTGAAAACTCACCCCTTGGTGGTGTTGGTGTCTGATAACGGAGAACCCTCCCTGTCAGCTACTGTGTCTATTGATGGTGGTGGTTGAAAGCACAGCTGACATCCACCAGTTCAGACATGTGCCCATAAAGGAGGACAGCTTCTCTGACTTAAACCTGTATCTGCTGATCGCCATTGTGTCGGTGTCAGTCATCTTTCTGCTGAGTCTCATCAGTTTAATAGCTGTCAAATGTCACAGGACAGACGGCAGTTTCAGCAGGTACGGCCCTCCAATGATCACCACCCACCCTGACGGGAGCTGGTCTTACTCTAAAGCTACTCAGCAGTATGACGTCTGTTTCAGCTCAGACACGCTCAAGAGTGACGTAGTTTTCTCAAACGTTTCCACCTGTAGATGGAACCACTGCATTAACGGAGGAGACACTTTTTACCAGGACTCCACTCACCAATAAAGAAAAAGGTAAACCTGTGAGAAGGCAACAAGATTCCTTTTGAGTTCTATGCGATTAACTGAGGTCAAGAACATGTCGTTCCTTGTTATGTGTTATGTTTATCGGTACATGTTCAAGTAATGTCAAATAGTACGCCTCATCATTACTCCGTGAGCACCACAGAAATATGTGTACGTCGTTGTCCATGGTGCTGAAATAAGCACCACAGTGTGTGGTGTGTGCGATGCAAAACAGAAATTCCATTTGATGCATGGTGTCTTTTCCTGTAACCTGGCATATTCATTGGAGTTTTCATACAATTATATACTATTATATACTATATCTGACGCATTAACGGATCTCATCACATTTAGAGACATTAGCCTATTTGGATATTTTCATTACTGTAGTGTATAGCTTTAAGATAAATAGAGAAAGGCAGTAGTGTTTATTTGCATTTTGTTTCGTTTTTCTACATCTCCTATTATAACAATCGTCTGTGTATACGTAAATGACGGAATTTGACAGTTCCTAGTGTCTTGTAATCTGTGACTTCTTGTTAGCTGTATGCTGACTTGAAAGTGCAGATGAATGTAGGTTGTTCATCGGTTGTTGTGGTGGGTGTAGTTATTCCAAATGACCACATGGGGACATTGTAGACTATCACATTTCGATGTTCCTCTCGGCTGCTTGAGGCTCCTCCCAGATTCAGAGGACGATGATGTTTCTCGGGGCTTTGTTACAAAGAGATGCAGTGCCAGAGCGGATTGCGTTGCCCTCTCTTCCGTTTACTCTATAAAGAGAAAGAATATGGATTCTGGACATCTCGCCTTTATTCTGAACTACTAGGTGGGATTTTGGAGATTGGAATCTGTATGCTCTGTTCACACTGGATGAAAATATGTCGACGCGGAGGATATGCAGCCCTTTTTGGATTTATACAGTCGTTGTTCTGCTGGATTGTTGCTGGGAAGCGGTGTCTGGGCAGCTCTCTTACTCTGTATCAGAGGAGGTGAACCCGGGGACTTCTGTGGGTAATATCGCTAAAGATCTGAATCTTAATGTTCACGACTTGGAGGCTCGTATGTTTCAGATTGTCAGTGGATCAAAGAGAAAATATTTTGATGTAAATCTGAAAACGGGTGTCCTTTATGTCAATGAAAGAATAGACCGTGAGGAGCTGTGTGCGAAGGCTACAAAATGCACTGTCAGTGTAGAGGCCGTGATAAACAATCCACTGAAGCTGTATCGTTTGGAGATAAATATAGTTGATATAAATGATAATGCACCATTTTTCTCTGAGAATTTGCAGTCTCTTAACATTGCTGAAAGTACAGTGCCAGGAGGGACATTTGGATTTATTGGAGCGTCAGATCTCGACGTCGGTAAGAATAGTGTGAGTACATACAAGCTGAGTCCAAATGATTATTTTTCTTTAGAGATTCACAAGGGGGGAGAAAGTGTGTCTGCCATGCTTGTGCTTCAGAAAGCTTTAGACCGAGAAATACAACCTATAATAAAACTTACAGTCACCGCAGTCGACGGCGGAAATCCACAAAAGTCAGCTACATCCCAAATTATTATAAATGTTTTAGACATTAACGACAATGCTCCGATTTTCAGCAGCCCTTTATACAAGGCACGCATTTCTAAAAACTTACCAGTAGGTAAAACTGTCATAGTTTTAAATGCAACAGATGCAGACGAGGGTTTAAACAGTGAAATAGAATACTCATTGAGAAGTAGAGGTCAAGACCATGTTTTAGATTTATCTCAAATTGACTCTACAACAGGCGCAATTTTAGTCAAAGGTAAGATCGACTATGAGGAAACTCCAGCCTTTGAGATTCATGCACAGGCCAGTGACAAAGGCCAGCCTCCGATGTCTGCTGATTGTAAGGTGCTGGTAGAAGTGGTGGACCTGAACGACAACGCTCCTGAGGTCACTGTAACGTCACCACTAAACACAGTGAAGGAGGACGCTGGAAGTAGGTACTGCTATTGCACTTGTTTCTGTTCTGGATAAAGATAGTGGGAAAACGGGGCAGTAAAAGCTGTAATTGCAAAATGATGCCCCATTTAAACCGGAAATAAATTATAAAATTGCCACTATTAGGTAGTTAATGGTCCGCTTGATAGAGAAACTAAGGCCTAATACAATGTTACTATCGTAGCAACTGATGAAGGACTTAATTCTATCCAGCACCAACATAGTTACTGTTCACGTTTCTGATGTCAATGACAACCCACCTCGCTTCTCGGAGCCGCTGGTTAATGTTTATGTGAAAGAGAATAGTCCAGTAGGAGCAGTTATTAAAACAGTGACTGCAACTGATGCTGATGTCGAGTATAACGGTCAGGTGAGTTATTCATTTTTACAAAGTAACAGTGACTCGTTGCCATTATCTGCAATGGTGAACATCAACTCAGAGACCGGAGATATAGTCAGTTTGCAGGCCTTTAATTTCGAGGAGTTAAAAACATTTCAGTTTAAAGTTCAGGCCACAGACTCTGGTGTTCCTCCGCTCAGCAGCAACGTGACTGTCAACGTTTTTATCCTGGATGAGAATGACAACAGTCCCTCGATTCTCGCGCCCTATTCTGAGCACGGCTCCGTTAACAGTGAGAGCATCCCCTACCTACAGCGGGATACTAGCAAAGATCAGGCTGTAGACGCAGACCTGGATACAATGCGCTGCTTTCTTTATCACCTCTGAACCCAAAGGAAACAACCTCTTCAGGATCGGAACCAGCACCGGGGAAATCAGGACTAAGAGGAGAATGAGTGACAATGACCTGAAAACTCACCCCTTGGTGGTGTTGGTTTCTGATAACGGAGAACCCTCCCTGTCAGCTACTGTGTCTATTGATGTGGTGGTGGTTGAAAGCACAGCTGACATCCAGACTCAGTTCAGACATGTGCCCATAAAGGAGGACAGCTTCTCTGACTTAAACCTGTATCTGCTGATCGCCATTGTGTCGGTGTCAGTCATCTTTCTGCTGAGTCTCATCAGTTTAATAGCTGTCAAATGTCACAGGACAGACGGCTGTTTCAGCAGGTACGGCCCTCCAATGATCACCACCCACCCTGACGGGAGCTGGTCTTACTCTAAAGCTACTCAGCAGTATGACGTCTGTTTCAGCTCAGACACGCTCAAGAGTGACGTAGTGGTTTTCCCCGCACCGTTTCCACCTGTAGATGCGGAACTGATCAGTATTAACGAAGGATACACTTTCAGCAGGACTCAGACTTTACCCAACAAAGAGAAGGTAAGACCCCCCCCAAAAACAAAAAAAACAACCCCTATATGCCTTTTTTAATATCATAAAATTGTTTTGCCCTGCAGAGCTGCAACTACTTTATAACTTTCCACATTGTATTTATAGACTCATTTAGAGACTTTGGATTTGCGCTGAAATATACAATGGTACATGAGCCAGAAAATGACAGTGTTTGACGTTGATAAGCCTCTCACTCTACACAGAAAGTGTATGTCGTTGTCCATGGTGCTGAAAGATCCACCGCGGTGTGTTGCGTGTGGTCTAAGAAATGCAACGGCGAAAATTTATCCACCCATGAAAACAAAATTAGCGTCTTTCCCTAATGAATTTGGATTTCACGACGACGAATGGCGTAAACCCCCCTTTATCAGAATTCGGGGAGATATTCCAATAGTTTATTTAATTAACTTTATTAAATTAGTTCTTTATTTTTGAAAAAGATGGAGCAATACTCATCTTTATTTGCAATCAACAGTTTCAGCTCTCTCTGTATTTTAACTGTGTCGTAATGTTTTACTTGTGATGTGCGTCTTGTTTATGCTCTGTGAAAGTTTCTAGCCGGTGTATCAGCAACATGTGAAGATCTGTTGTTAAAAAGAGAAAACAAAAGGAATGGGAGAAAATATTGTGTCGAATTCCGTTCACTTTGATCTTTTGATGTAGTTACACAGAAATATATTTGTCATTATTGTTATAAAAATGCTCCATTTGCACTGTTAGTCAGTCCATTGCTACTGTCAGAGGTTAAATGCAGTTTTTCTATATCACCACATGGGGACAGTGTAGACCATAACATCTGGACGTTATTTCAGGAAGCACGAGACTCCTCCCAGAAACAGAGGATGATGATGATGTTTCTCTGGGCTTTGTTACAAAGAGACGCAGGGCGAAAGAGAAAAGGATGAGAGACATTATCTAGCTGGCTTTTAATACGAGTGTTTGACGGGAGTGGTTGGACTGGGATATATGCATTTCTCGTGTTGGATATAATTATGTATTTCTCGAGCAGAACGAACCTTTTTCGGATTTATCTTGTGGTCGTGCTGCTGAATTATTGCTGGGAAGCGGTGTCTGGGCAGCTCTCCTACTCCGTCTCAGAGGAGGTAAACCTGGGGACTTCTGTTGGAAATATCGCTAAGGACCTAAATCTCAACATCCAGGAATTAGAGTCTCGTATGTTTCAGATTGTTAATGGATCAAAGAGAAAATATTTCGATGCAAATCTGAAAACGGGCTTTCTTTATGTAAATGAGAGAATAGACCGAGAAGAGCTTTGTGCAAAGGCTACAAAATGCACTGTCAATGTAGAGGCCGTGATCAATAATCCACTAAAGCTGTATCGTTTGGAGATAAACGTGGTCGATATAAATGATAATGCACCACATTTCTCTGAGAATTTGCAGTCTCTTAACATTGCTGAAAGTACTTTACCAGGACTCAAATTTGGACTGATAGAGGCATCCGATTCGGATGTTGGCAAGAACGGTGTTAACACATACAAGCTTAGTCCAAATGATTATTTTTATTTGGAAATTCACAGAGGGGATAGCGTGTCTGCCGAGTTAGTACTACAGAAAGCGTTAGATCGCGAGCATGACTCTGTTATAAAACTGACTCTAACTGCAATAGACGGTGGAAACCCACCGAAGTCAGCAACCTCACAAATTATTGTTACCGTTTTGGATAATAACGACAATCCTCCAGTTTTCAGTAAATCTTTATACAAAATTCAAATTCCTGAAAACTTGCCACCAGGGTCTAAAGTGATCACTCTGAATGCGACAGATACAGACGAGGGTTTAAACAGTGAAATAGAATACTCACTGAGAAGTAAAGGTCAGGACCATGTTTTAGATTTATTTCAAATTGAGTCTAAAACAGGTGTAATTTTAGTTAAAAGTAAGATCGACTATGAGGAAAATACTGCGTTTGAGATTCGAGCACAGGCCAGTGACAAAGGCCAGCCTCCGATGTCTGCTGATTGTAAGGTGCTGGTAGAAGTGGTGGACCTGAACGACAACGCTCCTGAGGTCACTGTAACGTCACTACTAAACACAGTGAAGGAGGACGCTGAAGTAGGTACTGCTATTGCACTTGTTTCTGTTCTGGATAAAGACAGTGGGAAAAACGGGGCAGTAAAAGCTGTAATTGCAAATGATGCCCCATTTAAACTGGAAACAAATTATAAAAATTATTACTCATTAGTAGTTAATGGTCCGCTTGATAGAGAAACTAAGGCCCAATACAATGTTACTATCGTAGCAACTGATGAAGGGACTCCACCTCTATCCAGCACCAACATAGTTACTGTTCACGTTTCTGATGTCAATGACAACCCACCTCGCTTCTCGGAGCCGCTGGTTAATGTTTATGTGAAAGAGAATAGTCCAGTAGGAGCAGTTATTAAAACAGTGACTGCAACTGATGCTGATGTCGAGCATAACGGTCAGGTGAGCTATTCATTTCGGCCAGCAGGCGCTCGTTGCCGTCGCTCCGCAATGCGGGCATCATGAGACGGAATGTGAATCCAGTTTGCGGGCCTTTGGGTACGAGGTTAGAAAGCGTTTCCAGTTTAAAGTTCAGGCCACGACTCATTGACACTCAACTCTAAGCAGCCTTGTGACTGTCAGCGTTTTATCTGGATGAAGGCCAACAGCAGTCCCTCGATTCTCACTTCCTTCAAGCATTTGGCTCCGTTAACGGTGAGCATCCCTATTCTGCTCAGAAGCGGATGCTTTGTAGCAAAGAATCAGGGCTGTAGACGCAGACTCTGGATACAATGCCTTTCTTTCTTATCACCTCTCTGAACCCAAAACGCTCTGGGATCAGACTAACACCCGGAAATCAGGACTAGAGAATGGTGATAATGACCTGGCTCACACTTGGTGGTGTTGGTTTCTGATAACGGAGAACCCTCCTGTCAGCTCTGTGTGTCTATTGATGTAGTGGTGGATTTGACTTTGGCCTGACTGTCAGACTCAGTTCAAGACATACGGCTTCTCCCATTTAAACCTGTATCTGCTGATCGCCATTGTGTCGGTGTCGGTCATCTTTCTGTAGTCTCATCGGATTTTAGCATGTCAAGTGTCACAGGACAGACGGTTTCAGCAGGTACAGCCTCAATGATCACCCCACCCTGGCTGGGGCTGGGTCTTGCTCCTAAAGCTACTCAGCAGTATGACGTCTGTTTCAGCTCAGACGCTCAAGTGACATGGTTTTCCACAGGCACCACCTATAGATGGGCACTGTGTTTAGACACTTTACAGGACTCTAGACTTTCATAAAGAAAAGTAAGAACATAGTTGCATTAGATATTTGTGCAGCAGTATTTCTATATAGAGGTGGAGGACCATTGAACATTAACGTATACTGTCAGATCTTAGGTCTCATTGAAATTATCTCATTAAAAGTGAGAGAATATTGACATTAAATACTCATATTTACGTTATTTTAAAATGAGCTTTGTGTATATGTATGTATTTAGACTTCCTATTACATGGCATTTTCCTCTCACTGCATTTCGGTGACCCAGTGTAGTGCAAATTGGTCATCAGGGCTCATTAATTCAAGTTAAATGAGGTGGAGGAGACTGTTCATGTGTTGATGTTTTTAGATTTCAGTCATTTTTGGCGGCTGATTTCGGCATTCTATGTGTTGCTGTCCGTGGTGCTGAACGCAATTTATCAAGCTTGCTTGCAGGTCAAAGAAGATAATGCTGAACAAAACAAAGTCCCATTTCTTCAAATCAATTACAAATATCTTCATGGTATTGAAGATGTTTCAGATTTCATAGTTTGATAAAGCTTAATTCAACCTATGCAGTCCCTTTAATTTTCAGCGAAAAGAAAAAAAGTCAGTGTGTCTCTTAATTGGTAGACTGTTCTTGAAATTTCAGTCAGTTTCTAAAAAAGCTATAGTATAACGAACATCTCACTCGTGTGATGTACACATTAGTCATTAGTGAGCTGAACCTTCTTGATTGTTTTTTGACCGTTTGAGTTTTGCACTTCCTTCATCTTTAAGGAGAGCTGAGAATGTTTATCACTTTCCAATGTTATATTTGCTGTAACATGTGATTCATAATGATATCACGCGGGGACACTGCAGACCATCACATGTGGACGTGCTCTTTGGTGGCTTAGGGCTCCTCCCAGATTCAGTGGATGATGAATCTCTGGGCTTTGTTACACAGAGACATCGGACGACAAAGAACGGTTGCCTGCTTTAGTCGAGAAAATGCTAACATATTCGTTTGGAATATTTCTTCCCTGATCGCGATATCGTAGTTGCTATAACATATTGCTCAGATTTGCCTACATGCTCCGTCTTGATGAATGGAATTATGTATTTACCGAGGAGAACGAGCTCTGTGTGGATATATCTCTTGTTCGTGCTGCTGGATTGTTACTGAGAAACGGTATCTGCCCTGCTCTCTTACTCCGTCTTAGAGGAGGTAAATCTGGGGACTGTTGTCGGAAACATCGCTAAAGATCTGAACATCAATGTCCAGGATTTGGAGTCTCGAGATGTTAGATCGTTTTGCTGGATCAAGAGAAAATATTTCGGGTAAATCTAAAGACTACAAGTGTCCCTGCTTGCATTAATGAGAGAATAGATCGAGAGGAACTCTGCGGCAATGAACCAAAATGTTCACTTAGTGTAGAAGCAGTGATTAATAATCCACTGAAACTGTACCGCATTGAAATAATCAGTTTAGATGTGAATGATAATTCCCCATCATTTCTCAGCACAACACAGGTGATCAACATTAGTGAGAGCACAGCGGCAGGGGCTAAATTCCCTTTGAAACGAGCTCATGATGCAGACGTTGGTAAAATGCACTAAGCTTAGTCAAAACGAGTACTTCTCTCTGGCTACACTAAAAGGAGAGAGTCTAACATCCGAATTAGTGCTTCAGAAAGTTTTAGACAGAGAAAAACTGTCTGTAATTCGACTCACGTTGACTGCCATTGATGGAGGAACTCCTGCTAAATCAGGCACTATGGTCATTTTAGTCAGTGTTTTGGACAGTAATGATAATCCTCCTATATTTAGTCAAGCACTGTATAAAGCCAGTGTTTCTGAGAATGTTAAGATCGGCACACCAATAATCACACTAAATGCTACTGATTTGGACATAGGTCACAACGGACAAATATCGTATTCCTTTATTGAAATAGACCAGGGTAAACAAACAGATCTGTTTGCTATAGATGAAAATACGGGGATTGTAACAAATAAGAAGAGTATCGACTTTGAAGAAAATAATGCTTTTGAGATTCGAGTACAAGCCAGTGATGGAGCTTCTTCTCCTCACTTCACACGCCAAACTATTGATTGAAGTTTTAGACGTCAGTGACAATGCTCCTGAAATTTCAGTCACATCTTTGTTAAACACCGTGAAAGAGGACGCGTCCATTGGCACAGCTATTGCGCTTGTTTCAGTATTTGATAAAGACGGAGGTAAAAATGGGATGGTGAACTGTAAAATTTCCAATAATGTTCCTTTCAAATTAGAATCAAACTATAAGAATTACTATTCGTTGGTGGTGGACGGTCCTCTTGACAGAGAGAGCGCCTCTCAATACAATATCAGTATCCTGCACACGGCGAGGGCTACCTCTCCAGCACGAGTGTTATTACTCTACACGTCTCAGATGTGAATGATAACAAACCAATATTCACAGAAACTATAATCAGTGTCTATGTGAAAGAAAACAGTCCAGTAGGAGCAGTTATAAAAACAGTTTCAGCGATTGATGCTGACATTGATCAAAATGGTCGGGTGAGCTATTCATTTTTACATGACAACAGTAACTCATTGCCACTGTCCACAATGGTAAACATAAACTCAAGGACTGGAGTTATGGTCAGTCTGCAGTCTTTTTAATTTCAGTTAAAACGTTTCAGTTTAAGGTTCGAATACAGACTCTACAGGTGTTTCCTCCGCTCAGCAGCAACGCGTGACTGCTGAACGTTTTATCCTGGATGAAGGCAATAACCAGTCCCTCGATTCCTCGCCTATTCACAGGCACGGCTCCGTTAACAGTGAGGCGTCCCTATTCTGCTGAAGCGGGATACTTTGTAGCAAAGATCAGGGCTGTAGACGCAGACTCTGGATACAATGCGCTGCTTTCTTATCACTCTCTCTGAACCAAAAGGAAACAACCTCTTCAGGATCAGAACCAACAACACCAGAAATCAGGACTAAGAGGAGAATGAGTGACAATGACATGCAAAACTCACCCCTTGGTGGTGTTGGTTTCTGATAACGGAGAACCCTCCCACACTCGGCTATGTCTATTGATGTGGTGGTGGTTGAAACTTGGCTGACATCCAGACTCAGTTCAGACAGCCTTATAAAGGAGGACAGCTTCTCTGACTTAAAACCTGCTCTGCTGATCGCCATTATGTCAATTGTAGTCGGCATCTTTTCTGCTAGTCTCATAGTTTGTAGCTGTCAAATGTCTAGGACAGACGGCGGTTTCAGCAGGTGCAAGCCTCAATGATCCTGCACCTGACGGGGCTGGTCTTATAAAGCTATCTCAGCAGTGACGTCTGTTTCAGCGCCAGACACGCTTCAAAGGTGACGTAGTAGTTTTTTTTTTTTCCCACACCGTTTCCGCCACCAGATGGAGGCAGTCAGTGATAACAGAGGAGACACTTTGCAGGAACTCAGACTTTACCCAATAAGAAAGGTAAGAACAGTGTTGCATGGCTTTGTGCGGCAATGTTTTCTATGTTAAAATTGGAGAGAAATATCGCAGTTTTATTTGTTGCGCATATTAAAAGGGTTTTGTGGTGTAATGATAAATAAGCAGATTTTAAATTGGTGTGGTTTGTTTCAATCTTATATAAATTAGTGTTGTTTAATATGTAGTCCTATATCATGTGTGTGAATACATATACACACATCTTATACAACGTTGAACATGAATGTTTACTGTATCTAACATCTAATTAAATGTAAAAGAATAGTCACATTAAGAAGTCGTGTACTGACGATTTAGAGGGGGTTTGTGCTATGCATCTGTCAAGAAACTGTTAGGGCATTTACACGGACTGATTTTAAATTAAGACAGCATTAACATCAAGTAGTCATAATCAGTATTATTGATTTTGCTGTAAAATATTGCATTTGTGGCATGCTGCTCATTTTGTTGATAGCGTTTAAATTTCAGTCATTTTTGGCTATGTGTGTATCGCTGTCCGTGGTGCTGAACCGAAGTCAGATGCAATTCCCAGAACATACCGCTGAACATAACGGCTTTGAAGGTCACAGTTTTCGTTAAATATATTTACAAGTGTCTTTGGTACATATATTTGGGATCTCTGAAGTGTATGTTACAGATATAAGAATCTATCTCGATGAAAAAGCTTTAATCTCTGAAGTCGCTTTACTCTTCAGTGAAAAATGTCGGAGTGTGTTTCTTCATATAAAGTCTCGGTCACTGCTGTGAGACTTTAATTAAAATTTTATTCGGTGTATAAAACAGGCTCTATTATAGCTAACAGGTGATGAAAAGTTGATTGATAGGTGAGCTAAACGTTCTTTTTTTTTTTTATTATTTGGCCGTTTTGAGTTTTGCACTTGCTTCATGCCTAAGGAGAACTGAAAATGTTTACCACTTTCCAATGATATATTTGCTGTAACATGTAGTTATGACAAATGTCCACGCGGGGACACTGCAGACCATCACATGTGGACGTGCTCTTTGGTGGCTTAGGGCTCCTCCCAGATTCAGCGGATGATGAATCTCTGGGCTTTGTTACACAGAGACATCGGACGACAAAGAACGGTTGTCTGCTTTGGTCGAGAAAATGCCAACATATTCGTTTGGAATATTTCTTCCCTGATCGTGTTATCGTAGTTGCTGTAACACATTGCTCAGATTTGCCTACATGCTCCGTCTCTGATATGTCTGGAATTATGTATTTACCGGGAGAACGAGCTCTGTGTGGATATATCTCTTGTTCGTGCTGCTGGATTGTTACTGAGAAACGGTGTCTGGCCAGCTCTCTTACTCCGTCTCAGAGGAGGTAAATCTGGGGACTGTTGTCGGAAACATCGCCTAAAGATCTGAACATCAATGTCCAGGATTTGGAGTCCCGAATGTTTCAGATCGTTGCTGGATCAAAGAGAAAATATTTCGAGGTAAATTTAAAGACTGGTGTCCTGTACGTTAATGAGAGAATAGATCGAGAGGAACTCTGCGCCAATGAACCAAAATGTTCACTTAGTGTAGAAGCAGTGATTAATAATCCACTGAAACTGTACCGCATTGAAATTACAATCTTAGATGTGAATGATAATTCCCCATCATTTCTCAGCACAACACAGGTGATCAACATTACTGAGAACACAGCGGCAGGGGCTAAATTCCCTTTGCAGTGAGCTCAGGACGCAGACGTTGGCAAAAATAGTGTAAATACCTACAAGCTGAGTCAAAATGAACACTTTTCTCTGGTTACACATAAAGGGGAGAGCGCTGAACTGGTGCTTCAGAAAGTTTTAGACAGAGAAAAACAGTCTATGATTCGACTCACACTGACTGCCCTTGATGGAGGAACTCCTGCTAAATCAGGCACTATGGTCATCATAGTCAATGTTTTGGACATTAATGATAATCCTCCTATATTTAGTCAAACACTCTATAAAGCAACTGTTTATGAGAATGTGCAAATTGGAACATCTATAATAACGCTGAATGCTACCGATTTAGATAAAGGTCACAACGGAGAAATATTCTATTCCTTCAGTAAAATAGACCGTGTGACTAAAACTGACGTTTTTGCTATAGATGAAAAAACTGGGACTGTAACAAATAAAAGAAACATCGACTATGAAGAAAATAATGCTTTTGAGATTCGAGTACAAGACAGTGATGGAGCTTCCTCGCCGATGACCTCACACGACAAACTATTGATTGAAGTGTTAGACGTCAATGACAATGCTCCTGAAATTTCAGTCACATCTTTGTTAAACACCGTGAAAGAGGACGCGTCCATTGGCACAGCTATTGCGCTTGTTTCAGTATTTGATAAAGACGGAGGTAAAAATGGGATGGTGAACTGTAAAATTTCCAACAATGTTCCTTTCAAATTAGAATCAAACTATAAGAATTACTATTCGTTGGTGGTGGACGGTCCTCTTGACAGAGAGAGCGCCTCTCAATACAATATCAGTATCACTGCCTGCTACTGACGAGGGGAGCGCACCTCTCTCCAGCATGAGTGTTATTACCTTACGTCTCAGATGCTGAATGATAACAAACCAATTCTAGAAACTATAATCAATGTCTATGTGAAAGAAAACAGTCCAGTAGGAGCAGTTATAAAAACAGTTTCAGCGATTGATCTGACATTGATCAAAATGGTCGGGTGAGCTATTCATTTTTACATGACAACAGTAACTCATTGCCACTGTCCACAATGGTAAACATCAACTCAGAGACTGGAGATATAGTCACGGTCTGCAGTCTTTTAATTTCGAGGTTAAAAAACGTTTCCAGTTTAAGTTCAAACCACAGACTCTGGTACTACCTCCGCTCCTTAGCAACGTGACTGTCTCAACGTTTTTATCCTGGATGAGGCAACAGTCCTCGATTCTGCGCCTATTCTGAGCACGGCTCGTTAACAGTGAGCATCCCTACTCTGCTGAAGCGGGATACTTTGTAGTCAGGGCTGTAGTTGCCAGACTCCTCCCCTGGATACAATACGCTGCTTTCTTATCCTCTCTGGACGAAACAACCTCTTTGGGATCGGAACCCAGCTGCAATCAGGACTAGAAGGAGGGCAGGTGACAATGGCCTGAAAACTCTCACCCTTGGTATTGGTTTCAATAGTCCCTCCTGTCAGCTACTGTGTCTATTGATATGGTGGTGGTTGAAAGCAGCTAACATCGAAGACTCAGTTCAGACATGTGCCCATAAAGGAGACTACAACTTAAACCTGTATCTGCTGATCGCCATGTGTCGGTGTCAGTCATCTTTCTGCTGAGTCTCATCAGTTTAATAGCTGTCAAATGTCACAGGACAGACGGCAGTTTCAGCAGGTACGGCCCTCCAATGATCACCACCCACCCTGACGGGAGCTGGTCTTACTCTAAAGCTACTCAGCAGTATGACGTCTGTTTCAGCTCAGACACGCTCAAGAGTGACGTAGTGGTTTTCCCCGCACCGTTTCCGCCTGTAGATGGAGAACTTCAGTCAAGTACAACGGAGACACTTTACAGAACTCAGACTTTACCTAATAAAGAAAAGGTAGGAACATAGTTGCATTGAATATTTATTACGGCAATCTTTCTATGTGGAGAATTGGAGGACCATTGAACATTAACGTATACTGTCAGATCTCAGGTCTCATTGAAATTATTAAAAGTGAGAGAATATTGACATTAAATACTCATATTTACGTTATTTTAAAATGGGCTTTGTGTTATGTATGTGTTGGGCCTCTGTTATGGCATTTCCTCTCACTGCATTTTAAGTGACCCAGTATTAATTACAAACTGAGGTCATCAGGCTCATTGACGTTCAAGTTAAATATTGAAATTGAAGGAGACTGTTCAACATATTGTATCTTCATTCAGTCATTTTGCGCTGATTCAGCATTCTATATGTTGCACTATCCACATAGTACTAATTTTTGCAATTTATCAAGCTTGCTTGCAGGTCAAAGAAGATAATGCTGAACAAAACGTTGTTGAAGTCCCAAATTTTCTTTAAATCCATTTACAAATATCTTTGCTAATAATTGTTGAAGGGTATGTTTCAGATTTCATAGTTTGATAAAGCTTAATTCAACCTATGCAGCCCCTTTAATTTTCAGCGAAAAGAAAAAAAGTCAGTGTGTCTCTTAATTTCATTCACCGTCACTATTGGTAGACTGTTCTTGAAATTTCAGTCAGTTTCTAAAAAAGCTATATTATAACGAACATCTCACTCGTGTGATGTACACATTAGTCATTAGTGAGCTGAACCTTCTTGATTATTTTTTGACCGTTTGAGTTTTGCACTTCCTTCATGTTTAAGGAGAGCTTAGAATGTTTACCACTTTCCAATGTTATAGTTGCTGTAACATGTAGTTATGACAAATATCCCGCATGAGGACACTGCAGACCATCATGGATGCTCTTTGTGGCCAGGGCTCCTCTCCCAGTTCAGGTGATCTCTGGAGCTTTGTTACACAGAGACATCGGACGTGAACAGTTGTCTACTTTGGTCGAGAAAAATGCCAACATATTCTGATTGGGTCTTTCTGTCTGATCTCAGTGTTATCGTAGTTGCTATAACATATTATTCAGATTTTACTACATGCTCGATACATTGTATTTACCGAGGAGAACGAGCTCTGTGTGGATATATCTCTTGTTCGTGCTGCTGGATTGTTACTAGGAAACGGTGTCTAGCCAGCTCTCTTACTCCGTCTCAGAGGAGGTAAATCTGGGGACTGTTGTCGGAAACATCGCTAAAGATCTGAACATCAATGTCCAGGATTTGGAGTCCCGAATGTTTCAGATCGTTGCTGGATCAAAGAAAAATATTTCAATTAATCTAAAGACTGGTGTCCTGTACGTTGTGGGAGAATAGGTCAGGAAGGAACTCGCGACGGCGAACCAAAATGTTCCACTTAGTGCTTAAAGCAGTTAATAATCACAAACTATTGGATTGAAATAATCATTTAGATATTGATAATTCCCCATCGTTTCTCCTTTAGCACAGGTGATCAACAACATTACAAAGCCTGTGAGGACTAAATTTCCTCTTCATGGCTCAGGTTGCAGACGTCAGTGCTATAAAATACCTAAACTTAGATGGTGATGCTTACTCTCCCTTGTTTTTAGGAAGTGTGTTTCCCGAATTAGTCCTTCAGAAAGTTTTAGACCGAGAAAAACAATTTGTAATTCACCTTAGATTGACTGCCGTTGATGGAGGAACTCCTGCTAAATCAGGTAGCATGACTATAATAGTAAATGTGCTGGACATTAATGATAACGCTCCTGTATTCAGTCAAACTCTATACAAAGCCAGTGTTTATGAAAATGTGAAGATAGGAACATCGATAATCACATTAAATGCTACTGATTTAGATGCAGGCCCAAATGGACAAGTGTTATATTCATTCAGTGAAGCAGGACGAGGGAAACAAACTGATCTGTTTGCTATAGATAAAAAAACTGGAACTATAACAAATAAAAAGAACATAGATTTTGAGGAAAATAATGCTTTTGAGATTCAGAGTACAAAGCCAGTGAGCTGTTTCCGATGACCTCACACATGAGCTATTGATTGAAATTAGACGTCAATGACAATACTCCTGAAACTAGTCCCATCTTTTATTCGCTTACCGCGAGAGGACGCGTCCATTGGCACAGCTTCTTGCGCCTTTAATATTTGATAAAGCAGGTAAAAGTAGGATGGTGAACTGCTGGAATTTCCAGCAGTATTAAACAATTAGAATCAAACTATAAGAATTATTGTTCGTTGGTGGACGGTCCTCTTGACAGAGAGAGCGCCTCTCAATACAATATCAGTATCACTGCTACTGACGAGGGGAGCCCACCTCTCTCCAGCACGAGTGTTATTACTGTGCACGTCTCAGATGTGAATGATAACAAACCAATATTCACAGAAACTATAATCAGTGTCTATGTGAAAGAAAACAGTCCAGTAGGAGCAGTTATAAAAACAGTTTCAGCGATTGATGCTGACATTGATCAAAATGGTCGGGTGAGCTATTCATTTTTACATGACAACAGTGACTCATTGCCACTGTGCAAACGCAAAACTCAGAGACTGGGATATAGTCAGTCTGCAGTCTTTTAACTATGAGAGTTAAAACATTCAGTTTAAAGTTCAAACTGTGAACTGGTGTTTCCTCCTCCAGCACTTAGCATTTCTCAACGTTTTATCGGATGAGTAGCAACAGTCCTCGATTTAACTCTTCTAGGCAGCTCCGTTAACAGTGAACTCCCTATTCTGGGCAGGATGCTTTGTAGCAAAAGATCAATTTCATGACGCAGACTCTGGATACAATGCACTGCTTTCTTATCTCTCTGAACCAGTAACCCTCTTGAATCGGAACCAGCTTGGGAAATCAGGACTAAGAGGAGAATGGTGACAATGACCTGAAAACTCTACTTGCCAATTGGTGTTGGTTTCTGACGGAGAACCCTCCTGTGGCTGCCTCTATTGATGGTGGTGGTTGAAGCTTTGGCTTGTCAGACTCAGTTCAGACATGTGCTGCCCATAAAGGAGGGACAGCTTCTCTGACTTAAACCTGTATCTGCTAGTCACCATTGTGTCAGTGTCAGTCATCTTTCTGCTAGTCTCGTGGTTTTAATAGCTGTAAATGTCCTGGGACGTTGGCGGTTTCAGCAGATTTTGACCTCAATGATCACACCACCTGACGAGACTGGTGCCCTCTAAGCTACTCAACAGTATGACGTCTGTTTCATCAGACATCAAAAGAGTGACATGGTGGTTTTACGCACCGTTCACTATGAATGGAGGCAGTCAGTATTAACAGAGAACGTTACTTTTACCAGGACCTAAACTTTACCTAATAAAGAAAAGGTAAGACTATACCAAGCAGACAAGTAAATTCTCTTCTTTTGTAGAGTTGTGATATCAAGATGTCAATTTACTGCTGCGTGTTACTTTTTAAAATTCTGATCGACCATTATTTGAGTCTTCATATAGCCCAAAGTGTGCATACCACGGTGCGTCAGTATAATGATGCTCTATCCATGGTTCTGAAATATGTGGCGAATACATTATGTCTCGTTATGAGGGCATGGGAGTGAAGAGTGCAGTAAAGCTGTTGTCATTTTTGTTGTTCATCACTGACAGCAGTAACCGCTTCTGGTGATTTCTTACAAAAAATAATGTCTGTGTTTATTTCAAAGCATTGTAGTTAATTCAACTGGCCATGAGGTGATACTGTAGACCGTAACACCGCCAATAGGTCGCTGATGTGTAGAGGCCCCTCCCACATTAAAAGGATCATTTTGTCGGTGCTTTGTTAGAATGAGACGCAGGGCGAAGGAGAATGCGCATAGAAATTGTACTGCTGCATAATCTGGTCTTTCAAACGACTTTTTTATCTCAATAAGCGGAAGGCACATCGACATACGGATCTATGCTTTGTTCTCGTTTTATGGAATTATGCAGCTGCCGGGAGGAAAGATCTGTATTGGGATCTATCTAGTGCTTGTTGTGTTGGAGTACAACTGGGGAGCGGTATCCGGGCAGCTCTCCTATTCCGTCTCAGAGGAGGTAAACCTGGGGACTTCTGTTGGAAATCTCGCCAAGGATCTAAATCTTAATGTACATGATTTGGAGTCACGTATGTTTCAGATCGTTACCGGATCAAAGAGAAAGTATTTCGATGTAAATTTGAAGTCAGGTGTTCTCTACGTCAGTGAAAGAATAGACAGAGAAGACCTCTGTGCAAAGGCTGCAAAATGTACAATGAATGTAGAAGCTGTGATTAATAATCCGCTGAAACTTTACCGTATTGAAGTCAATATTCTTGACGTTAATGATAATCCCCCCTCCTTCAGTGCCAAATCACAAACTATCGACATAGCAGAGAGCGTATTACCGGGAGCTACATTCCCTGTGCTGTCGGCCTACGATGCCGATGTAGGGAAAAACAGTATTAATACATACAAGCTAAATCCCAATGAATATTTTTCTTTAGCGGTGCACAAAGGAGAGAGCGTGTCAGCCGAGTTAGTTCTTCAGAAATCATTAGACCGAGAGAAACAGGCTTTAATAAAACTCACACTGACCGCTGTAGATGGAGGAACGCCTCCAAAATCAGGCACATCAGAAATATTAATTAATGTTCTGGATATCAACGATAATATTCCGGTATTTTCCAAAACACTGTATAAAACAAGCATTACAGAAAATGCGCCTCTTGGCACTACAGTAGTGACAGTGACTGCAACTGACGCCGATGAAGGGCCAAACAAAGACATTGTGTTTTTACTTAATTCGAAAGATCAGGACCATGTCTTGGACATATTTGAAATTGATTCTGAAACAGGAATAATAACAGTAAAAGGAAAAATTGACTTTGAAACAAATCCTGCCTTTGAAATCCGCGTGCAGGCTGCTGACAAAGGCCAGCCTCCATTAACAGCACAGTGTAAAGTACTCGTGGAGGTGGTGGATCTAAATGACAATGCCCCTGACATCACGGTGACGTCACTGCTCAGTACCGTGAGGGAGGACGCTGAAATTGGCACGGCCATTGCACTTGTTTCAGTTCTCGATAGAGACGGGGGCAAAAATGGTGAAGTAAAATGTGAGATACTAAATGCGGTTCCTTTTAAATTAGAAACAAATTATAAAAATTATTATTCTTTAGTTATCGGTGGAGCTCTAGACAGGGAGCTCATTTCTCACTACAATATTACAATCAAAGCTACGGATGAGGGGTAGACCCCCCCTCTCTAACACCAGCGTGGTTCTTATTCAGGTGTCTGATGTCAATGACAACATACCTCGGTTTGCAGAGACTGTAATTAATATGTATGTGGAAGAAAACAGTCCAGTTGGCACAGTTTTGAAAGCAGTATCTGCAACTGATGCTGACATTAGTGAAAATGGTCGAGTGAGCTACTCATTAGTCAGTGACAATAACTTAGTCCCCCTTTCTACTATGATTAACATCAACTCAGAGACTGGAGATATAGTCAGTCTGCAGTCTTTTAACTTCGAGGAGTTAAAAACGTTTCAGTTTAAAGTTCAGGCCACAGACTCTGGTGTTCCTCCGCTCAGCAGCAACGTGACTGTGAACGTTTTTATCCTGGATGAGAATGACAACAGTCCCTCGATTCTCGCGCCCTATTCTGAGCACGGCTCCGTTAACAGTGAGAGCATCCCCTATTCTGCTGAAGCGGGATACTTTGTAGCAAAGATCAGGGCCGTAGACGCAGACTCTGGATACAATGCGCTACTTTCTTATCACCTCTCTGAACCCAAAGGAAACAACCTCTTCAGGATCGGAACCAGCACCGGGGAAATCAGGACTAAGAGGAGAATGAGTGACAATGACCTGAAAACTCACCCCTTGGTGGTGTTGGTTTCTGATAACGGAGAACCCTCCCTGTCAGCTACTGTGTCTATTGATGTGGTGGTGGTTGAAAGCACAGCTGACATCCAGACTCAGTTCAGACATGTGCCCATAAAGGAGGACAGCTTCTCTGACTTAAACCTGTATCTGCTGATCGCCATCGTGTCGGTGTCAGTCATCTTTCTGCTGAGTCTCATCAGTTTAATAGCTGTCAAATGTCACAGGACAGACGGCAGTTTCAGCAGGTACGGCCCTCCAATGATCACCACCCACCCTGACGGGAGCTGGTCTTACTCTAAAGCTACTCAGCAGTATGACGTCTGTTTCAGCTCAGACACGCTCAAGAGTGACGTAGTGGTTTTCCCCGCACCGTTTCCGCCTGTAGATGGAGAACTGATCAGTATTAACGGAGGAGACACTTTTACCAGGACTCAGACTTTACCTAATAAAGAAAAGGTAAGCTGTGTCCGATTCCATTGATCTAAAACAATGAATGTTTCACATCTTTGCATAACGTGCACGTTTGCTCTACGACTTTGAAACGTTTAAATTTTACTGCAAGTTATTTTTTAACTCTACCTACAAATAATTGTGATGTACAGCTATATCCACATACTGTTATGAATGTAATAGGGGTGGTAACTCAGACATTTGTTTGTCTGGTCAGTTGATTATCATTGGTTTGATGGTGTTTTGAGTATGAATTGTGATGTCTGTGTTTCAACTTCAATTCATTTTTACGGTATCTTGGATACAGTAGTCACTTGAGAAACTGGCATGAAACGCATTATAAGTGTATTGAATCGTTGTCCACGGTGCTTAAAACATCTCTGGTTTCTGCTCTTTGTGTTGCGATTCAGGTGAAACGTTTACATTTACTGCAAGTTACTTTTTAACTCTACCTACAAATAGGTATGATGTACACCTATATCCACATACTGTTATGGATCTAATATGGGTGGTAACACATACACTTGTTTGTCTGCTCAGCTGATTGTCGGTGAATTAGTGGTGTTTTGACTAAAAAGCTGGAAGATGAGTAAATGAGTATGAATTGTGTTGGGGATGTTGTCTGTGTTTCATGAACAACTTCACTGCAGCAAAGCTGACATCTTTTCACTGAGTTTTACACTATATTGGATACAGTCACTTGAGAAACTGGCATTAAACGCATTATAAGTGTATTGAATCGCTGTCCATGGTGCTTAAAACATCTTCTCTGTTTTCTGCTCTTTGTGCTGAGATTCAGGTGCTGTCCATGGTGCTGATATTTTGCAAGATCTATTCCTTGTCATAGTATTCAGTAACTGCAAACAGACAAATGCAGTGTGAAAGAAAGATGTGAATGAATCACTTCACATTTCGCAGATAAAGATTGTTCCATGATCAGTTTTCCAAAATTAACCCATAATTGTAGTAGTTTATTCAGCATACATTTTCCTTTTCCTCTACTGTACTTTAATAAACAGCTTTCTGTATACAAAACTGTCACTAGATGCCGCCAGAGACCATGCAAAAATCTTGTTTTCAGTGTTTAGAAACTCCTCCTCTATTCATGACAAAACACGAAAGCGTCATCATCTGGCAGTGCTTTGTGAACATAGCTTACAGACGAGTGAAGCCCACAAGAGAAAAGACTCTACGCGAGAATGGATACATAGCAAACGTTATTTCTTATTCTTTTGCGGATCGTCCAAAAGGCACAAACGAGGATTTGTCGCTTTTGTGTGAACGGCGATGGCTGGTCGGGAACAATGGGATAATATTGGGGGTCTGCTTTTCACTCTGCTTTGTCTCTGTGACTGGTCCGTGGCTCAGATATCCTATACCATTTCAGAGGAGGTGGACAAAGGGACAGCGGTGGGGAATCTCGCTAAGGATTTAAATCTCAATGTGCAGCGACTCGAATCCGCGGGTCTTCAGATTACATCTGGGTATAACAAACAGTATTTTGACATAAATCATGGAACTGGAGTACTTTTCGTTAGCGAGAAGATTGATCGGGAGGAGCTTTGTCCTACTACGGTAAAGTGCTCTTTAAATATAGAGGCCACATTGAGTAACCCTCGCAGCCTCCATCGAATTGAAGTTGTGGTTAATGACATTAATGACAATGCGCCGTCTTTTGTGGAAGAAATACGTACAATAGATATGTATGAATCTTCATATCCCGGGGAAAGGCACCCACTGCCGATAGCTCATGACGCAGATGTGGGTGCTAACTCGGTGAAGACCTACAAATTGAACACGAATGATTATTTCTCTTTGGATATACAGAGCATCGGTGACCAGAGTGTGTCCGCCGAGTTAGTGCTGCAGAAAGCTTTAGATCGAGAAAAACAGGATGTTATTGAACTTACGCTGACTGCAATAGATGGTGGAAAACCTCCCAAAACGGGCACTTTACAGATAAAAGTTAATGTACTGGATGTAAATGATAATCCCCCCGTGTTCAGTAAATCTCTCTACAAGGTCCAAGTGGCTGAAAATGCAAATATTGGCACACCCTTATTAACACTGACAGCTACTGATTCAGATGACGGTGTTAATGGTGAACTCTTATACTCTTTTACAGGGAGCGGACGTTTAAACATTGATAATAAATTTTCCCTGAATGAAAATACTGGAGAAATAACCATAGAAGGCAGTATTGATTATGAGGAAAGTCAAGCATACGAGATTCGTGTTCAAGCGCGAGATAAAGGCACTCCTCCTCGCTATGCACACTGCAAGGTTTTAGTCGAAGTTATTGATGTCAATGACAATGCTCCAGAAATCTCTGTGTCGTCACTTATGAGTCCAGTGAAAGAAGACGCTGAAATAGGCACAGCTGTTGCTATGGTCACTATCACTGATAAAGATGGAGGCAAAAACGGCCAGACAAACTGTAAATTAACAGGTTCCGTGCCATTTAAATTAAAATTTAACTATAAAAATTACTATTCTTTGTTGGTCGACGGGCCTCTTGACAGAGAGAGTGTTTCCCATTATAATGTATCAATTACAGCTACAGATGAAGGAACTCCCTCTCTGTCGAGCACAAGTATCATCAGTGTTCAAGTTTCTGATGTCAATGATAATCCTCCAAGATTCTTGGATCCTCTGATTAATGTTTATGTGAAAGAGAATAGCCCGATTGGAACTACAATTCATACACTGACGACTTTAGATTCAGATTTGAATGAAAACGCAAAATCAATGTATCATTTAATTAACAGTTCTCCCAAGACCACACAGATAGCCTCAATGATAAATATAAACTCAGAGACTGGAGATATAGTCAGTTTGCAGGCCTTCAACTTTGAGGAGTTAAAAACGTTTCAGTTTAAAGTTCAGGCCACAGACTCTGGTGTTCCTCCGCTCAGCAGCAACGTGACTGTCAACGTTTTTATCCTGGATGAGAATGACAACAGTCCCTCGATTCTCGCGCCCTATTCTGAGCACGGCTCCGTTAACAGTGAGAGCATCCCCTACTCTGCTGAAGCGGGATACTTTGTAGCAAAGATCAGGGCTGTAGACGCAGACTCTGGATACAATGCGCTGCTTTCTTATCACCTCTCTGAACCCAAAGGAAACAACCTCTTCAGGATCGGAACCAGCACCGGGGAAATCAGGACTAAGAGGAGAATGAGTGACAATGACCTGAAAACTCACCCCTTGGTGGTGTTGGTGTCTGATAACGGAGAACCCTCCCTGTCAGCTACTGTGTCTATTGATGTGGTGGTGGTTGAAAGCACAGCTGACATCCAGACTCAGTTCAGACATGTGCCCATAAAGGAGGACAGCTTCTCTGACTTAAACCTGTATCTGCTGATCGCCATTGTGTCGGTGTCAGTCATCTTTCTGCTGAGTCTCATCAGTTTAATAGCTGTCAAATGTCACAGGACAGACGGCAGTTTCAGCAGGTACGGCCCTCCAATGATCACCACCCACCCTGACGGGAGCTGGTCTTACTCTAAAGCTACTCAGCAGTATGACGTCTGTTTCAGCTCAGACACGCTCAAGAGTGACGTAGTGGTTTTCCCTGCACCGTTTCCGCCTGTAGATGGAGAACTGATCAGTATTAACGGAGGAGACACTTTTACCAGAACTCAGACTTTACCCAATAAAGAAAAGGTAAGCACATTAGTATTCAGTATGTATTATGTATGTTAATACTTGACCGTGAAAACATGTAACAATTTTAATTAGTGTAACAGACTTAAAGTTTGAGTTAAATTAAAAGTTACAGAGGTTAGTGTCTTTCTTAAGTTGATAGAGGCCTGCTCTGCATGTGTGGTTGCAGTGTCCCCTCTTTTGGCCACCAACTTCGCTTTTAAATTTGTATGCCGCTGTCCGTGGTCCTGAACGCAAGTTTCTGAATGTGTTCTCTCTGTAATCCTTATCATATATGGAAAAAATATTATCTGTTTCAGTCTAAGACGAAAGATGTGTTTAATTATGCAGGTGGCCTATATTTTCAAATGTAGTCATACAATTATGTCGATAACTGAGAGTGAAAAGAAAAACGGAAGTGGTAGGGGGAAAAAGACTTTTGCGATCTTTTTCCCTGTTAAAAATTCCAGTACCCCAGTGCAGTAAAATTGAAGGTAGCCTGTAACTATTCACTCACAATGTGTCAAATCAGTGTGTGTTTGTTTTCTGAATGAAGAGGGGTATTTTACAGTTGTTAGTGTAGTTTATCAAAGCTACCACACAGTGACGCTATAGACCGTAACACTGAAATGTCGAGGCTCCTCCCAGAGTAAAAACGGGATGACTGTGGATTTTCATCACAAAGAGACACGAGAAGAGAGGGGACAGCATGGTGGATTACTCGTCTTTAAAAATATGAAAATCCAAATAGTGTCACCTAAAATTTTCCCACATCTCGTCATCCCTTGGTAGAAACGACATTGTGGATGTATGCTTTGTTCTTTTTCGGCGGAATTATGCCTTTACCGAATAGCAGGAGGTCTATTGTCACATATCTGGTGCTGCTGTTGTTGGACTGTTACTGGGAAGCAGCGTCTGGGCAGCTCTCCTACTCTGTCTCCGAGGAGGTAAACCCGGGAACTAATGTCGGAAATATCGCCAAGGATCTAAATCTCAATGTGCAGGATTTGGAGTCCCGTTCGTTTCAGATTGTTACAGGATCTAAGAGGAAATACTTCGAGGTAAATCTAAAGACCGGATATCTGTATGTCAATGAGAGGATAGACCGAGAGGAGCTTTGCACAGATGAACTTAAATGCACCGTTAGCGTAGAGGCTGTGATAAACAACCCATTAAAGCTTTACCGCGTCGAGGTAGAAATTAAAGATGTGAATGACCATTCTCCAACTTTTAACACAAAATCTCAAGTACTAGACATTGCAGAGAACACTTTACCCGGATTTAGATTCGCGTTATCAGAGGCAAGCGATGCTGATGTTGGTAAAAATGGTGTTAGTGCGTATAAGCTCAGTCCAAATGAATACTTCAACCTTGCGACACACAAAAGAGGGGAGAGTGTATCTCCAGAGTTAGTGCTGCAGAAAGCCCTAGACCGCGAGAAAAAGCCACAGCTACAGCTCCTGTTAACTGCGGTAGATGGGGGGTCTCCACCAAATTCAGGCACATCAGAAATTGAAATAAATGTACTAGATATTAATGATAACGCACCAATGTTTAGCAGCACTTTATACAAAGTTAAAATCTTTGAAAATATCCCGATTGGTACAGCGGTCTTCACCTTAAATGCGACCGACGCTGATGAGGGAACAAACAGTGAAATAGTATACTCTCTTCGTAACAAGGATCAGGACCATATCCTGGATATTTTCGAAATAGACCCTGACACGGGGATCATTTCAGTAAAAGGAAAAATTGACTATGAGGAAAGAAAAGCTTTCGAGATAAGGGCAGAGGCGAGGGACAAAGGGCAGCCTCCTATGTCTGCTCACTGTAAAGTGCTGGTAGAGGTAGTTGATGTAAACGACAACGCTCCTGAGATCACTGTGACGTCACTGCTCAGCACAGTGCACGAGGACGCTGGCGTAGGTACAGCTATTGCACTTGTTTCTGTTCTAGATAGAGACAGTGGCAAAAATGGTGAAGTGAAATGCGAGATCTTAAACACAGTTCCGTTCAAATTAGAGACAAATTACAAAAATTATTTTTCTTTGGTGGTTGACGGGCATCTAGACAGAGAGGTAACTCCCCAATACAATGTAACAATTTCAGCTACAGATGAAGGGACTCCTCCTCTTTCGAATACCAGTACCATTACTGTTTACGTTTCTGATGTTAATGACAATGCGCCCTATTTCCAGAACCTGTAATTAATGTTTACGTGAAAGAAAACAGCAAAGTAGGAACAGTTATTAAAACAGTGACTGCAGTGGATGCTGACATCAGCAACAACGGTCAGGTGAGCTACACATTTTTAGACAGTGCTAGTAAATCTCTGCCCCTTCCAACACTGATAAACATCAACTCAGAGACTGGAGATATAGTCAGTCTGCAGTCTTTTAACTTCGAGGAGTTAAAAACGTTTCAGTTTAAAGTTCAGGCCACAGACTCTGGTGTTCCTCCGCTCAGTAGCAACGTGACTGTCAACGTTTTTATCCTGGATGAGAATGACAACAGTCCCTCGATTCTCGCGCCCTATTCTGAGCACGGCTCCGTTAACAGTGAGAGCATCCCCTATTCTGCTGAAGCGGGATACTTTGTAGCAAAGATCAGGGCTGTAGACGCAGACTCTGGATACAATGCGCTGCTTTCTTATCACCTCTCTGAACCCAAAGGAAACAACCTCTTCAGGATCGGAACCAGCACCGGGGAAATCAGGACTAAGAGGAGAATGAGTGACAATGACCTGAAAACTCACCCCTTGGTGGTGTTGGTTTCTGATAACGGAGAACCCTCCCTGTCAGCTACTGTGTCTATTGATGTGGTGGTGGTTGAAAGCACAGCTGACATCCAGACTCAGTTCAGACATGTGCCCATAAAGGAGGACAGCTTCTCTGACTTAAACCTGTATCTGCTGATCGCCATTGTGTCGGTGTCAGTCATCTTTCTGCTGAGTCTCATCAGTTTAATAGCTGTCAAATGTCACAGGACAGACGGCAGTTTCAGCAGGTACGGCCCTCCAATGATCACCACCCACCCTGACGGGAGCTGGTCTTACTCTAAAGCTACTCAGCAGTATGACGTCTGTTTCAGCTCAGACACGCTCAAGAGTGACGTAGTGGTTTTCCCCGCACCGTTTCCGCCTGTAGATGGAGAACTGATCAGTATTAACGAAGGAGACACTTTTACCAGAACTCAGACTTTACCTAATAAAGAAAAGGTAAGCTGTGTCCGATTCCATTGATCTAAAACAATGAATGTTTCACATCTTTGCATAACGTGCACGTTTGCTCTACGACTTTGAAACGTTTAAATTTTACTGCAAGTTATTTTTTAACTCTACCTACAAATAATTGTGATGTACAGCTATATCCACATACTGTTATGAATGTAATAGGGGTGGTAACTCAGACATTTGTTTGTCTGGTCAGTTGATTATCATTGGTTTGATGGTGTTTTGAGTATGAATTGTGATGTCTGTGTTTCAACTTCAATTCATTTTTACGGTATCTTGGATACAGTAGTCACTTGAGAAACTGGCATGAAACGCATTATAAGTGTATTGAATCGCTGTCCATGGTGCTTAAAACATCTTCTCTGTTTTCTGCTCTTTGTGCTGAGATTCAGGTGCTGTCCATGGTGCTGATATTTTGCAAGATCTATTCCTTGTCATAGTATTCAGTAACTGCAAACAGACAAATGCAGTGTGAAAGAAAGATGTGAATGAATCACTTCACATTTCGCAGATAAAGATTGTTCCATGATCAGTTTTCCAAAATTAACCCATAATTGTAGTAGTTTATTCAGCATACATTTTCCTTTTCCTCTACTGTACTTTAATAAACAGCTTTCTGTATACAAAACTGTCACTAGATGCCGCCAGAGACCATGCAAAAATCTTGTTTTCAGTGTTTAGAAACTCCTCCTCTATTCATGACAAAACACGAAAGCGTCATCATCTGGCAGTGCTTTGTGAACATAGCTTACAGACGAGTGAAGCCCACAAGAGAAAAGACTCTACGCGAGAATGGATACATAGCAAACGTTATTTCTTATTCTTTTGCGGATCGTCCAAAAGGCACAAACGAGGATTTGTCGCTTTTGTGTGAACGGCGATGGCTGGTCGGGAACAATGGGATAATATTGGGGGTCTGCTTTTCACTCTGCTTTGTCTCTGTGACTGGTCCGTGGCTCAGATATCCTATACCATTTCAGAGGAGGTGGACAAAGGGACAGCGGTGGGGAATCTCGCTAAGGATTTAAATCTCAATGTGCAGCGACTCGAATCCGCGGGTCTTCAGATTACATCTGGGTATAACAAACAGTATTTTGACATAAATCATGGAACTGGAGTACTTTTCGTTAGCGAGAAGATTGATCGGGAGGAGCTTTGTCCTACTACGGTAAAGTGCTCTTTAAATATAGAGGCCACATTGAGTAACCCTCGCAGCCTCCATCGAATTGAAGTTGTGGTTAATGACATTAATGACAATGCGCCGTCTTTTGTGGAAGAAATACGTACAATAGATATGTATGAATCTTCATATCCCGGGGAAAGGCACCCACTGCCGATAGCTCATGACGCAGATGTGGGTGCTAACTCGGTGAAGACCTACAAATTGAACACGAATGATTATTTCTCTTTGGATATACAGAGCATCGGTGACCAGAGTGTGTCCGCCGAGTTAGTGCTGCAGAAAGCTTTAGATCGAGAAAAACAGGATGTTATTGAACTTACGCTGACTGCAATAGATGGTGGAAAACCTCCCAAAACGGGCACTTTACAGATAAAAGTTAATGTACTGGATGTAAATGATAATTCCCCCGTGTTCAGTAAATCTCTCTACAAGGTCCAAGTGGCTGAAAATGCAAATATTGGCACACCCTTATTAACACTGACAGCTACTGATTCAGATGACGGTGTTAATGGTGAACTCTTATACTCTTTTACAGGGAGCGGACGTTTAAACATTGATAATAAATTTTCCCTGAATGAAAATACTGGAGAAATAACCATAAAAGGCAGTATTGATTATGAGGAAAATCAAGCATACGAGATTCGTGTTCAAGCGCGAGATAAAGGCACTCCTCCTCGCTATGCACACTGCAAGGTTTTAGTCGAAGTTATTGATGTCAATGACAATGCTCCAGAAATCTCTGTGTCGTCACTTATGAGTCCAGTGAAAGAAGACGCTGAAATAGGCACAGCTGTTGCTATGGTCACTATCACTGATAAAGATGGAGGCAAAAACGGCCAGACAAACTGTAAATTAACAGGTTCCGTGCCATTTAAATTAAAATTTAACTATAAAAATTATTATTCTTTGTTGGTCGACGGGCCTCTTGACAGGGAGAGTGTTTCCCATTATAATGTATCGATTACAGCTACAGATGAAGGAACTCCCTCTCTGTCGAGCACAAGTATCATCAGTGTTCAAGTTTCTGATGTCAATGATAATCCTCCAAGATTCTTGGATCCTCTGATTAATGTTTATGTGAAGAGAATAGCGATTGGAACTACAATTCATACACACAACGACTTTAATTCAGATTTGATAAAAACGCAAAATCAATGTATCATTTTAATTAACAGTTCTCACAAGACCACACAGATAGCCTCAATGATAAATATAAACTCAGAGACTGGAGATATAGTCAGTTTGCAGGCCTTCAACTTTGAGGTTAAAAACGTTTCAGTTTAAAGTTCAGGCCACAGACTCTGGTGTTCCTCCGCTCAGCAGCAACGTGACTGTCAACGTTTTTATCCTGGATGAGAATGACAACAGTCCCTCGATTCTCGCGCCCTATTCTGAGCACGGCTCCGTTAACAGTGAGAGCATCCCCTACTCTGCTGAAGCGGGATACTTTGTAGCAAAGATCAGGGCTGTAGACGCAGACTCTGGATACAATGCGCTGCTTTCTTATCACCTCTCTGAACCCAAAGGAAACAACCTCTTCAGGATCGGAACCAGCACCGGGGAAATCAGGACTAAGAGGAGAATGAGTGACAATGACCTGAAAACTCACCCCTTGGTGGTGTTGGTGTCTGATAACGGAGAACCCTCCCTGTCAGCTACTGTGTCTATTGATGTGGTGGTGGTTGAAAGCATAGCTGACATCCAGACTCAGTTCAGACATGTGCCCATAAAGGAGGACAGCTTCTCTGACTTAAACCCACCACTTATCTACTTTAATTATACATCGTGTCGGTGTCAGTCATCTTTCTGCTGAGTCTCATCAGTTTAATAGCTGTCAAATGTCACAGGACAGACGGCAGTTTCAGCTGGTACGGCCCTCCAATGATCACCACCCACCCTGACAGGGCTGGTGCCTCTAAAGCCTCAGCAGTATGACGTCTGTTTCAGCTCAGACACGCTCAAGAGTGACGTAGTGGTTTTCCCTGCACCGTTTCCGCCTGTAGATGGAGAACTGATCAGTATTAACGGAGGAGACACTTTTACTAGGACTCAGACTTTACCTAATAAAGAAAAGGTAAGAGGCACACAGCATGAACACCATCAGTCAGTGCATACCTTGTCTTTCATATATATCTTTAGCTGCTTTAAGTGAACGCAGAAAACATGGACTCACGCAGAAAAGTGCAGTGCATTTATCCCCAGATATTTCTAAGAAACAAATTAAGAAATACTTTGCACAAGTGTGATTTCCTCCATCAACGAGAGGAAAAAATATTATCAACTATCTGGAAATGTAAAACACTCTCACAGATTGTGTATGTCCACAGTTTTTATATTCTCTGATTATGCTTAACGGGAAAGGCGCTCTCCATGGTGCTGATGTCGATATGCGGTTCTCGGTCTTCAGCACATTATTAACCTCATGTACTTATAGCGAACTCGTATTGCACGTGCCAACGCTGGTCAGTGTGTCTGCATTTTTAAAATAGAAATAAAAACAAACATTACTTTTATATAAACCTCCAAAACATTTTATAATTGTACACATCTGGAAGTTCTAGCACTAACCACGACAAACACATTAAGCTGATAAAATATGAAGGGGAGAGAGGAAGTGATCTTCTGGCTTGAGAAACGTGCGTTTCAGCGCTAAGAGCTATTAATAGTCACATGCCATCATTTATTAATTCATTTTAAATATTATATATACATTTCTCTCAGATTAATAGTCTCAAATTCATTGAACTCTTTCTCTGCTCTTACTATTTTGTTTTTACAACAAACACAAGAAAACGATCATCAGTCAATCAGTTATACATTTGTGGTGTTTTCTGTAAGAAAAGGCCTTGTCTCATGAGGTGCGGTTAATAAAGCATCCACGGTGGTCTATCAAAGGAACACAAGATGTCGCTGGAGACCATACATTCAATCGTGTTCACTGATGACCTAAAACTCCTCCTCCATTGTCGATGAAATAAGAAACAGTCAGTGCGTTTCGTAGGGGCTGGGTTAGTAAGCCACTTCGTCTTGAAAGATGGTTCCTAAATGAAGAGAGCGTTTCTGTCTTTTGGATATTTTGATGTTTTTGTAGATTAATGACGTTTATTTGCCTGGATTCTTTATCCAAACAAAAGGATGTGGTGTCAACAGCGTAGAGGGGCCGAATGGGTGCTGTGCGCCATTATTCTTTGTTTATCTGAATGGTCTGCAGCTCAGATTTCTTACTCCGTTTCCGAGGAGGTGGACAAAGGCACAGTCGTGGGGAATCTCGCTAAGGATTTAAACATTCATGCACAGCAACTGGAGGAACGAGGATTTAGGATTGTGTCGGGATACAGTAAGACATATTTCGAGGCTAATTTAAAATCAGGAGCTTTACTTGTTCATGAAAGGATAGACCGTGAAGAGCTTTGTCCGAATTTACCAAAGTGTTCCTTAAATATAGAGGGACTATTGAGCCACCCTATGAACATTTATCGTATTGAAGTCAGCATTCTCGACATCAATGATAATGCACCATCGTTTCTCGAACAAACCCACGTATTTAATATATCCGAATCTTCTTCAGCGGGAGAGAGATATCCGCTCCCAACAGCTCAGGATGCAGACACTGGCAGTAATTCTGTGAAAACCTACAAGTTAAGTCCAAACGAACATTTCTCCATAGACGTGAGTAGCGGAGGAGACAGTATGTCTGCTGAGTTAGTGCTGCAGAAAGCTTTAGACCGAGAAAAACAGCCCATTATTAAACTAACATTAACAGCTGTAGACGGAGGAAAACCTGCCAGATCTGGCACGATGCAGATTCTTGTCAATGTCATAGATGTTAATGACAACACGCCTTCCTTTAGCAAGTCGCTTTATAAAGTGAGTGTCAGCGAAAATGTACCTGTAGGTACAACAATACTGAAACTAAATGCAACCGATTTAGACGAAGGTCCACATTCGGACATCATATATTCTTTAATGAAAAGAGGAAACGTAAACTCTCCTGAAAAATTTATTGTTATGCCCCAAAGCGGTGAAGTCATCTTGAAAGAAAATCTGGACTACGAGGAAAACAATGCATTTGAGTTACGAGTACGAGCAACAGACCAAGGTGCTTCCCCTCGCAGCGGATATTCAAAAGTGCTGGTCGAGGTTGTCGATGTCAATGACAATGCACCAGAAATCTCGGTGGCGTCTTGATGACTCCTGTAAAAAGAAGATGCAGAGCTAGGGACAATGGTTGCTTTGGTTGATGGTGACAAAGATGGAGGAAACAATGGTGCAGCTAACTGTAAGGTAGTTGGATCTGTTCCATTTAAACTGAGGTCCAACTACAAAAATGACTATTCATTAGTAGTAGATGGACCACTGGACACAGAAAACACTTCTGTTTACAATGTCACCATTACAGCAACAGATGAAATTACCTCTCTGTCCAGCCTTTGGGTCACATTACTGTTCATGTTTCTGATGTCAATGACTAGCCTTTTCTCGATTGTGAGCCTGTGATTAATGTTTATGTGAAAACGGTCAACGAAAACCGTACCTCTGATAAGTGCTTTTGATGCTGATTTGGACAATAATGCAAGAAGCTGACTTTTGCGTTGTTAGACAGTTCTCCAAAGAATATTCAATTTCATCAGTTGTGCTCAACTCAGAGACTGGAATATAAGTCGGTCTACGGGCCTTTAACTTGAGGTTAAGCGTTTCAGTTTGGTTCAGGCCTGAACTCTGGTGTTCCTCCGCTCCATTGCTTGTGACTGTCAGCGTTTTATCCTGGATGAGAGGCCAATAACCGTCCTGATTCGCGCTATTAAACACGGCTCCAGATTAACAGTGAGCATCCCTATTCTGCACAGGCGGACTGCTTTGTAGCAAAAAGGTCGGGCTGTGAACGCAGACTCTGGATACAATGCGCTCTTATCACCTCTCTGAGCCCAAGGAAACAACCTCTTCAGGATCCGGAACCAGCACTTTGGAAATCAGGACTAAGAGGAGAATGAGTGACAATGACCTGAAAACTCACTTGTGGTGGTGTTGGTGTCTGATAACGGAGGAGCCCTCCCTGTCAGCTACTGTGTCTATTGATGGTGGTGGGTTGAAAGCTTTGGCTGACATCGAGGAACTCAGTTCAGACATGTGCCCATAAAAAGGAGGACGGCTTCTCTGACTTAAACCTGTATCTGCTAGTCGCCATTGTGTCGGTGTCAGTCATCTTTGCCACTGAGTCATCGGTTTAATAAGCTGTCTCAAATGTCCTGGGACAGACGGCAGTTTCAGCAAGTACAGCCTCCAATGATCACCCACCCACTGACGGGGCTGGTCTTACTCTAAAGCTACTCAGCAGTATGACGTGTTTCAGCTCAGACACACTCAAGTGACGTAGTGGTTTTTCCCCGCACCATTTCCGCCTGTAGATGGAGAACTGATCAGTATTAACGGAGGAGACACTTTTACCAGGACTCAGACTTTACCTAATAAAGAAAAGGTAAGCTATTTGCGCTGAATGCTTGTAAAACTCAACAAGTCTACTATAAAAGAAAAAAACTTAATGCAATTTCTTGATTGTTTATCAGTCAGAGGATATACAGTTCTTAGATATATAAAACGGGTGGGGCCTAAATTAGGCAACAAAATACCTCTATATATCTCTGATTCCCAATTTATCACGCTTTTTGTACTCACTAATATAACTTCCATGACGGCCCCACTTTACTTTTACTCTACATGTTGAAATAGGAACATAATTTTTAACCATTGCAGGAATGATGCCATGTGTTTGCTGTCTTGTGCGGTCTGTGCCGTGATCCCAAGTTTCAACCGTTTGAAAGTTAACGAGTCGTGTTTTAATGGGACGACTGAACTTGTTTATTGCCAGTATTTTGAGAACGCTCTCCTTGGTGCTGAACTCCGTCTCTTTGTCATTCGGTTGCAAAACCCGCTACTTTTATTCCCGTTGAAAGCATTTCATTAGTGATTGAAATGATTTAAGCTGTTCTCTGCATGAATTGAATCATCCCTGTGGTGCTGAACTTACAGCTTCGGGTGTATGAAGCTGGTATGTTTCTGTTATACTTTGCAATACCTCCTGAAACTGAATGTACTGACAGTGCGCTGTCCGTGGTGCTAGACCTTGTGGTGACTGTTTCTTTACAATCCCGCATGAAACACACTTGTTGTAATGACGATTTATTCTAAATAAGTTACTTTCAAGGTAAAACATTGCAATTACATTATGGAATCAAACTCACAGTAGATTTGTTTCGGTGTATGCATATGCATTGCATAATTTAGACTTTATAAAAGTTCGTCAAAATATTTCGCTTTTCCGTCGACTTAAGGTTGCCACAATCTACCTATGAAAATATCAATCCTAAACATGTCTTTCATAATGTTTTAAATGATCTGGTTATGTGATACACTTGGTTCTATTTGCTTATCTACCTTTCACCACACGAGGTCGCGGGAGACCACAGACCTGAATGTGTTTGTCTGTCCAAAACTCCTCCTCCCTGCATGGGAAAAAAGAAATCGTCATCAGCCATTAGTACACCCGTGGAAGCTGCCGTGACGAGAAGGGCAAGAGCTTCCATACTAGATTATTGCTTTGGATGGAAATATCAGTACTGTGGATAAATGACCGATTGGGCTCGGTTCTTTTGATGCAACAAAATGGTTATTCGACAGAGAAAAGGAACACATCTGGATTCACATTGTTGTGTTTCTTTGTCTTTGTGACTGGTCTGCTTCGCAGTTATCCTACTCCGTTTCCGAGGAGGTGAACAAAGGCACCGTAGTGGGGAATATCGCTAAGGATTTAAACCTCAATGTACAAGAACTAGAGGCCAGGGATCTGCGTATTGTTTCGAGTTACAGTAAGAAATATTTTGACGTGAATTTTCGAACCGGAAACCTCTTTGCTGACGAGAGAATAGACAGAGAAGAGCTGTGTCCTAATGTGGTCAAATGCTCCTTAAAAATACAAGCTGTTTTAAACAACGCAATGACTGCACACCGCATAGAGGTTAATGTTTTAGATATAAACGATAATTCACCAGCTTTTGTTGATAAAACATATTCTTTAAATATTTCCGAATCATCCTTAACGGGAGAGCGATATTTCCTCCCTATAGCAGTGGATGCGGACATAGGCAGCAACTCAGTGAAGAGCTACAAGCTGAGTCAAAATGAACATTTCTCGCTTGATGTGCAGAGCAGGTGGAGAGCACGGTGTGTCTGCTGAGTTAGTGCTGCAGAAAGCTTTAGACCGAGAGAAACAGTCGGTATTTGATTACACTTATTCTCACCGCTGTAGATGGAGGAAAACCTCCAAGATCGGGCTCATTACAAATAACTGTGAATGTAATAGATGTCAATGATAATATACCAACGTTTAGCAAATCGCTTTATAAAGTGCGTGTCAGTGAAAATGCGAATCCCGGAACACTCGTAATTAAGTTAAATGCAACCGATTCAGACGAGGGCATGAACAGTAAGATCCTGTATCCTTTGCACAAACGAGGTAATATTGATCCATCAACTATTTTTGATCTAAATTCAGAAACTGGAGAAATGACTGTGAAGGGAACATTAGATTATGAAGAGACGCCTGTGGGGTCAGAAGGTTCCACGAAGAAACCGTGGATCAAGGAACTGTTCCTCGTAGTGCACAGGCTAAACTATTGATGAGGGATAATTGATGTGAACAATTCCCCAAATATCAGTGACGTCACTGATGACTCCTGTAAAAGAAGATGCAGAGCTGGGGACAATAGTTGCTTTAGTTACAGTGAGTGACAAAGATGGAGGAAACAATGGTGCAGCTAACTGTAAGGTAGTTGGATCTGTTCCATTTAAACTGAAGTCCAACTACAAAAATGACTATTCATTAGTAGTAGATGGACCACTGGACAGAGAAAACACTTCTGTTTACAATGTCACCATTACAGCAACAGATGAAGGAAGTCCACCTCTGTCCAGCAGCAGGGTCATTACTGTTCATGTTTCTGATGTCAATGACAACGCACCTCGATTTATGGAGCCTGTGATTAATGTTTATGTGAAAGAAAACAGTCCAACAGGCTCCATTATTTATACGATAAGTGCTTTTGATGCTGATTTAGATAATAATGCAAAGACGACTTACACATTGTTAGAAAGTTCTCCAAAAAATATTCCAATTTCATCAGTTGTTAACATCAACTCAGAGACTGGAGATATAGTCAGTCTGCAGGCCTTTAACTCCGAGGAGTTAAAAACGTTTCAGTTTAAAGTTCAGGCCACAGACTCTGGTGTTCCTCCGCTCAGCAGCAACGTGACTGTCAACGTTTTTATCCTGGATGAGAATGACAACAGTCCCTCGATTCGCCTATTCTGAGCGCAGCTCCGTTAACGGTGAGGCATCCCTATTCTGCTGAGCGGAATACTTTGTAACAAAGATCAGGGCTGTGAGCGCAGACTCTGGATACAACGCTGCTTTCTTATCACCTCTCTGAACCCAAAACAACCTCTTCAGGATCGAACCAGCACCGGAAATCAGGACTAAGAGGAGAATGAGTGACAATGACCTGAAAACTCACCCCTTGGTGGTGTTGGTTTCTGATAACGGAGAACCCTCCCTGTCAGCTACTGTGTCTATTGATGTGGTGGTGGTTGAAAGCACAGCTGACATCCAGACTCAGTTCAGACATGTCGCCCAAAAGGAGGACAGCTTCTCTGACTTAAACCTGTGTCTAACTGATCGCCATTGTGTCGGTGTCAGTCATCTTTCTGCTGAGTCTCATCAGTTTAATAGCTGTCAAATGTCACAGGACAGACGGCAGTTTCAGCAGGTACGGCCCTCCAATGATCACCACCACCCTGGCCAGGCCTGAGCCTCTAAAGCTACTCAGCAGTATGATCTGTTTCAGCTCGAACCACGCTCAAAGGTGACGTGGTGGTTTTCCCATACCGTTCCGCTTCTGAATGGAGAACTGATCCAGTGAAGGAGACACTTTTACCAGGACTCAGACTTTACCTAATAAAGAAAAGGTAGGTTATACTTTACAGTGAATGCTTGAATAACTGGTTTGGGATTTAAGCAGCTGAAATACAGTTGTTTTCAGTGACTCCTTGAGAGAACCACCCTCTTTTATACAAGTGCAAGCGTGCATGAATAGAAAATTCATTCAAGTGTCAGTAAGGCAAGAGAACTAATTCCTCATTTGCCAGTTAGTGATAACAAAATAAACATGAGCTTTATTACAACCACAGTTTATAAAAGTAATTTATGTAAATTATCAGTGCTCTTTCAGATTAAGCTTCTTAAGTACAACAACCGGTTAACATAAGTTGTAGACCTTTCAGAATGTGTGGCAATTAGCTTGCTCTTGTCTAAAAGTTACATATCTTCGTTGAAGCAGGACGCAGCAACAATGAATTTTAGGCCACATATTTATAGAATATCGTAGTGTAGTAAACACTGAAAGAGCTACGTTGTTCATTTCTGTCTGTAGCTGACAGTGTGGCGCAGCAAAGAAAAGATCAATTAAAAACCTATTAAAACCATATAGATATTGAAATCATAGCACTGTTTAAACACATACAGTACCTTCCACCTGTGAATTCCTCCCCTTTTAAAAGGTCTCAACACTATAAGTTAACTCTACTTAGAAGTTCATTACTATTATTGAGACAGTACTTTCCATGGTGCTGAACTTGCAGTCTTCGGTTTCAGTATTCTGCTCTAAAACACATTTTTAAAAGTTTCTGAAAATATCTCTGAAGTACTTAGAAAAACTGAGATTCAGCAGCGCTGTCCGTGGTACTGAAGTAAAGCCTTCAGAATGTGTTTTATGCTTCCTTTGAAAAACCTGATTTATAGTATATAAGTCTGTTTTTCATGATTAGCATTATTAATTCATACAGCTTTAAAAGTGTTGTTTTTAAATGGTAAAACTAAAGGCAATATTTTTTGTTTGCCTTTTTTCATTTTTAAATCCCCAAAATGCATTACATTATTTTGACATCCCACCAGCTCTTAGTGCTGTTGAAATATCCAGCACTGGAAGGCTGTTGTACTCTAAATAATATGTTTAAATACTTAACACTGGTGTTTCCAAATGTATACGTTGTTATTTTTGTATTGTTTGTTCGCGAATTCAGATCAAAATCAACTTAGGAGGGTGTGCTGCATTTACACTTCTATTGCAAATTACTAGTGAGCGGCTATCTTAACATTCACCACATGATGTCGCTGGAGACCGTGGATGTGAATGTTTCTGTGTATAACTCCTCCTCTTTGCATGGGGAAATAAAATCGTCATCGGTCACTATAGTTTATCAGACACTCGGTGTTGAGACGAGAAGGGAAGGAGCTAAAACAGATCAAGGAGACTTTGACCGGAATGACATATACCGTGGATAAATGAGCTATTGCAATAATCTCTTTTGTTGCATCAACGATGTATGTGCGACGACAAAAAGGATACGCCTGGATTCACATTGTTTCACTGCTTTGTCTTTGTGACTGGTCTGCTTCGCAATTATCTTACTCCGTTTCCGAGGAGGTGAACAAAGGCACCGTAGTGGGGAATATCGCTAAGGATTTAAATCTACATGTACAGGATCTAGAAACCAGGGATCTACGTATTGTTTCGAGTTACAGTAAGAAATATTTTGACGTGGATTTACGGACCGGAAACCTCTTTGTTGACGAGAGAATAGACAGAGAAGAGCTTTGTCCTAATGTGGTAAAATGCTCCATCAAAATACAAGCTGCTTTAAATAAACCAATGAATTTATATCGCATCGAAGTCAATATTCTTGATATAAATGACAACTCGCCTTCTTTCATTGAACGATCGCATGTATTTAACATATCTGAGTCACTGTCACCAGGAGAGCGATTTCTTCTCCCAGTAGCAGAAGATGCAGACACAGGAAGCAACACAGTAAAAACCTACAAGCTGAGTCAAAATGAACATTTCTCGCTTGATGTGCAGAGCGGTGGAGAGCACGGTGTGTCTGCTGAGTTAGTGCTGCAGAAAGCTTTAGACCGAGAGAAACAGCCAGTAATTAAACTTCTCCTGACGGCTGTAGATGGAGGTAAACCTCCAAGATCAGGGACTTTGCAGTTAACTATTAATGTCATAGATGTTAATGACAATACACCCACTTTCAGTAATTCTCTTTATAAAGTGCGTGTCAAAGAAAATACGAGTCTCGGAACAGTTGTTATTAAGTTAAATGCAACCGATTCAGACGAGGGCATGAACAGTAAGATCCTGTATTCTTCTACTCAAACGAGGTAATATTGATCCATCAAATATTTTTGATCTAAATTCAGAAACTGGAGAAATGACTGTGAAGGGAACATTAGATTATGAAGAGACGCCTGCTTATGAGGTCAGAGTTCAAGCAATGGATCAAGGCGCCTCTCCTCGTAGTGCACATGCTAAACTATTGATAGAGATAATTGATGTGAATGACAATTCCCCAGAAATATCAGTGACGTCACTGATGACTCCTGTAAAAGAAGATGCAGAGCTGGGGACAATAGTTGCTTTTATTTCAGTGAGTGACAAAGATGGAGGAAACAATGGTGCAGCTAACTGTAAGGTAGTTGGATCTGTTCCATTTAAACTGAAGTCCAACTACAAAAATGACTATTCATTAGTAGTAGATGGACCACTGGACAGAGAAAACACTTCTGTTTACAATGTCACCATTACAGCAACAGATGAAGGAAGTCCACCTCTGTCCAGCAGCAGGGTCATTACTGTTCATGTTTCTGATGTCAATGACAGCGCACCTCAATTTATGGAGCCTGTGATTAATGTTTATGTGAAAGAAAACAGTCCAACAGGCTCCATTATTTATACGATAAGTGCTTTTGATGCTGATTTGGACAATAATGCAAAACTGACTTACACGTTGTTAGACAGTTCTCCAAAGAATATTCCAATTTCATCAGTTGTTAACATCAACTCAGAGACTGGAGATATAGTCAGTTTGCAGGCCTTTAACTTCGAGGAGTTAAAAACGTTTCAGTTTAAAGTTCAGGCCACAGACTCTGGTGTTCCTCCGCTCAGCAGCAACGTGACTGTCAACGTTTTTATCCTGGATGAGAATGACAACAGTCCCTCGATTCTCGCGCCCTATTCTGAGCACGGCTCCGTTAACAGTGAGAGCATCCCCTATTCTGCTGAAGCGGGATACTTTGAAGCAAAGATCAGGGCTGTAGACGCAGACTCTGGATACAATGCGCTGCTTTCTGCTCACCTCTCTGAACCGAAGGAAACAACCTCTTTCCAGAATCGGAACCAGCACCGGGAAATCCAGAACTAAGGGGAGAATGAGTGACAGCCGGCCTGAAAACTCACCCCTTGGTGGTGTGTTGGTTTCTGCTAACGGAGAACCCTCCCTGTCAGCTACTGTGTCTATTGATGTGGTGGTGGTTGAAAGCACAGCTGACATCCAGACTCAGTTCAGACATGTGCCCATAAAGGAGGACAGCTTCTCTGACTTAAACCTGTATCTGCTGATCGCCATTGTGTCGGTGTCAGTCATCTTTCTGCTGAGTCTCATCAGTTTAATAGCTGTCAGATGTCACAGGACAGACGGCAGTTTCAGCAGGTACGGCCCTCCAATGATCGCCACCCACCCTGACGGGAGCTGGTCTTACTCTAAAGCTACTCAGCAGTATGACGTCTGTTTCAGCTCAGACACGCTCAAGAGTGACGTAGTGGTTTTCCCCGCACCGTTTCCGCCTGTAGATGGAGAATTGATCAGTATTAACGGAGGAGACACTTTTACCAGAACTCAGACTTTACGCAATAAAGAAAAGGTGAGTTGAGTTTTTCATTAAAAGTTAAATTTACTGTCTGAGTGTCTTTTAAATCTCAGGCCTACCTGAATAGTCTCTCTCTAAATTAATTTACAGACATGACAAAAAGTAGCACTATGATAAATTTCCCTATTAAAAATGTCCAGGATCACTAAAATACAACACATGGAAATAGCTCTGCAAACAGATAACAGACCTGACTTAAGGGACCTGATTTGTAACAGAAAATGGTGGGATCTGCAAGTGGACTTGTAGGCAGCTATCCATGGTGCTGAAAACAAACTGGTGTCCTCTTGGTCTTCTTTGGCTCACAACCCAAAAATTCTGACTTGAGAGGGTTGAATTAGACTGTCATTTGTTTTTATAAAATTGTTTGGGCTGTCAATTTGTTGACTGTTTACGGTTGTTTTTTGAGGTGACACTGAGGAAAATCATTCAGTTTACTGTGTGTTGAATGGGCGCCAAATAGTAGATAGTGGTAGTATTCTTGACGTTTGTTATTAACCTATCTGTGTGGTGGATACATGCCTTTCATAAGTTTTGAACAAGTTTTTTTCATTTGTGATTATTAAGCGTAATGTTTTCCTCTTTACACAACTATTTAAACAATTCTTATTCCATTAAAAACTTTAAAATACAGTACATTGCTGCTGTTTCAGTATGAGATAAACAGGTTGTGCTGCTTGGTATTTGAAACTTTTTTCATATCTTAGTGGTAACGCGTGGGGTCGCTAATGACCACATTTTTTTGTGAGCTCGGTGTTTTCAGTCCCCTCCTTTCCGTGTGAAGCTCAGCAGACAGCGAGCGCTTTGTGAGGGGAACGCGGAAGGCGACGAAAAGCAGAGGACCGGAGTGGCTGGGAATAAAAATGCTGGCCGATCGAGTGGCGTTTTATGGATGAATACAATTTGTTTCGCGACCCTTTTTTTGAGAGCAGCGATGGGCAGTGGAAGGAATAACGAAATTCTCTGTTGGCTGTTGATCCTGTTTTTATCTGACCGGTCTGCTGCTCAGATACCATACTCTGTTTCCGAGGAGGTGGACAAAGGGACCGTGGTGGGGAATCTCGCTAAGGATTTAAATGTCAATGTTCGAGACCTGCAAACGAGGAATCTGAATATCGTGTCCGGGTACAGTAAGAAATATTTCGATGCAAATGTTAAAACGGGGGATCTTTATGTTAATGAGCGAATAGACCGCGAGGAGCTTTGTCCAAACACGATAAAATGCACACTGAACTTAGAGGCCATACTGAGCAATCCTATGGTACTCCACCGCATTGAGGTTGTAATTGTTGATTTAAATGACAACGCACCTTCGTTTGTCGAAAAGTCACATTCACTTAACATATCTGAATCTTCACCTACGGGCGAGCACTTCTTGCTTCCTCTGGCTCTTGATGCAGATACAGGCAGCAATTCAGTAAAGACGTACAGGCTGAGTCCAAATGAATACTTTTCTTTAGATCTACAGAGTGGTGGAGAACATAGTGTATCTGCCGAGTTAGTACTGGTTAAAGCTTTGGATCGAGAAAAACAAGCTGTTGTTAAATTAATATTGACTGCTGTAGACGGAGGCAAACCTCCTAAAACTGGAACTGTACAGATAAATGTTAATGTTCTAGATGTGAATGATAACACGCCATCATTTAGCAAAACACTTTACAAGGCACGTGTAGATGAAAATGCTCCCGCTGGATCCTTAGTAATTCAACTTAATGCCACGGATTTAGACGAGGGGGACAACGGGAGGGTAACTTACTCCTTTGTCAAGCGTGGAAACTTCAATCCTGCGGATGTGTTTTTTATAAATGCAGAGACTGGCGAGATAACGGTTAAGGGCAATTTGGACTATGAAGCACAGTCAGCTTATGAAATACATGTTCAAGCAACAGACAGAGGTTCATCGCCTCGAAGGGCAAATGGGAAGCTGCTGGTGGAGGTAGTTGATGTTAATGACAATACCCCAGAAATTGTAGTGACGTCACTCACGAACCCGGTTAAAGAGGATGCTGAGATAGGAAGCGTTGTTGCTTTAGTGACAGTGACTGATAAAGATGGAGGAAAAAACGGTCACACTAATTGTAAGTTAATTGGTTCTACACCTTTTAAGCTAACTTCTAATTACAAAAATTACTACTCTTTAATTGTAGACGGGCCTCTTGATAGAGAAGGATGCTCTTTCTACAACGTCACGATTACAGCGACTGATGAAGGGACCCCGCCTCTGTCCACCAGCAGCGTTATTACTGTTCAGGTGTCTGATGTCAATGACAACGCACCTCGTTTCCTTGAACCAGTGATTAACATTTATGTAAAAGAAAACAGTCCGGTTGGAGCTCGTATCTACACGATAACTGCAGTCGATCCTGACATAAATGAAAATGCTAGAGTAACATATTCATTTGATGGCGAGTCGAAAGGTATTCCTGTAACTTCTGTTGTTAACATCAACTCAGAGACTGAGATATAGTCAGTTTGCAGGCCTTTAACCATGAGGAGTTGAAAACGTTTCAGTTTAAAGTTCAGGCCACAGACTCTGGTGTTCCTCCGCTCAGCAGCAACGTGACTGTGAACGTTTTTATCCTGGATGAGAATGACAACAGTCCCTCGATTCTCGCGCCCTATTCTGAGCACGGCTCCGTTAACAGTGAGAGCATCCCCTATTCTGCTGAAGCGGGATACTTTGTAGCAAAGATCAGGGCTGTAGACGCAGACTCTGGATACAATGCGCTGCTTTCTTATCACCTCTCTGAACCCAAAGGAAACAACCTCTTCAGGATCGGAACCAGCACCGGGGAAATCAGGACTAAGAGGAGAATGAGTGACAATGACCTGAAAACTCACCCCTTGGTGGTGTTGGTTTCTGATAACGGAGAACCCTCCCTGTCAGCTACTGTGTCTATTGATGTGGTGGTGGTTGAAAGCACAGCTGACATCCAGACTCAGTTCAGACATGTGCCCATAAAGGAGGACAGCTTCTCTGACTTAAACCTGTATCTGCTGATCGCCATTGTGTCGGTGTCAGTCATCTTTCTGCTGAGTCTCATCAGTTTAATAGCTGTCAAATGTCACAGGACAGACGGCAGTTTCAGCAGGTACGGCCCTCCAATGATCACCACCCACCCTGACGGGAGCTGGTCTTACTCTAAAGCTACTCAGCAGTATGACGTCTGTTTCAGCTCAGACACGCTCAAGAGTGACGTAGTGGTTTTCCCCGCACCGTTTCCGCCTGTAGATGGAGAACTGATCAGTATTAACGAAGGAGACACTTTTACCAGGACTCAGACTTTACCTAATAAAGAAAAGGTGAGTTATTGATGACTAAGGTGTAAATCTGGGGTCTCTGGTCAGTGTGTTATTCAATTTCTGAAAATGAGTTTTGAAGTTTTGGTCATCATGTTATCAGATTTGGGATCATTTCAGCATTTGCTGACTTTTCGTGATTATACATTATATGTGTGACTGTGAAAACAACGTGATACAAAGTGGTACTTTGGAGGGTAAAAATGTAAATAATCAGCTGACCGATCACAGTAAAAGCCATTCACTAGTATGATGCTGGATGATGGAGGAATTTTTGTGGTATATAGTTGCTGAATAATGGCAATTTAAGCAGAGGTCGCTGGTCGAGTGAGATGTTCTCCTATTGACCGGTGTTGACGCTGTCCATGGTGCTGAACGCTGAATGGTGTGTTTGCGTGCACGAGCAAAGGCTGTCTCGCTTTCATATCATTAAACAGACTATGTAACACTTCTTAAATGTGTTTTGCCATGGTAAGACAACACGGATACAGTCTTCACTTACGGACCAAAACTGCGTTTTGTAGTTAGCGAGGTATTACATACTCTTTCACTGAAGTTGATTTTTCCACTGCTTTGAACCTCTGCACAAATATAGGCTAGTAAGTATAGAATATCCACCTCATTCTACACTAGCACCAAAACAGCAGTTGGTGTCGCTGGAGACCATGATATTCGTGTGGCTCCTTTTTTCCCCCCAGACTCCTCCTCTGCGTGCGAAGCATCAGTAGCTCCGCTGCTTTGTCAGAAAATACACAAATGCTCACGCGAGAGAGAGGGCCTCGTCTGTTATTCACCTAAAGTGTGGACATGTTCGAAAATGATCATTTCTTTCACTCTGTGTCAGCGATGGGACGTGGAGGACTAACAGCCACGATTTGGATACATATAATAGCTTTGCTTTGTCTCTGTGATGGCTCCACGGGGCAGCTCTCGTTCTCCGTTTCCGAGGAGGTTGACAAAGGAACGGTAGTGGGAAATCTCGCTAAGGATTTACAAATTAATGTCCAGGAGCTGGAAAAACGGGATTTACGATTTGTTGCTGAGAATTCTAAGAAATATTTTGACGTGGATTTAAAAACTGGTGCTTTGTATGTTTGCGATAGGATTGATCGTGAAGAGCTCTATCCAAATACGGCAAAATGCTCCCTGAATATAGAAGCGATTCTAAGCCACCCAATGCAGCTGCATCGCATAGAGGTCCAGATTAGTGATATCAATGACAATGCACCGTCTTTTCGTGAAAATGAGAAAACTTTCAATATTTCGGAATCGTCTTTTACCGGGGAGAGGTATCTACTTCCGATGGCAAACGACGCAGACACGGGCAGTAACTCGGTAAAGAGCTACAAGCTGAGTCCAAATGAGTATTTCTCACTGGACGTACAGAGCGGCGGACAGCACAGTGAGTCTGCTGAGCTGGTGCTACAGAAATCTTTAGACAGGGAGAAACAGTCTGTTATCCGTCTGAATTTAACTGCTCTGGACGGAGGAAAACCTGCCCGGTCTGGGACATTAAAAATAGTTGTCAATGTCATTGATACAAACGACAACGTTCCGGTATTTAGTCAACCTCTGTATAAGGCCCGGGTCACTGAAAACGCTCCATATCAGACATCTATACTGACTGTAAGTGCTACGAAGATTTAGATGAGGGAATAAATAGTGAAATAGTGTATTCTTTTATTGAAAGAGGAAATTTCAATCCTGAAGCTTTGTTCTCAATAAATCCAGACACAGGGGAAATAACAGTGACAGGAAAAGTAGACTATGAAGAGCATACAGCATATGATATTCGTGTTCAGGCAAGAGATAAGGGCACACCCTCTCAGAAGTGTGCATGGTAAAGTGTTAGTGGAAGTAACTGATGTTAACGACAACATACCTGAAATCATTATCACATCTCTTATGAGCCCAGTTAAAGAGAATGCTGAGGTAGGCACTGTGGTAGCTTTGGTGACTGTGACTGACAAAGATGGAGGTAATAATGGTCTCACAAGTGCTAAAATTCTTGGGGTGCTGCCTTTTAAACTTAAGCTAAACTACAAAAATTAGTATTCATTAACAGTTGATGGACCTCTTGACAGAGAGAGTGTTTCTCAATATAATGTCACCATCATAGCCACTGATGAAGGCACTCCACCTCTCTCTAGCACCAGTGTTATTCCTGTTCACATTTCTGATGTAAATGACAACGCCCCTCTATTCTCTGAGCCTGTGATTAATGCATATGTGAAAGAGAATAGTGCAGTGGGAGTAACTATCTTTACTATAACTGCAGTTGACCCTGATATAGGAGAAAATGCAAAAGTAACATATTCTTCACTAGATGGTATTTCAAAAAGTATTCCTATAACATACATCAGCTCGATTTTGGAGATATAGTCAGTCTGCAGTCTTTTAACTTGAGGTTCGCAGTTTCAGTTAAAGTTCAGGTACAGACTCTGGTGTTCCTCAGCTCCAGCAACGTGACTGTCAACAGCGTTTTATCCTGGATGAGAATGACAACAGTCCCTCGATTCTCGCGCCCTATTCTGAGCACGGCTCCGTTAACAGTGAGAGCATCCCCTGTTGTATGAGCTGGGATACTTTGTAGCAAAGATCAGGGCTGAGCAGACTCTGGATACAATCGCTGCTACCTCACCTCTCAGACCCAAAGGAAACAACCTCTTCAGGATGGAACAGCACCGGAAATCAGGACTAAGAGGAATGGTGACTTAATGACTGACTCTTATGGTAGGTGTTGGTTTCGATAACAGAGAACCCTCCCTGTCAGCTACTGTGGCTCTGTGTTGCTGGTGAGTGGTTGAAAGCACAGCTGACATCCAGACTCAGTTCAGACATGCACATAAAGGACAGCTTCTCTGGCTTAAGCTATCTGCTGATGGCATTGTAGCCGGTGTCAGTCGTCTTTCTGCTGAATCTCTCATCAGTTTTAGCCAGCTGTCAAATGTCACACAGGACAGACGGCAGTTTCAGCAGTCTGACCCTCAGTCTCACCACCACCCACCTGGCTGAGGGCTGGTCTTGCTCTAAAGCTACTCAGCAGTATGACGTCTGGCTGGCTCAGACACGCTCCAAGGTGGCGTAGTGGTTTCCACGCACCGTTTCAATATAGATGGAGGGGAGCAGTCAGTGATAGCGGAGGACACTTTTACCAGAACTCAGACTTTACCCCTAAATACAAAGAAGGTAAGAGATGATGGCATATAAAACACCAGGCAGCTAATGAGTTAATGTTTTACTTTTATACATAATGTAATTTTTTTCTCTAAAGCAGTTGATCATTTAAAGACCACATTTTAAATAGGCCTTAAAGTTTACTGTGCTGCTTTTGACAACTGAGCAGTTGTGTGTCACATACCATACTTCTTCGCATAATGTCAATTTAGGATTATACATCTGTGCCAGTAAATATTATATTCTCAATTTGTTACTCTATGACCTGTTGGCCAATTGCTTCTGTACTTGTTTGTGGTATGCAACACTTGTGGACTTTCCATCAATTTTCTTAAATTTTTGGTATCTTGCCCGTTCATCTTTAAATGGGTCTACTGCGGCTGCCTACAGCTGCTTGAACGCCAGGTGATCATGTTTGTAGGTTTTCAGTTGATGGCAAGTCAACGTGTATTTTAGATCACTTAATTTAACCAAAACACTTAAGATTTAATGACTTCATCCTCTCTTATTATCTTGTCTTGCCTCTGACTTGAACATTACCACAAGATGTCGCTATCACATCACAGAGTTGAAACACGTTTTTTCTGTGCGACGCTCCTCCCTTTTCGTCTAAGAGAGAGGGTTTGTAATTCTTTCTTTGTCGTGGCAGTACAGAACACCCTCGCTGTAATGAAGGGTTCTGATGTGGATGTATCATTACTGAGCAACGTTACCGCTGGAGTGATTTTGTCGAATTAACTTGTCCAGCAGGCTATTGACAGGATGCAACGAGGGAGTATTTTTAGGCATTGGATTTATTTTTTATTTCTTGTATCTCACATATGGAGTCTCGCAGCAGCACAGATTGTGTACTCTGTTACGGAGGAATCGAGCCCGGGTACCACTGTGGGAAATTTGGCGAAGGATTTACATCTAGATGTACAGGAGCTGGAAACTCGAGGTTTTCAGATTTCAGGACCTAATACGAGGTATTTCGAAGTAAACGTTAAGACTGGAATACTTCTGGTGAGAGACAGAATAGACCGAGAGGAGCTCTGCTCTCGTAATATGAAGTGTTCTCTGGAAGTGGAAGCCATTGTTAACTCTCCGCTTAATCTCTATCGCTTTGAGGTTAAAATCTTGGATATAAACGACAACGCACCCTCATTTCGGATTCCGGGAATTGTTTTGAATGTGTCCGAGTCAGCTTTTCCTGGTGAAAGATTTACGCTACCAAACGCCTTCGATGCGGATGTCGGTAGTTATTCAGTTAAAGGCTACAAGCTGAGTCAAAATGAACATTTCACTCTGGATGTGCAGAATGGTGGAGAGCAGAGTATGTCTGCTGAAATGGTGCTGCAGAAAGCCTTAGACCGTGAGAAACAGGCAATTATCAAACTAAAACTGACAGCAGTAGATGGAGGAAAACCTCCTAAATCAGGCACGTTAGATATCACCGTTAATGTACAAGATGTAAATGATAATGTTCCAGTTTTTGACAAGCCGCTGTACAAAGCTGCGGTGCCTGAAAACACACCGCGAGGTGCAACAGTCATTTCTGTACAAGCTCGAGATTTAGACGAGGGACTTAACGGAGAAATACTATATTCTTTTATCAACCACGACAATGATAACAATGTAAATAAATTTGCGATTAATCCTACAACTGGGGAGATTACGGTAAACGGTGATTTAGACCACGAAGAAAACAATGCAGTTGAAATCCGGGTACAAGCGAAAGACAAAGGGTCAAGTCCAAGAGCATCTCATTGTAAAGTACTCGTTGAAATCACTGATGTTAATGACAATCCACCAGAAATATCAGTTACATCTTTAGTAAACGTAGTGAAGGAAGACGCACCCCTAGACACGATGGTTGGACTTATAACGGTGAGAGATAACGACGCAGATAAAAACGGCGTTGTTCAAGTTAGAATAGTTGATTCAGTGCCGTTTAAAATTAAGAACACTTACAAGAATCATTATTCTTTGGTCGTAGACGGAACTCTCGACAGAGAGCGAGCTTCTCAATATAATGTAACAATAACAGCGACTGACGAAGGGACCCCGCCTCTTTCCAGTACAAGTGTTATTACAGTCCACGTTTCTGATGTCAATGACAACGCACCTCGTTTTAAAGACCCTGTCATAAACATTTTCGTTAAAGAGAACAGTCCTGTAGGTGGTGTTATATATACAATGACAGCAGACGATCCTGATGTAGATGAAAATGCAAAAGTAACGTTTTCAGTAATTAATAATAATCATAAAAACAATGTAATAGGGTCAGTTCTAAACGTCAACTCAGAGACTGGAGATATAGTCAGTCTGCAGTCTTTTAACTATGAGGAGTTGAAAACGTTTCAGTTTAAAGTTCAGGCCACAGACTCTGGTGTTCCTCCGCTCAGCAGCAACGTGACTGTCAACGTTTTTATCCTGGATGAGAATGACAACAGTCCAACAATTCTTTCTCCCTATTCTGAGCACGGCTCCGTTAACAGTGAGAGCATCCCCTATTCTGCTGAAGCGGGATACTTTGTAGCAAAGATCAGGGCTGTAGACGCAGACTCTGGATACAATGCGCTGCTTTCTTATCACCTCTCTGAGCCCAAAGGAAACAACCTCTTCAGGATCGGAACCAGCACCGGGGAAATCAGGACTAAGAGGAGAATGAGTGACAATGACCTGAAAACTCACCCCTTGGTGGTGTTGGTGTCTGATAACGGAGAACCCTCCCTGTCAGCTACTGTGTCTATTGATGTGGTGGTGGTTGAAAGCACAGCTGACATCCAGACTCAGTTCAGACATGTGCCCATAAAGGAGGACAGCTTCTCTGACTTAAACCTGTATCTGCTGATCGCCATTGTGTCGGTGTCAGTCATCTTTCTGCTGAGTCTCATCAGTTTAATAGCTGTCAAATGTCACAGGACAGACGGCAGTTTCAGCAGGTACGGCCCTCCAATGATCACCACCCACCCTGACGGGAGCTGGTCTTACTCTAAAGCTACTCAGCAGTATGACGTCTGTTTCAGCTCAGACACGCTCAAGAGTGACGTAGTGGTTTTCCCCGCACCATTTCCACCTGTAGATGGAGAACTGATCAGTATTAACGAAGGAGACACTTTTACCAGAACTCAGACTTTACCTAATAAAGAAAAGGTGAGTTGGTGACTAAAAGATACATTTCTTTAAGTTAAACTCAGACATTGCTTAATAAGCACCGAGTATGCCGAGTTGTGGAAGATGTGTTTCCTATTATTTGTTTCCGTGGCCTGTTCCCCTCTCTTTCACTGCCTGTTTTGGACATAAGCGCTGTCCACGGTACTGAAATCGCTGGGGCCTGTTATTAAGCCTTACACGAGAGCTTCTATGTCACAATGGTTTGCTTGTTATCCACCATGACTGTACCAGAGAGCGGAGTACAAAACTCGAGTGGGTAATACCTCCAAAAACTACAATTATTAATAATATATATTCACTTTATATCAACACGCAATGAAGTAAGAGTTGCCATCAAAAGAACTTACAGCTTGTCACTAAGGTCATGAAAACCGTCAAGCATTTATATCATCCAAAGGCTCTTTATAAACAACTACAGGTTAAATGAAAGACGACGTGCAATTTAGCGCTTAACATCACCTCACTGCCTAAAAATACTAACCCGAAAATTTACAAAAACAAGGTAAAAGAAAAAAAAGAGCAACCGTAAATATTGCTGTATACAGCTACAATGTTAAAACTGTTGGTACAGTATAATCAAGCTTTAACTTTATCTGTTGGCTCAGTGTAAGCAGGTGTTTTGGTGCACTGACCTTAAATGCAACGCAAGGAGAGCTGGGTGTCCTCTGATATCCGTCTAGAAAGGTTTGAATCGCCATTTTCTTCACTTTTCATCGGCCAGTGGAGTCTGTGAGCTGTGAAGCAGTCGAGTAAATCATAAAATTGCTGTTAGAGAGTAGGATGTTTCGTAAAAACCCGTGGATATTGACAGCGTGCTGCGCCCTGCTAGCTTAATTACACGGAGTCTGTTTCAAGAGGCTAAGTTAGCTGGCTAACATTTGGTTTAGAGGGATTTGCTAAAGATGTATGAATAAGTTACTCACGGTCAGCAGGCTTGAAAGGTGGATGGGAAAAGTTGTAGCTTGCTCCCTCTTGGAGAACAGCAGCTGTTGCTGGGTAACTTTGATTCACGGCAGTCACGGTGGATTCAAATGGCAGCCCAGACGCTGCAACCAAGGGTCCGAAATGTAGGCTACTGCTCAAGGAGCTAGCTCAATCCATTTCCCAAAAGGTTTGTGTCATGTTTGGTCCAAATATTCGTTGTGTCTCCACAATACGGCTAGCTAGATACACTATTTCCGCGTTGAGAAAGCTTCAATGTGACTCAAATGCTCAGCGGAAAGTGACTTATTGGGATTTAGCTGCAAGCAAAAAATGTTTGGAACAAGACTGAACGCTCATTTCGACAGCAGAGCACGAGATTATGCTACATGAGTGGTTATGAGACGTTTATTCTGAAAGGGTTTGGAGCACTGATTAGGTCTAACCTATCCTTAAGGACAACAACCAAGAATTAAAAAATCCAAGATGGCGCGTCTTCTTCGCGCTAGTTCATGGTTAACGAGAGCACTGCGCTCAGTGCTGCCGCCGGTGGCTGTCGGTCACCAGGTGTAACGAAAGTTTGAATTTTACACGGGTTGTTTTGCCTCACATGAAAGTTACCACAGTCCACCCGAGTAAGTCTTCATTTTATTATTTTACAGGCGTCTTACATCGACTTTCTGTCAACACTAAGCTCTTGCTCTGTTAATGTTGCCTGTGATTAAGGTTTGGATTATTACAAACTTTGTCGCCTTCATATGAACGAGGTCATGGCTCGGTCGGGGAAGCAGGAGTAAACATTGCTACAGCTAGTCTAGTTTCTAATGACCTGTGGTGACCTAGTTTCTTTTTGTGCTTTGTGAATACCAATAATATACCAGAGCCTGAAGCTGACCATTGTTCTCTGTGTTGCACTTGATAGTGAATTACTGGCAGCAGTTATTTTACTTGGGTGAGACATTGTTTTCATTTGTCTTAGTTTACATGTTTAGTTTTCACAATTAGTAAATTTTCTCTACAGATTAACTGTAGTTATCTCTTGACAAAAGTACAAACAGCTTCATTTTGAGCTTCATCAGTATTTTAAAACTGATTTCTCTGATAGATATAGTCATTGGGCAAAACCTAAACAAGATTTTTTTTTTCTATCTCTGTGTGTGCATTTAGTTGTATGCTTTAACTTTGCTTTGTATTTTGTTCAGATGTTGGTGTTAAAGGCCCTGCATCCTCACACAGGTGTGATTCTGCCTCAATTAGGTCTCAGCTCAGGTTAAAGTTATGTTGAGTTATGCTGAGAATTACGTGCGGTCACATAATTCAGTGCATTCATAGGCCTTTTTCGCAGCAGGCAAGTTGTCATAGTAGGCATTCATTCATTCCAGGATGCTGAAACTTAAGCAGTTAAATGGAATTCAGCCAGTGTTGATTTGATCATTTTCACCTGAGCTTCTCCTACTGTGACATGTGTAATATCTTTTTTCTTAATGATAACAGTTTAATTTGTCTCACATCATCTAGTAAAACAGGAAAATGACACACCCACAGTGTCGTAAAGGCAAAATAAGTAGAAACACCTATGTGGGCTGTATTGTGGGTTTGTGGGGCCTTTGATTCTCTCAGGGTTGGAACTGTAAGGACTTTTTAGCCTTAAAAGACCCCCTTCTCTAATCTGGAATAATCCATTTATCTCTCTGTCTTTTATATTGTTCTGCTTCTATTTGTTTTACTCTTGCAATCGACTGTGTTTCTCCCAAGACATTTTCATCACTTTCTCTGGAGTCACACATTATCCTTCCTGATATCCACCATTAGAGCTCTCAATTCTCTACTGTTTGTACACATATCCCTGTATTCTGCTCAGAAGAACTATGTACATATTACTTGTTGTTTGAGTAATATTATTTTATTTGAATTCAATTGGTTTTAGGCTTATGTTTTCAACTTATTACGCCGTGGCCCATCTTTTTAATATTTTAGTTGTTAGGGATTGCACTTCAAGACCCCAGTGTATTGTGAAACACGGTTATACTTTTATAGGGCACTGTGTGATAGTGTATTTCTAATAATAGATTAAACCCTGGTCATTTGCCATGCTATCTGTTTTAAGACAAAATAATAGTGAGGAGATTGTTCCTCAGCTGTTTATTCTCTGATCTAAAAATACAGCTTCTTCAAACATGTATTTAGATGTTATTTATTTACATTACATGCTCTTGTCTTGTAGTTAGTGCCTTATATATTTTTATTTTCCTTCTTCCTGCCCGCTCCTTGGCCCAATTTCTTTTGCTCTGCAATAACAAGACATACACGGTATTATTCATCTCATGCTGGTCCCTTTCTCTCTTCTTCTTCCTCCTCCTCTATGCTTTCAAACCTCTTTCCCCTCCCCCCTCCTTCACCAGCACTCTCCGAGCAGGGGAGCAGCTGAGAGAAATAACAAGGAATTAACGTCCATCTCTGCAGACGTGTGTGCCATCAGCCTTAGAGCGTTGTAAACACGATCTAATATATTTTCATTAACATCCCTAATGTGTGCGCAGAGCAGGGGCAACCCTGATCCTCTCATGCCAAGTAGCTCAGAATCGCTTCGTGCATTCTGAATGAAATCGTCAGTAGATTAATCTCTCCCTTTAATGTACGTCGGGGCGGCGTTTACATGTATTCTGTAATGCTATTATTGCTCCAAACTGCTGGGATGTGTTCAGGTATTCTGACTGTATCTGACTGTACATTGTGTTGCTGTGGATGATGCTTTGAGTCACTCAGACGATATGACCTCATTTCAGGGAGTGGTCCAGCACAAACAAGCGTGGCCTGATCTGTCAAAACTCTGTTCGTTTGGTTGGTTAAGTGTGAAGGAGACTGAGCGAGGGCAATCTGCGCTCTCGAACAGACTTTGCATATTGCAAGCGATGCGTATGGGCTATGTGAAGCTTATAAGTGGGTCAGCGTGTGATTTAAAGATGGCAGCGCTCTGCACGCACCATCTGACTGAACCTGAACCTGCGCTTTTTTTCCCCCTCCGATACAGTCTCTGCTTTACGTGCACAAGCTCTCCGTACTGTGGCTCCTGAAACAATGCCCGGAGCTGTCTCTCTGCGTATAAAGTGGTTCAGTATGTGTTCTGTACGCTGCAGCTTTCTGTGAATGTGAGAGAGGGGGAGGGGCAGGTAATTTTCCGCTACTCGCTGCTGCAGTAGCAGGGAGCTTCAGTACCGAGGTATCAGCTCCGCTCGGCTCAGCTCTCCCTCCTGCTCTGCGGCTGGGCGGGGCCGACAACACCTAGTGTCAATCACAGCTAAACCGGTTGGGCGGGGGCAAAGGGCCAGGGTGGATGAGGAGGAGAGGCTTTTATCCGTGCAACCATCAGAACATCGTGTGTCTGTGTGCCTGTGTTGTGTTACATGATATTTTTATCGAGTAGGAAGACTCTACATGCTTATGGCAGAAATTGCCCGTCGTGGGTGTTTTATAGAACCACGCTGATAATAATGATAGTAATAATAACAACACACACATTTAAGAACTAGTGAAAGAGCTATAGCTTTGTGGCAGTATGCGTAGAATGATGACTTGGGGTTTAGAGTTTGCATCCAGTAAAAGCTTCTAACTCTGCCTCCCCCAGTGCTGCATTAAATTATTGATCCTACAGTACATTATCCTGGTTGAGGCGCACAACTAAGTGGTTCACAGTTCATAGATTGCAGTCCAGCAGTAGTGGCTTTCACCTAAGTCATTTTGGTGGCGTACACAGATGGGTTCAACAGATGGACCAAAAGCATGACGTAGAAATGTCCCAACCTCACCAGTTTTAATACAAGGTGACAGAACAGCAGCTTGGTTAGCAGAAAATGTGTTTATTTATTCCTTTTCATCATTTGTCTCTGTCTGTCAAACACGCATGTCTTATGTACTTCCTGTTTTTCTCCCTTACAAGGGTGTGTCCTTGGTGCTAGTGAGGTTAGCTCTGCTATCTGTGGTTACCATGGAGACTGTTCTGAGCCAGAATGAAATGATGAACTAGTCTGTTTCCAGGGAGCTGTCAGTATGTACCCACCCCCCACCCAGACATCCATCCCAGCGTGTGTTGTAGACGCAAGCAGGAAGGAAACAGGGTGGACACAATGGGAGGCAGGAGAGATGGAGAGAGAGAGAGAGTGAGAAAGATGCAGACCAAAGATGTACAGCATCTTGAGTGGAAATGCCACGTCAGACGAGGCAAGCGAGGGAAAAGTATGTGAGATTAGAGAATCGGTTCTAAAACGGGAGAGGGTTTCAGAGGAAGTCACAAATAACAGTAGCACATATTCAAGCCTTGAGCGTGAGATGGTGAGAAAACTCGAGCTTCTGAGGATGAGATGGACAAAAAACCACATTAAATACATGCCCTGCAGCTGAGTGAGAACATCACAGGCTTACAATTGGTCACAGATAAAAGGAAGAACTTATCACCACCCCTCCTCTTCCTCCGCCACTTCCACCAACCCATTCTCCATCCGTGCTCCCTCTTAGTGGCATCGGGATGCTGTTGCAGTCATTAGATTAGCTTTGTCATGCTCAGAACCACGGGTTGCATCCTCTCCCAACCGGCAAGGATACAAAGCCAGGGCATCCTAGGAGGGAAGTATCCAAAGCCTGCCTGCGTTCCCTGATAGCTTTGTTCAGTGCCACAACAAGAAATCTGTTTGATTTATGCACAAGCTCAACCAGGACAACCAAGGAACTGTTTAACCCTTGCAGGGCTCCATAGGGAGGGATTTGTGCTGCTTTTAGTTCTCTCATGCCCTTTATGTTTGAAAGCAAGGTACACAAGGGATCAGCACAAACAAACATACCCAGAGAATTTCTCCTCCACCCGCTTACTGTGTCCACCTGAGTAAAAGGATTGTGGTTATCATGGGACTTTTGTTCCAGAGATTTTAAAATGGGAAAGTTTTTGTGCACAGAAAACATAATGATGAGAAGAAGGTATAAAGGGTAATAATACCAGTCACCAGTCTGTTTTTGCCTGTCTGTATTTTGAGGTTTTAATTTTTTTTTCTTTGCATACATCATATTATTAGAAAGAGTGATGCTGAGAAAGTGAGTGACAGCAAAACTAGGACAGACTGCGGTACCATATCTGTGATTGAGAATAGTAGTGGTAATGTTAAACAATAGCCTTAGAGACAAATGCTTGTTTCCTCCTTTTAGGAGTGTGTATGTGATGTGTATATGATATGTATCTGATAGCATTATGGTAAATTATAGGCTCTTTTTTGCAATTACACATATGGCAGTGGTACCATAGATTAGCATGCTTTATACTGATCTTTCTTGTCTGACCTCTGGAGAGTGCCTTGCCTTATATATTGATTCATCCATTGTAGTCACTGTTTTGTAAATGAGAAAGAAAATGACTGCCCTTGCAGCCTGATGTCTGTGCCCTCTTTCTCCCATTTTCTCTCTCTCTCTCTCTCATGCTCCCTCCCTCTCTCACTGTCTCAGACACACACACACACACTCATAGCTGGGGATTATGTTTTAGTGCTTTGGCTTAATGAAAAAGCCTGTGTGGATGGGCAGTGGGGTGATGATCACATGTCCTCCAACCCTTGTACTACCGATTTGATCCAACAGAGGGACCAATTTCACTGTATCTCCCACCTCTGCTCCCTCCTGCTCAGCCTGCCTCTCCCACTCATACAGTAGGATTATATTTTGCAGTGCTATTGGCACTGGCTTTTAATCTTTCTTTTTTTAATCTTTCTTCTCATAACTCCTAATATTCAGCAGTTTTGACACTTATTCTGAAGATGCAGTGTTGTTGTCATACACATTTGAGGGGCTCTTTTGTGTTACTTTTTAAATTTGCTAAATCTGACAGCACATTTCCTGACACCACAGATGCTGCTGCCCACCTAGATAACAACCTGAAGACATTTCCTCTGTATCTCTCCTCTCTGAACTAACATTAAGAAAATTTCTGCCTTATACATTCTACCACTACCAGTGTAATTCATAGAACATTATGACTGTTGTCAGGTTGCACAAAGTGGCACTAATCTGCTTCATAATGTGGGGTTTTGACTAGAAAAACATAGATTTGAAAATTTGCCAAAAGTCTTTGATTATGAATGTGAATAATAAAATTTTCACTCTCCCCATAAATGCTTGAAAGTAAGGCACACAATGAACTTTACCTGTGAATCCCTAGGTGTAATCAGTATAACCTCCTGTGTGCTCCCATTGCCTGCAGTCAGTACATATCCTTATCACAGCCCTTGATGGCTGTTCCCTGCCATTTAAGAATGGGAAGAAACAATAGCAAAAGATGCTCTGACATTCATTCAGACAAAATAATTTTGTCCTTAGATGCCATTTGTGTTTTTCTAATTGTGTTTTACACTGCCTTTGTGTGTGTGAGCGAGCATACATGCCTACAGACACAAATGCCCTTTAAGTTTGCATGACTGCCTGTTTGTGTTATATGTGTTGAGTGAGGGAGTGATGTAAGGAGTCGTGCCTCATGATAGCCCAGCCGTGACCCGTTTCACTGTGGATCTCTCCTGTCATCTTACTCACTAAAAAAAAAAGAGGGGGGAGTCCGTATAACAGACTCTTAGGGGAAGTAATATGAATGGATTTTAGAGTGGCCGCTTACAGTATTAATGAGGATGAGTCTTAGTGAAGAGAATGTTATTAATATGGTGGCCATCTTGCATAATTGATGCAATGGGGGATGTTAATATTCTGGCAGGGAGACGGAACAAAGAGGGAGTCTTTGTTTTTTCAAATCTGAATTATCTCTCCTCCCAGTATCTACCACAGGCCTTCACGTGTAAAGGCACCACTTCTTTTTTTACCCAGTGTTTTTTTGTTTTTGTCTATCAGTCTGCAAAAGGCATGAGCTCTTGTGTTTCCACTTAAGACCCCAGTAGGCCCCTCAGCCAGCCCCCAGCTGGAACAGTGGATGTTTGACAGAGGCGCAGCTGGAGACACTCCACAGTGGAGAGTGTATGCGAGAGACGATTGGGGGAAGTGAGAATATGGAGGGACTGGATGGGGGAAGAAAACCCAAAACAATGTCAAGGTCAGATAAATGAATTGATGAGGAGGGGGAAACAAATCTCTGCCAACCTGTTGTTTTAGGACAAGATACAGAAAAAAAAAAACACCAATTAGCCAATTAGCTCTCTGAAATCAGTGCTTGTTGATGCATAACAGGCGTCTGTCTGCAGGTGGAATAATGGTGATAACTTTATCTGCAGCACCCTTGAGTGAAAAATGAAATAATCCACAGCTCAGCGGCTTGCAATTAACGCAGAAACAGATGGGCGTATTTGAAACGGCTATGAGAGAGCTGTAACATATCAAGTACATCAGAGGAGCAGTGGAAGAAAAGGGGGAGAATGAGAGAGAGGCAGGTGTAAAAGGTCAGGTGTAAATCCAGCTCTGTGTTTGTTGTTGACGAGATAAACGTCGCCTGTTTTCATTTTTCGTGTCATTGCCAAACACGGAGGTTCAAACGTCCCACCGGGAAAATCTGCTAAATGTCACGGTTAGTGTGGCAGTGTGGTGGAAAATCAGTGGTCAGTGTCCACCTTGCAACATATATTCACACATACACATATCACTTTCTTATGTTCATTATACTTACCCTCATATAGTCTTATGTTGTTGCACAACTGGGTCTAGTCACATCAGTTTTAGTTTAGACAGCTCTAACACAGCACAAGAGGGTTGTGTAAGTGCAGGAAAGCCAATGGCTTTGTGTGGAACTCATCAGTCAGTTGACAGGTCATCACAGCCTAGTGTGTTGATAAAGAGTGCTGTTTACCAGAAATGCTCTCACAAGCCAAAAACTGTTATGCTACTGGCCTTTGGAAACAATCAAACTGTGCCAGAACTCTTGTGCAAAACATTCTGTGTGCTCAAACCTTCTAACCCATATTTGGTAATGTTTTGACCTTCAGACCAGGCCACTGAGTATGGTCAGGTTCATTAGAAATACATAATGTCATTAGTGGATTAAAGTGTAATAGTATGGTACTACAGGGGGATCAAATGGCTATGGGAGAGTTACTCTATGAGAGTTCCACCCTGTTGGTATAATAACTAAAGTTTCAGGATGTTGTCCCTCAGTCTAACTTTTCTGCAGAAAACTGCCTCCTTGATCTTTTGAATAGATAAAAGATCTTGTGAAGATCCTCATCCTTCGTTGTTATTTTTGAAATCCACGACAGCAGACCTTACATAGACCCAGCTGAGACTGTCAGAAAAACTCTGTTACCACCGCTGCTCAGTGGGATCATAATGCAGAGAGACAAACCCTCGCCATATATGATAGCCTAACCCTTGCACATAAAGGCAAAGCAGTCTTTTATAATACAGACATGTCTGTATGTAAAGGGGGTGTTTTGTATGTAGTACATAATCTGTCCTCCTTCAACGGACATTTGCCTGCTTCTCCAGTTCCCCATTTCGCCACCTCCTCCCCGTCGCCTTTGAGTGTGAAGAGTCGTTCTGTATCTACCCATCCACTAGCAGCATCCGAGTGAGTCACTGTCTTCTCCCCGTCTTCTCCCGGCCGGGATGCCAAGCGCTGTCATCGCCGTGGGCAGACCGGGCGTGGGTGAGAGTGTGGCAGAGCACCGGGGGGGGGGGGGGGGGGGGGATTATGTGGGCGGTGGACGCTCGTCTTGGCCCAGTGGCCGGGGTGAACCGAGAAGACTCAGGGTCTCACAAGGCCACTTTTTCACAGCACAGCTTGTGTAAAGAAGAGTGGATCACATCAATTGTGTGTATTATTCGTGTAATGGATGCATCCTTGTATGTCCTGAGAAAAATTCGTGGGCTATTTATGTTCTTGGTGACTTATGATGATCTATCTTTGTGAAACTGCGGATTTCAGCTGCTTCGTGTACTGCAGACATCGCTGCACATTTCAGATCAAATTGAACAGTGTCAAAAGATCTTCCTTTTCTCTCTGTCGTGTTGACCGTATAGGTTAAGGTCTCACCAATGAGCCTGCATCCAATTCAAACCTGAATTTAATTGAGGTACATGGGTACCGAGGCCGGAGTAATTAGATGGCAGCTCGAGCAGGATGATTTGTGTCGCCACCTGCTACACTGCACATGCGCTGTTCAGACCGTCTGCAGATTACAGTGTGAGCCCAACGTCTTGGCCGTAAAACGTGCGCCTGAAACACCAGCCTGGATTGGTGATGTGATTAGGTTACTGTTGGTTATTGTGTCTTCCAATGTGTGAAGTCATTAGGCAAGCCAGTAAGCGAAGGACACTTTGTATGTGAGAAAAAAAATCATTAAGAGATATAAAATTACGCAGGAGAGGCCAGCACTGTATGTTTGTCAGATGTGGGAAGGGGTCACATCCGGAACATCTTGTCTGTGACCCGATTAGCATCGTCGTCAGTGAACTGCCTCGTGACATAACGGGGCTGTGTGTTTCATCTCAGATTGAACCTGTGGCGCAAAGGTGCTCTGCAGCACCCGCGTGCAAAGCATCGTCAGCTGTCTCTTTTAGACGAAGTTATATCACGAAGGAACAGAACATGTATTTTGTGCTGACAAAAGTCTCCTGTGTCTCAGCATTTAACTCGTGATCAGACACAAGGTGAAACAGCCAGATCCTCCCCGCTGATGGACTGATGGTGTGGCTGGGAAGAAAGGCAGAGAACAGTACACCTGTCACTTCTCCTTATTACCGTGGCTTTTGTTGTGATATAAAATTGAATGCAAGAAAGTCGTTCTTCAAATTGGCTGACGCGCATCATAGTCAAGCACGCTGAACGGCATACAGAGAGTTGCTGCACTAAATTCGCATAGAGCTATTTTACAGTTGGTTTATTTATTTATGTACGCTTTTAATTTCAAAATGTAGTCTGCATGTATCAGAAATCTGCCTTTCCTTTCTTGTCTGGCTAGAGGGCTCCTGGGTAATTGTGGGTTTGCATCAGTGAGGACGTCTAATCGCCAGGCTGGTTCATAAATCAGTTTTCCAGCGCACAATGAAAAGGGCGGTGGCACTGACAAAAAGAGGGAAAACGATTGTGGCGAATTCATTTCTCCGAAATCAGTGTGCAGATGACACTGGCCGCTCCACGTACGATCCATATGTAGACAGATAGATGATAAAACTCCGGTGTTTTCGTCTTTTGGGTTTTTATTTTTATTAGATGGTGCGCGATCATTTTTTTTATCGGAGGTGCTGAAATGCAGCCAGCATCGTTTGAGAGAGTGGCTCCCCCTCCCCTTTTGCCCACAGACACCATCACCACATAGCGGAGAGAGGGAGAGAGAGAGACCAATAGGCAGCATCAGTGAAAGGAGTCAGGCTTGCCAGGAGGATAGAGAAATTTAAAAACATCACCCAGACAGACAAAGGAAAACATGGATACACAGGGGAAAACTCCCTTTAAACAGGCACCAGAGAGGATGCGGTGGTCCTCCACATAGTCGGAGTTATGCACGGACTATTCCCTCGTTTTTAATGAGGCGGGTGGGGACGCACAGCAAGCTGAAAAGGCGGAAAGATTTCTCCAACCCGTCCGCAAATTCTGCCTGCCTGCGATGGCTGTGACGGCGCGATGCTGTTACAGTGTAAAGGAGAATGTGCCTTTTTCTTTATATTTGGTTATTTTCGTACTCAGTGGCCTTACAAATGCACAAATTCGATACTCCATTCCGGAGGAGCTAGAGAACGGGGCACTGGTCGGTGACATTGTCCGGGATTTGGGTCTGGACCTGAGAAAACTTTCCACCCGTCGGATCAGAATCACATCGGACAGCGGACGAAGATATTTCACCATAAATCACAAAACCGGGAAACTGGTGGTGAGTGACCGCATTGACCGAGAAACAGTTTGTGAATTCAGTGGCACCTGTTCACGTAACCTGGAGGTGGTATTAGAGAACCCACTTGAGGTGCACAATGTGGAGGTGGAGATCTTGGACGTCAACGATAACGCACCGCAGTTCCCTCGAGATGAGTATCAGCTCGAGGTGTCGGAGTCCGCTCTCACCGGGTCGCGGTTCCACATCGAGGGAGCACAAGATGCAGATGATGGCTCAAACTCCGTGAAGCAGTACAGACTCAGCCCAAACGACCACCTCACCCTGGACTCCATCAAGCCCTTTTCCAATAATAAGCACATCGAGCTCATTCTCAAAAAGCCCTTTGACCGCGAACAGATGCCCTCCCATCAGCTAATCCTGACAGCTATGGATGGAGGCACCCCACAGAGAACTGGCACGGCCAAGATCAATGTACGTATCCTTGATGCCAATGACAACGTGCCTGCGTTTGACAGCTCCGTGTACAAAGTAAAACTATCCGAAAATTCTCCAAAGGGCGCCCTTGTGATCAAGCTAAATGCAACAGACGCTGACGAGGGCTCCAATGGAGAAGTTTTTTACTCCTTCAGCAGTTACACGCCTGAGAGAGTCAGACAGATGTTTTCCATGGACACAGACACAGGAGAAATTAGGGTGAAAAACAATATAGACTATGAGGAGACAAATTCATACGAAATGTACATTCAGGCAATGGACAAAGGACCAGCTCCTGTGGCTGTTCACTGTAAAGTAGTTGTAGAAGTTTTGGATGTCAATGACAACATTCCTGAGATTGTACTGTCTTCACTCTCCAGCCCTGTACGTGAAGATGCCCGGGCTGACACAGTTGTGGCATTGATCAGTGTGAATGACCGTGACTCTGGAACAAACAAACAAGTAACCCTGGAGATCATGCCTCATTTGCCTTTTAAGATCAAGTCTTTCCGGAACCACTACACCATCGTCACGTCCGCCTTCTTGGACCGGGAAACAATCTCATCCTACAATGTCACTGTCAGTGCTGTGGATGGAGGCACCCCACCCCTGTCATCTCAAATGACGTTTAAAGTGGACGTTGCAGATGTGAATGATAACCCACCTCGTTTTGAACAGACATCATACACAGTGTATATTACAGAGAACAATGCCCCTGGTGCATCCCTATGTGTTGTCAAGGCCACAGATGCTGACGCTGCAGAAAATGCGCGTATCACTTATACTGTCCTCAACGACAACAACCATGGTATCCCTGTAGCCAGCTACGTCAGCATCAAACCTAACACAGGTGAGGCCTATGCCCTGCGAGCCTTTGACTTTGAGAAGCTGAGAGAGTTTCACTTTCAGGTTAAAGCCCAGGACAATGGTGTGCCTCCCCTCAGCCGTGTGGCCACAGTGTATGTTTACATTATGGATCAGAATGACCATGTGCCCAAGATAGTCTACCCACCCGCCAATGGGAGTCGCACCACAGAGACGCTGATGAAGAACGCTGAAGCAGGAGCGTTGGTTAGCAAGGTGACAGCGTGGGATGGTGATGCAGGACAGAATGCTTGGCTGCTCTATACCCTGGAGCAGACCAACACAGACCTTGACCTGTTCAAGGTGCATGAGTACACAGGTGAGATTCGCACCACAAGGCGTGTCATTGAGGACAACTCCACTTCCTTTGTTCTGACAGTGTTGGTGCGCGATAACGGCCTGCCACCACTCTCCTCCACTGCCACCATCCACGTGTACGTGATGGAGCTGCCCCCAAAGTTGGCGCCTGACCCCAAGCGCATCATCAGGCCCGACAGCCCTTTAATGTTTTCCACTGTCACCCTCTACCTCATCATTGCACTGAGTGCCACAACCTTCGTGTTCCTGGTTACCGTCTTTGTGCTGGCCATTGTGCGTTGCCATGCCTATTGTACCCAGCCTGGCTCCTGCTCCCCATGTTGCGTATCCAAGAAGAATGTTCCAGAGGGGGGCACAGCAGCAGGTGGTGGTGCAGGTGGAGGAAGAGCTGCAGGTGGAGGAGGAGGTGGCGGGCAGCCAAACAACAATGTGGCCCTACGCCGTGACCTCAAAGTGGAACCACATTATATTGAAGTGCGGGGAAATGGGTCTTTGACCAAAACATACTGTTACAAGACATGCCTGACTGCCACGTCAGGAAGTGACACTTTTATGTTCTACAACACAGGACGCCCTCATAGTGGCACCTGGGGCTCAGGCTACGTCACCAGCCACAGCGGACAAAGCCAGATATTTGTACGGCGTCTCAGTATGCCAGACGCAACTGCCATTCAGGTGTGTGTCTGGTGTGATCTTTGTGTTTGTTATTTCAGATTGCCTCACAACAGTAAATGAAACACAAAGCACAAGCCATAAAAGGAAAGTTATGGTTCAGGCTTTGCTCTAGGGCGGTGTTCTTGCAGTAGGCTTGCAGTTGACATTTACGGCTCTGGAGCTGTTGAAGACTTTCATCTGGTGTTCGATGTTTCAAAAAATATGTTTTCATGCTGCTTTTTCAGATAGATTGTTTGGATGGAGAAGGAGGTACCAACAGTTTGTTCATGTATATGATTCCATTATTACCTTCATTGGCATTTACATTATGTACCATTTATCTCAAGGCCTGTATCTTAATATTAGATAGAAGTGTGGGTAGCTTCTCTTGGTTGTGTGTGTTAGTTTGAGTGGGTGGGTGCACTTTGGTTTGCTGGATGTGGTAGATAGTCTTTGTATGCGTTCTACGCTTGTTAAAGACCAGCTGTTTAGTGATTCAGGGTATGATGTTAAAGTGCATCTGTCCTCCACAGTAGAGAAAAGAACAATAATCAAAATATTTTTCAAGAACCATCTCTCTGTCTTTCTTTCTCTGTCTCTTTCTCTGTTCCCTGTTACTTATTATCTTTTTTTAAAAAAGACTAGTAGCTTGTTCACCTATGACCCCACACAGCCAGTGTTATTTTTCTGCTGTGGGCTATGTGCCACAGTATGCAGGTCCAGAGGGCATTCAGTGGTCATCTCTATAGAGAGGTAGAGTCTGGGAAATAGTGCAGCCTTCGCCAGCTACGAGGGCCACCAGTCCCACTGCACCAAAATATCCTCTTCTGGTCACGTACATCTCTGGTACTGAACAGTAAGCCAGAGTTTGGGAATCGGTGAAGAAGCCAGGAATGAGGCAGAGACAGTGTCTGAGTCTCATCTACATTAGAGCTTAATTTAATGGTTTCGTGGTGTAGGGTTGATGACAATATGCACTTAGTTGTTTGTGTTCTGGTTATAGTAAAACAAACAGTATTAATAAAACAAAACAAACAAAAAATTGTTTTCTGCATAATCATGTTTGCCCCAGAGCCTCTGTGGGTCTGTCTGTGCAGTGCAGAAAATGATATGGGAGAAAACAAGTGATAAAAAGAGGAATAAAGAAATGTTTAAGGTAATTGTTCTGTTATCACTGGATGTGTTCCTCATTAAATGCCAATCATGTTTGTTCTTGCTATGTAATTAACTGGCAGCAATGTGTTTCTCTGTGCTGTGCGTGGATTGGCTGGCTCCGTGCAGATGAGGCAGGGAATGAAAGGTGATTGGACACAGTGTTGATGGCGGAGGTGTGAGCTCTGTATCCATGCTAGGAGTGTTCACTCAGAGGGAGAGGGAAGAATGGAGGAAAAGGCGAGAGAAAAGGGTTGAGTGGCCAAACCAAAAGCTTCCTTTATCCCCTGATTTACAATATAGAGCCAGACAGGAAAATGAATACACTTAAAACCCATGGGAATAATTTTTTTCTGTCTACTTAATTTGGTTTCTTCCTTTCAAATGATGAAACAGAATGCACTAATTTCTCATCACAAGCATTGTATCAGGATCCGATTTCCATGTCTTTGTCTTTTCTTTGTTCACATTTACTGTGTGGATTGGTAATATTCTAGTTTTGCATATGAGTCTTCCCTTGGGAGTACATTAGGCTGTGGACATGTTTAGATTCCAGATGCTGCTATTTAATATCTGTATGTGCTAGTGTGTGTTTTCATTTTCCCCATAAACACCATACGGCCAAGCAGACTAGTCTCCCTTTGGCCACTTCCATGCTGCAACAGGGCAAACTTTTTGCAAAGCCGTTTAGTTCGTTTGTGGACAATCTGGCCTTATTTTGAATGTTTGTTTTTTTTCCTTCTGTCTCTCATTCTCATGTATTGTGTGAAAGGTAAAATTAGACAAAGAGCATTTTTTTAAAAACTGTATGTCTCAAGCTATACATCCTTTTCCTTTCACTATCAACCCAGGCACTGATTGCTTTTTGATGAGCAATTGTCTTCAAATAATCAAGATCACCCTTAGTTTCCAGCATGGATGAGTGTTGCAGATGCTACATTACTCGCTATCCCTGTAGACATTCTGCTCTGTTTGAATGACTCCAGGAGGAATACCAGGCTTCTCTCATTAAGGCCAACTATTGGATTTCAAGGGTGATGAATGTCCACTGCAGACTCATAGAGGTCAATGCAGCTTCAGCAGCAAGTGAACATCTGTCATATTTGAAAGGAAATGGGATTGCAAATGGGTCTCCTATGAACTACATGGCCAAGCAGGGAGAATTTAGTGTCCACAGTCAGATTGGTTTAGCTTTAGGTTGAGATTAGAGAAAATGCAATCTCATGTGGTCTTATGTGGTCAGGTTAAAAGCCCCTTTTTGCTGCACAATGAGCAACAATTCTAACCAGTCAATTAATTTCAATTATCCAACCACATTTTGTCAGATTTTATGATGTTATACCTTTAATTATTTTTGGTAATAGGAACTGAAATCTAATATTGGGATGTCACTAACAAATTTCTGGCAAACAGGCAGCGACTGTGGTGATGCTGCATCTCTTTGTGTCCCTCTTGTATGATGTGTCTTTGTCTAGATGCAGAGCTGATGGGGTTTATCTGATATCTGCCCTCCCCTCCCCTCCTCCTTCTGCCACCTGTGACCTTCACAGGAGTGAAATGACAGAGGGCAGTGGGTGGAGGGTAAAATGTAGACTGGGCTCTGCACAGTTACCATGGTGAGATGTGTCAGACTGACTCAAGCAGACTGTGTGCCAGTGAAACTCAAGGTTTTGATCAGTGTAAAGAGGATATAACAGGAAGAAAGAGCTCAGTAGCAAAGAAGAGGGGGTGGTGAATATACAGAGCAGAATAGAGGAAGGGAGGGGGGTACGGTGAAAAGGAAAAATACAGTGGACGATAGAGGTCAATCGGGAAATCATCTTCTAGCATTGATGAAAAACATCTTGATATTTCAGTGATTTTGTGATGACTGATTTTCACATTTTGGAATATTTAGAAAGAGTGATAGAGATTGTAGAGAGGGGATGGAGAGCATTAGGTAGATAAATGAAGCTCCGAATTGAGTCTGTCATCAGCACAGACAGAAATGTGAGGGTTCTGTGGTGTTTTCATGATAATAGACTGTACCACAACCAGTCTTGTCTGAGTGGAGTAACTCTGAACATGTAGCCTCAGGGCCTACATGTCATAGTACCAGGGTCATTTTCTTTTTTCAAAGGACATGAGTGCACCTACAAGCTTCAATTCATCCCTCCCTTTTCTCCAAAAGCAGGGGCAAACTGTCACTGCAGTGATTACGTGCGTGCATGTGTGTGTGAGACAGTCTGTGTGTTTATATGTGTGTGTGTGTGTGTAACGCGCATGCACTAGCAGCTCTCTCCCTATGACTTATTAATGAGATGGTATTGGCTTTCGCCTGTACTTAAGACTCAATTCCTCTCGCTCTCTCTTGCAGCCCAAGGCGCCAAATGCAGACTGGAGATATTCAGCCTCCCTGAGAGCAGGAGGTGTAATGCAGAGGTAAGCTTCCCATTTTTTTGCAGTAAATATCTCATCATACCTTACCAGTCATTTTCTAACTGACTGATCTTAAGCCCTACCCACCCTCTTTGCATTCTCAGACAACTTTCTAACAAAGTTTCATATAACCACCTAATTCAAGCATAGAGTTGATTCTGGGAGTTGTGTCACATATCCTCAAATAGTCTACAGAAAGGACTTTAGTATGCCATTGAGGCATACCATATATTATGATTAGTCCTCTAACATGTAACAAGTAAAGATGTGCAAATACAGATTCTATCCATCCAACATTCCTTTGCAGCGTTGGCAAAGTAATTTCGGTAAAAGGATATACAAAGTAGTCATCTATTTTAAATGATTGAGGCCCATGTTTTCTTACATATCTGTTAGCACCCTTTTGGTTCCCTATGTTTTGGTAGAGAACCAGTTGATGCATAGTTTTTGATGAGAATAATTAGTCAGCTAGCTTGCAAGCCAGAGGTAAATGTTATTTTAATGATTTAATAGGATAGTCAGGTTATATGTTTACCTTTAAAAAGGCCTTGTTGATGTTGAGCTGACACAGAGGTCTACTGCACGGTGTAATCCACTCTTGACATGTCAGTAAATCTGTTTTAGTTTGCTGAAATGGAATAAATAAAACCATCATAAAAAAGTGTACAGTGTCACTCATAAATGTCTTCAGGGACATAGTAATCTTTGTACCATACCCAGGTGAAGCATTTATGTTTGCTCACAGGTCTATTCCAGTAAAGATGTCTGAGATCATCTTTGCTGCAGCTGTTACTCAGCTGTGATGGCAGTGCTGAGAGAAAGAGGTGGGGCTTAGGATCATTCAGTTCCAAAATATATTTAATCACCATCTTGTTTTACCAATTTACGTTTACATTTCCCAGTGCACATTATTTCTATTAAACATACAGTTAAGGTAAATCATGAGAAAACTACAAATGGTTTAAATTTGATTAAAACATCTCATTTAATAAACTGTAATTATTGTCTTTTCTTTGTTCACATTTACTGTGTGGATTGGTAATATTCTAGTTTTGCATATGAGTCTTCCCTTGGGAGTACATTAGGCTGTGGACATGTTTAGATTCCAGATGCTGCTATTATTACCTCAATAATGATCCTTGAAAACAATTGAATGTGAAATATGAGAGAAGCAACATTGTGAGGAGGAATGCAGCTCTTTCAGTGTTAACAGACAGATGGAGAAGAAGACAGGAGGGAGGGATAAGCAGAGTGGGGGGGTCAGTGATGGATGAAGGGCAGGTAGTCAGGTGGACAGATGGCCTATCAGGGATGCAGGGATTGCTGCATGACCACACCAGTGATCACATTACCCATAACACACTGGGCTATTACCTGCTGTGAGATCAGATGGACGTGATCAAATCAAGGGTCATGCTAATGAGATGGCACCATAATTACAAATAGTACCAGGCTTAATGATTTGGATTTAGCGAAGGTATCTCTATGCATTTATGTCACCTATCATATCTGTGCAATCTCTCTAATCTATCCACGTCCTATAGATAGATATGGCAAAGATGGATAGTTCTGAGATGCTGGTGGCTTTCCAATGCCTATGTACAGTGTGTATCTCTGTGACTATGGCTGTGTTATAGCAGAGACGGTCACACAAAACGTTAGCTCTCACAGCACCAGCTTAACAGTGTTTGTCTGTTGCTGCTTAGATGTGGCCTCTGGAGACCTGCATGTATATGTATGTGTTGGGCATGTTCTAGCATGTGTCACTTCATTTGTTTGGATCTGATCTTCATTTACATTTCACTGCTGCTGTCCAGTCTGTAGACATAATGCAGTGCCTGATGTCATTGTCTCAACTCATATGCAACCTGGATCATTTAGTGCAGTTTAGATGTGAGTGAAACATGTGAGTGTCATTAATGTAACACAGATTCCCTCATAATTACAGCAGAGATTAATGAGAGTTAATGTGCTTGTGTTGACCAGTCTAACATATTAAATCTTTCTCGTGATTCACTAGAGCTGATGTGTTTTAGGTTGACTATCCCCCCTGTCCCAATACCAAGCCTCGCAGAGTGCTTATCTATTTATACACTGACATAATCAGAGCTTGTATAAGAGATTTTGGATACCGCAACCAAACACCATGTAATGGCACTGACCTATTTAATTTCATTTAATCTCTGGTGAAATGCACAACATTTCCTCCTAATTGTTTTTTTAGGAGGTTGTGTCAGGGTTTATTTTGTGATCATAACTACAGTGTTATAATTTGCAACAAATACATTTGGCCTTCTGAGAGAGTTGGAAAATGATGAGGAAGCATGTGGTTACAGACAGTAGGAGAAAATGAGATGATGAGGAATGAGAGAGAAGGACTGACATTAGCTGAAAAGTGTATCATCAATCCAGTTTTTGCCATTAATATTTGATCAGTGTACCCTGATGGTGCTGATGCTTAGCAGCACTTAAAATGGCCTCCATCGTCAGATCACTTTTGTTCTCTTTACAGAAGCACTCTACATAGGGTGTACATACATCTTTTACCTGTCTTTAGCACTGATAAACTCCAAATTCTTATTAACAAAATGATTTCAATAATCCCTGGTTCTAGATCTTTACTGAAAACGTCCTGTTTTCAAGAATTAAAGGAATTGTTTATCTCTCAGAAGTACACAAATTTACCAGGAAGAAATACCAGCTTACACAGACCTCAGTAAAGGTTTTAACTTCTACAGACCTAGTTTACTGTCCAGAACAGTTGGGAGAACAGTGGACAGGTGGACTAAAGTGGAACAGCTGCAGCTAGATGTTGAGAGTCAGTTTTTTTTAAGTAGGTTTATATGTTTCTGTATCTGGTTTACCTCTTTTCACTTGAACAAAATACTAAAGTCTAGAATAAAATGGTCTTTCATGTGCAGCCAACACCTAGCAGTTTAAATGTAACTATTAAATGTGTAGTGTAGCTAAATCATAGAAAAAGGATTTTATATTAATATCTATATGATTAGATATCCTCCCTAGGCTGCTGTGTCTGCATAATATGGGTAAACTGACCCTGTAAAAGAGGTTCTGCCCTCCTTGCTTGGATATATATCAGAAAGATAAAAATGTTTCACCTGGATCTTCGTAACCAAAATCTTACTGTCAGAGCTAGATCATTTAATCCCTCCAGTTTAGAGATACAACAGAGGCAGCAAGAAAACTGTAATTTGTAGCAGCATTTCTGTTTCTGTTGTTCAGTGCTGCACAGAGTGTGGTGTTTTTCGGGGGGGGGGGGGGGGGGGGTGCTAAAATCCCACAGAGCGGGTGTGAAAATGTAAGAACAGCCATCTGTAATCCATAATCCAGAGAACGTCAGGAAAATGTAGGGTGAATACTTTAATCCTAATCTAAATGTCACATTTCTGGGATTGTATTAGCTGCACCCCCAGCCAACCACCACACGCAGAGTACCAAGGTTTGAGTTTGTAATATTTTATATTATAGGAAACATATGGGGACAGGGCAGTTGGATATGTGGGAGTTTATATAAAGCAGTCATAACATAGAGTCAGCAAAGTACAAAATTATGTCTTTGGATGCTTTTCTGTTTTGCACTTTAATTTAACACTGTGTTCTGTATGCAGGAGAACACTTCACTAGTGTGTAATATGTGAATGTATGTTTTTTGTGTTCCAGCTCAGTGCACATGGAGGAGTCCTCGGTAATGCAAGGAGCCCAGGGGGTCCTGGTTCAGAACTGGCCCACGGCATCCAGCGCCGCTGGTAAGAATCAGTCACACTACTTTCAGATAAACCAGTCAGGACTAACTTCAGCAGTGTCATGGACACAGTAAAGAAGAAATTTAAATAAAGTAAAAGGTCTGCTTTGCACACACTGAAGAGGTTTAGTCATAAAGGCGAAAAATAGTGAAAACCATCTAAAATTTAATTAATTGATCTCTGTGCAATACATTCTATGACACAGAATCAGAAAAAATCTGATTGCTGAAAACTGTACATTCCTCAAAATCTTCTAAAACCACAAGAGAGTAATAAAATGTGGAAAACAGAGATATCTGGTGCAAGATCGCCCCAACCCACTCCTACCACTTCCCAGTGCCGCAGGGAGAGGAAATGACATGTGCTACGTAGGCGGAGATGGATATCTCTGCTCTCTGTAGCAGGAAGAGAGACAATACAGAGGAGAGAGAGCTGATTGGATTATCAGCAAGATGTTTACAGAGGAATAAGCCACTGAACCACAGAGGACAAACATTAGAGAACACATTAGAGACAATAATAAAACATAATTACATTCCATCACCTTTTAATGTGTATCTCTCAACCTGTAGCTCTTACATTCACATGATCACAAAGACCAAGATTAGAGATGATGTGGGCAACAAATATGGTAATTCTTTACTAGAAGTCCACACATGTAACATTTATAAGCACTATATAAACATTTCATATTTATGCCACTCTATAATGTAGTTGTAGAGCATAAAGTTGTGAGTGTGTGTATCTCTGCTTTATTACAGACACTGTGCAGTTGAATTGTAGCAGTTTTCTACTGATGGATTTTAATATTGCTCTCATGTTTAACAATTGCGTTTAAAGAACAAGCTATCAGGCATTTCAGTTGCAAGACCGTCTGTGAAATTGCAAATTTGAGTCAAATTCAAAGTGTTATTCAAATAGAATGGTAATTATTGGCAGCGCTTTTGCTGTTAAGCAGCCGCAGGCAATGACGCACATGGAAGTGTCAAGTTAGCTTGTTGCTTGATAACCATTAAGTCTAAATTTAACTGTTTGCACCTTTCGCCACGTTGTTGCTGTCAGGTACACAAGAATATTGCAAGGCTGGAACAGACTCATATGCAGTGTTTTCAAAGTATGTTAACTGACAATGACAGGAGAGGGTCACACTTGATGCAGAGAAGTGATTTTATTTGCAGACGACAAAAGGACAAAACATTTTTGTTATCGGGGTGGAAAAGACTTCACCGAGGCTCAAACAAAGCACAGCAAAGAAGCTTTATCAGAAAACAGCGCTAGATGAATTATAAGAACAGGAACATTGGAGCAAAACAAACCTCAAAATGACAGCATATTCAAGGCTAGACGACATTTCACAGACACTGGAATGTGAATGTCATTGCATATGATGCCATGTCCCCTGCCCCTAACGAAGATTTATGACCCCTGCATACACAGTGTCAGCGCCCTCCGTCCATGGAGGAGAATTCACTTGTCATCTCTTGACTTTCCTCATGATGACAGGCAAGTGGGGTCAAAAAGTATTAAGAGTGAAATAGAGATAAGACTGGCTCAGTAGAGAAAAATGAAGGAGGGGACAGGTGAGAGAAGGAGACAGACGTATGTGCAATGCAGAGATTGGAGCAAGAACGACAGTGCAATTAAGTTTAGATAAAGAGGCGATTTGTTGTAATTAAGAATGTAGAGATGGCCTGGCTGGGTGTCTTTTATAGACAGGAGGCGGTGGGTTGGGCAGGCAGACAAACTACCCACACGCTAACTACTGTCTCTTCCTATCTGCACGCACACATGCACAGCCTCCTCCGCTCTGCCATCGATTTCTTGCCTCGGCTGAGGACTTACAGCCTGCAGGCAGCACAACTTGAGAGACGGAGAGACAGAAAGATAGATGGATAGAAAGACAGAGAGAGAGAGAGAAAAAACAGAAAAGGCAGAAGTGACGTCTTCAGGGTGGGTCCGTGATAACAAGATCAGCTGGTGAGGATTTAAGGTGGTCTAATTAAGCCAGTTCAAGAACAACACATTGTGTACAGCTTTGCCTGTGGGCTAACTGTCCCTTCTTTATCTCATTGTTAGCCGGGTTAAGAATGGAAATGTTAGCTGAGGGCTGTATTAGCTCCAGGTCAGATTTTAGGGTTGGATTAAGGATAACGCTGGGTTAAGAGTGTCAGATAATATGAAGAGCATTTATTTATGGTGCTCCCCTACTGGAGGACAAGACTGAGAAAGATTTGTGTTCTGACTTTCAAGTTGACTCTGTTTATCATGTCTCTGAAATTAGACAAATGGAGATATTGATTCAATGTGGCCTGTCACATCAGCATGAGTCATAGTTAAACAAAATCATCTGTTTGTGATAGTCCTTAGGTGGGGAGTAGGGGTATATGGGAGTTTGGTTTGTTGAGGGAATCGTATCACTGTGGATGCTGTATCTACAGGGTGCTGTTTTGCCTCATAGTCTATTTTTTGTTTGGATATGAGACACAAACAGCCCTTCTGATTTAGAGTGCGTGTGTTGGTATCAATTTGTGTGTGTGCCACTGCGTCTTGTTTTGTGTTTTTGTGTGTGTGTGTGTGTGTGTGTGGCTGCTGTGTTTCCAAGTGTGTTTTGGCTGCCTGCTTTGTGTGCTGCTCCTGCTGTGACAGATGGAGCGCAGCCCACACCCAGATTAACAGACCCACATTAATGAAATCAGGATTCTGCTTGCTGTCTAACTCTCTCTCCCTATCGGTTCCTCACTCCCTCCACGTCCTCCTCCTCTGTCCCTCTCTCTCTGTATATCGCTAGCTCTGTCTCTTAACCAAGACCACATTCAGAGAGAACTGTGCAGAATTGCAACCATCCCCTGGAGAGATGGGCAGAGGGAGGAGGGAGATGGGTGGTTTGCAAAGCGAGGGACTGAAAAGAAGCAAGAGACTAAACAATGAAGGACAAGCTGGAGGTGGATAGGAAGGTAGAGAAGTGGTGGATATGAGCTGTTTGGGAGGGAGTGACAATGAGTAAATAGGCGTGATTGACTGTAGTCTGCAAAGGAAGGAGAGGAAGGTGTACGAGGCTGCTGTTGCTAGGGGAGAGTGGTTAGACTAGAAAGAGTGAGGGAGAGGAGGAGGAGAGAGACAGAGAGAGAAAGAGAGAGACAGAGAGAGCTTGCAGCATTATTCTCCATCACCACAAACACTGTCACCATGACTCCTACCAATGTCCTACTGCTTCACTGGAGGATGTAGTTTCCATGGCAACCATTCATGGCCCCTAATATTGGCAGAAGAGGGAGAGGAGGGGAGCGGGGCTGTTATATAGACGGGAGTGCAAACATATGGCGTGGGACAAAAGGTACGGGGGGGGGTAAAGGAGGGGCGAGAAAAAAAAGCAGACTGTGGCATCAGGTGAAGGGCAAGCTTCAACGGGAAGGTGGGGAGTGATAGATTTAAAGGAGGGAGGGAGGGATATGTTTGGAAAGTGAGAATTAGAGGTAAGAGGTGTAAAGGGAGGGAGAAAGCAGAGGAGTGAGTAACAGAAGGAGAGTGACCTACATTCACTGGGGCGGTGGTGTACTGCAGAGGTGGATGCAGGTTTACTGTTTTCTGTATCAGCCCAGATCGCACACACACACACACATAATGAAGCATATACACAGAGGAACACAGAAAGGCAGATTTGATTAGAGTTAGCAGTAATCAGCTGCAGCAGGCACCTGTCAAGGCAAAATAGACTCAGGGGTGAAAGCAAAAGGCCAAAAGGGGGGGAGAAAGTGTAGAGAGATGATGGTGAAAAAGATGGACAGGACTCTACTGAGGATTTATACTTCATTTTGTTCCTTCAGTGCCTCAGGGCTTGATCGTATGAACACCTATGTAGTATTTAGGTCCATGAACTTTCATGTAAGTTTTAGTGATTTCTCTGAATGTTGCATAAAAAAAGATAAATAGGTATAGGTATGATAAAGATAGATGGTTGATTAAGTTCAAGACTGCATGTCATACGTAATGGCTGCAGTCTTTCAGTTAATGTGTATGAGATGTGAATAGATTTTTTGGCACAATCAGAAAGATATGGTAGAACAATCTAGAATCTGTCAGGGACTGTTTCCGAATCCCTCCACCCCATCTGTTTCCTATTCTCGACTTCAGTTATTTGCCTTCCTTTATTGTCACTCTGTTTTTTTTGTTCCCACCTTGCGCTCTCTGAGTCTTTAAATATCTTGCCAGCTCGCTCCCTCTCTCTTTCTCTCTCTGGAGGATAAATCAATTTCTACTTCTCCACTTATTTATTTTTTTGTCATAGCACCTACACATACTAACATACACTGTACACACACAGTTACACAGATAACACGTCAAAACTCCTACACATACACCAACATTCAGTGTTATTTTTATTGTGTTAAGTCCTGTCACTTGGGATTGCTTGTGTCCACCATCTGCCACATGATCCATCTGGGAGCACACAGCAAGGTGCTCAACCTGGCATGAAACCCAAGCAGTCACACACACATACACAAAAATGTACACTAAAATATGCATATGCAGAGGTGTAATTGCCCTTAAAAACCTGCAATCAGCCATCATTATTTTATTTTCACCCATGACAGTTTTATTTCTTTATTTCATTTACTGTTAGCAGATTTGGGTAAATATGGTAATTTATGCAGGCACCCAAATATATTCTTCTATCACCACCCAGGCATAGCAGTGAAAACACAGACACATGAATAAGAATTAGGTTTTGAACAGACCGCAACATCACCTTTTGTTTTTATCAAAAATGCACACACTGCACAGCACAGTAACAGACACAGGTGCTGTCTTGGAGAAGGGTGTGGTCCCAGCTGACTGTTTGCTATCATAACTCGCAGATTTCTCCACCACTGCAGTGTGAAAAACAAAATGAATCGCACCTTCAGGATCTTTTAAAATCCATTTCCCCCTCCTCCCACCCTCCGTTTTTTGGTGGTGAGCATCGTGTTTCATATCTGCATCCTTGCACTTCCTGGCCCCTCTCTCTCTCTCTCTCTCTCTTCCTCCTCCTCCTCCTCTTCCTCCTCAGCTCGTTATGTAACTGCACTGCGCTCCGCTGCGCTTCTGCCCAACTGGCCGATGGTAGGGCGAGACAAGGGGATGAATTAAGTAGACGTGGCAAAACGGCGCTCGGGTGATTTAAGCCGCCGTGAAAACCTTGAGCGGCACAGGAGTGCAAAGGGACATTCACCATCAGAGGATTTAAGACTCCAGAGATCAAACTCAGGGGAAGATACAGAAATATCACAGCCTACTGTGCAACATTATTGATTACAGTGGCTTGTGTCACTCATATACAGAGGGTTTAAAATGTAATAGAGCCGGGGGCAATAGCCAACACTACGAAACCATCCTCGTCTCTAATGTGCCTGGTAGTTATCACTGATAGACAAGCTGTTTAATACCCAATCACATTAATGTTACTATAAACATTGATAGGCATGATTAAGACTCTTGTCAATAACTGGGAGGGACGGGTGTTGGCTGGCTGAGGTTTCACGCTAGATTAGATGAAAGGTCAGAGGAAATGAGAGACAGAGAGGGGGGGGGGGGGTGGCAGGGAAAAGAGAAGGAGCGAGGTTAAGCAAGAGGAGAGGAGAGGGAGTTTTGCTCTGCAACAGCCATCGACAAATCAGATAGAAGAAATGGTGTGTGGAGATCAGTGTTGGGTGAGGTGAGTCTGTTACTGTCATGAGGGAAGACAAGGAGAGGAAGGCAAAAAAGAAAATGGAGTGAGAAAAAAATATATCAGACGATACACCTAAGGGTAGAGGTGACAGATGTGTAAATAGTTTCCCTTCTCAGGTCAGTTCACATATAATCACTGTTGTCATTTTCATCAAAATGGCATATGTTGTTAGAAAGATTGAAAAATAAAGTAGAAAATTAACCTTCCAGAGTGGTGAAGACTGTTATGATTAGCTTTTCAGCTGCAACGCAGTTTAATAAAGCCAGACTACACTATGCCGCACTACTTTCTTTTCTTTTTTTAAGACATTGACCCTTTTTAGGAGAGTTACTCTGTCCTGCCTTACCCTTTTCCATCTGTCTGCTCTCAGCATGACTCATCACTCTCCAGGGTGTTGTTTCGTTTATGAATCTAAGTTTGCATGGGCGCACTGGTGTCTCATCAAGTTCCCACATTGGGTTAGACAGGTAATTTCTTAGAGGCAAGAGAGTGGACACTTTGGAGCAAAGCATTGCCAGCACTCCAGCACTCTGCATTTATGATTCAGTACTTCTGAGCTCTTTTTTCTTGAGTTTCTGTTTTCCTTTTTGAGATTGTCGAATCAGGGTCATGTTTCTGCTGGGGGAGTCAGATGAGGACTTATCAACTGGGGGAAGACTCTTGCCCTGTAAATGAATGTGACTCTAGCTGTCTCCGTGTCTACATGTGGAGGAAGCAGTGACTGGATTTGGGCTGTCTTGTCCTAATCTTCTCAGTCTCTTTGTCAAATTCTGTCTTCTCTCTGCAGCTCTTGCAGCTGTGTTGTCACAGTCGGTCTGAAAGCATGAGACCTTTTTGGGGAATAGTGATGTGAACGCGTGACCCACTTAATTCTTGTATATTGGCCCCAGTGTCTGATTTTTCAAATACATCTGAAGGAATTAATCATGTTAAAAATGACATTCCACACAATAGGGCTGCAACTACTGAATAATTTTTATTGAGTAATCTGCTTATTATTTTCTTGTTTAACCATTTAGTCAATAAAATGTAGGAAGAGTGAAAAATACATACCAAAATTTCTTAAAGCCCCAGGATAATATCTTCAAACAGCATAAAAGAGGAAAAATTAGCAAAGCTTCTCACTGGAGAAGCTGGATCCTGAGAATGTTTGTAAGTTTTACTTGAAAAATTGATTAAATTAATAACCGATTACCAAAATAGTTGCAGTAATTTTCTGTCCATCTGCTAATTGATTAATCAGCTAATCGTTGCTGCTCTAATTCAGACAAGGTACTCTGAATACCCTTACTAGAATTAGCTTTAGTTCACACATAAAAAAATGAAATGAAATTAAATGCCATTGTCTGCTTTAACTTGGGCATTTTCCCTGCAGGAGGAGGAGCTTTGCAGCAGTGCGTGCTTCTAGGACTGATTAGGATTGTCTGCCGAGCAGGAGACGTCATGTTTGCTATGGATTTACTCCACAGATCTTTCACTGGGAGCAAATCTCACTGAGAGTTAGCAATTGAAAATGGTGAAATATGGAAGGGAAAACAAGGAGAGTTAGCAAAATGTGATTTAAAGGTGAGGATAAAACTTAAAGAGGGAATAAGATTGGATTAGGTCATATTTGAAAAGGAGTAATAGAGTCCATCGTCTCCACAGGTTAAAGCTTATGAATGTTATGGCTGATGTAGATTTCATTATTAATCAGCCTGCATCTGTATAACAAAGCAATTTGGTATTTTTAAGGTCAAACACAAACATGTTAATGGCATGTGAGACTTGTGTGAGACTTTTGTTTCTCACTGATGTAAAGGAGAATTTAGGTGTCCCTATCATCACTTTAACCACTGTTGTTTTATCATTTAGGTCATCATAACAGCATGAATTTCAGCTTATATCCAACAGTACATTCATAGTTAAGTCAGCATTTTGTTTACAGTCTCCTCGTACAGTCGCATTTAGGATGACAGCTCATTTAGTGTAAGAGATGCAACATGAACTAAACTGAAACTAGTGTGTATTTTTGGGGTTAGCTGGGTAAGAAAAGGGTAGGATAATATTGGAAGCTGGTATTCTCTGCCCTGGGTACTACATGAGGTCAGGCTTCTTCTTCCAGACACTGTTCCTTCTGGTTGGATGGAGCCCTGCTCATTTAAACTCCCCTTTGGAAAGAACTCAAAAAAGGAGTCAGAGAAATAAAGGGAATATGTGAGGCAAGTGTGGCAAGTAGGTCATTGCTGTGAGGAAAGCACCAAAGAGACAAGGTCTTTGCTGGTCGACTGTCTTTAATTTTATTATATTCTGCGCATAGAGAGAAATAAGAGAGTGGACTGATTGGTTGTCCATGACCCCGTAAATGCAGTTACTCCTGCAAGTTACTTAATAACAGCCTGTTTTCTTTGTGTCCTTTTGTTTTTTTTACAAGTTCCTTTTTCAACAAGGAGTTATTTATGCACATTACCACTCTTTTAACAGAGCATAAGGCTTGTGACAATGAGAAGAGGCATTTTCTTGCCTGTATATTAACTTACAGGTGGTAATTTGCCTGCACAGTTAGACCATGTCACCTTAGAGACACTGTACAGGTTTAATGATCTGAACACTAAAATTTGCCTTAAGTAAACATCTGCACAAACATAGGGTTACATACAGCAGCAAGTTCTGTATCCCAAAAAGTAAAATGTTGCTTTTCTTGCAAACCAGTTGAGTTAGATTTCACTGAAATACCACAGCTTTAATTCATGACCTTTCTCAGCCTTTAACATAATGATGAAGTGTTTAATGTTTCATCAAACAGTGCCACGGATGTTAGCTTTGGCCAGAAGGGAGCCTTTGATTCATTGCCCACTTAGCAGTCTCTTCTTGAAAACCTCCCATTAAGTTCCACCTCCTCCTGCCTTTTATAACATGTCATGGCCATTTCTCATAGAATGCCACTCGTCATTAACCCATGAAGGTTTTTACAGTGGATGCTGCAGAGATCACTGAACTCTCCTTGCAGTCAAACTTTTAACACAGTGGGCCTGATTTATGAATATAAATGCACAGGGCACATTTGCACTATGCCTTTCATTTAATTTGCTGCAGCTGATTTTAGGGTCAGCCACTGTGGCTGCCCCCTACAGGCACATTCTGCGAGCTCAAAAGGTGCAGTTCAGTGGTGAGATATGTCTGATATCAAGTTCTGAGAAGAAATTCAAATGCAGTGTTACTAAATAGAGATATCAGTTAGTTACATAATAAAAGGCTGCAGTTACTCTGATTGAGAAAAATATCTGTACGTCTCGCTGTACTGATTAAATGAAAATAATGTTAATAATAAATACAGTCCATGAATAATATTTATTTATAGAAAGGGTTGTGATGCTTTACAGACAGAAAGGTTGTTTTTTAAAAAATGCAACCCACCACAATGTACCTGTCATCCTGTTTGCTTTACTGCTGCAGCAATCAATGACATCACTTCTACATTAAATACACACATATTTATACATTCTTTAGAAATCTGTGTTGGATTAGTTAAAAAGAGAAGAATAATAAAACAGATGACTGTACACACCTGCTCATGTTTGCACCTGCTCTTCAGAGATAGATCACTTCCTACATAAAACTAGCCCTGTAAATTGAGTGTATTTGTAAATCAAGCAGAATATGTAATATCAGCCTCCCTTCTCGTATCCTCTTCGGTTATTTGTCCATTGTTGAACCTCAATGCATGAAGGACAGACACAACCTCAGATAACAGGCAAATTGTGCTTCCATGCTGGTGTGCCTTCATTTCGGTGCAGAGTGCATTATAAATGAGGTGCAAAAGGCTTAGTAAATCTCACCCAGTGTGTGTGAAGAACTTTGCCAATGAATAATACTGTGTGTGGTTGCAGCCTGTAATTTGAAGCTTTTTACATCACAACTCAGAGAGTGTGGAATATAATGGTGGCAAATTTGATGTTCTCTGTGAGTATGAAAATCATAACATTTGGCTTTATTTAATAACCGCATCTGTTTGAAGTAAATAAATAGCAAATAATAGCCTATCATCCGTCTCTATCTGTTTCTTTCAGATGGTGAAGGGGGAGAAGTGTCCCCCCCAATGGGCGCTGGTGTAGACAGCAACAGCTGGCACTTTCGCTATGGCCCCGGCGGACCTGGTGCACCCCCACAACACCTGAAGCCTGGCGAGGTTCCCCCGGAAGCCTTCATCATCCCCGGCTCCCCCGCCATAATATCCATCAGACAGAACCAGGGAGGGGAGGACGACAAGAGCGATTTCATCACCTTCGGAAAGAAAGAGGAGGCCAAGAAGAAGAAGAAGAAGAAGAAGGAGAAGAAAGACAAGAAGGATAAGGGGAAGGATGACGGAGATGAGTAGAGGAGCAGAAAGAGAAAATAGCAAGCAAGTACAGGGCGACGTTAAAACAGAGGTACCAACCAAAGTCCACTGGGCAAAAAGAAAATGTGAAAACTATCATAGATTTTCCTGTTTCATTTTATTATCTATTTTCACTGATAACATTTTAAAGCTCTTTCTGTTATGAACCTGGCCTTACCAAGATTTATTTTACCTTCAGTCCCTTGCTGAGGTAAATTATTGATCTTGCCTTTATAAACAATAAAATGATTGATTTTGCTCCAAGCCCCTATGTGCCTATACACCCCGAGTCAATTCATGTCAGTCATCCTTTCCAGTAAGGAAGGACCACTCTTTGCCCTCGTCTTGAATTTATTCTCCTTTAACCCACTGGGCACGTTGGCACCTCTGTCTTACCCCCTCCCCAACTACGACGTGTAAACCATTCTCTCTGAGAGAAGACAAATACTTTGTACAAGAACAACAAAAAGCTCTGTGCCAGCCAAGGAAAAGAAGAACGACATAGAAGATTGAGACAGATGTATGTGATCTGGAGCTGGACACACACTACTTGTAAATAGCACAGATGAGAGTCACTGAAACTAAGGCTTACATGACACTGCTGCAGATTCCTTTGGTAATTACCAACAGTGTTTCCTGAGATCTCAATGAAACCACATGCACACACACGCATGCTCACACATTCAAACATGCAAACACAAATACACACGCTTACCATGACAAGGTGGACACGGAAAGCACTTGAGACCTGGAGAGAAGGAGAGAGATTTGAAAAAGAGAGAGAAAAACAACTGACATCAAAGAAATGTGCTTAAAACTAGACACTGCAAGCTTTTTGCCCTGCACAGTCGCCACTGCGGTGCGCATGTGTACATCAACTCTCTGAGGATGGAAGCAGCATCCTTTGAAATCACTCTGTATTTGCTCACTGCATTTTGAAGGACACAGAGAGCTTCATCTCCAGCCAGAATCCCAACTGAGGAATGCAGAGAGCACCGGAAAGATGGAGAGATGGGAAGATACCTCACATTCTCCTGAGGATCACAGAGGGGAGAGTCCAGCTGAGCTGGCTTGTGACTCCGCTTTCAGTCAGTGGACTCTGATGAAACCGAATACAGAATATTAGTTGAGTCTTGAGGTTTTGATAACACCTTCTCTTCTCCCCCTGCTGCAGCAAAAGCCTAATGCTTTCTGCTTTGAATGTTTGGTAGCAACCAGTCCTTACCTGATACCTTGAGTTTACAACTGTCCACCTGCTTGTACTTGCCCCAAGCTGCCACAAGCCATCCTCCCCCTCCCCAACTGCCTTTTTTTCCCCCAGTCATCCATCCCACTAACTGCCTCTTCATGTGATGATGAAGTTTGTGAAATTATTCTGTTTTCATTTATTCTCTAAAGAGATTCGTTATTACATACAATGGCTTTTTTTATTTTCTTCCTCATAGCTTTAACTGCTTTTTGCGTGTCATGCCCCCCACTGCCCCCATCTACCCTCAGACACTGCCCCTAAACCCCCCCGCTCTGACCCCCTGCTCAGGATCGATCCTGGGAATGGCCTGCTCTGAACATTGTGGTGTGCTGAGAACAGCATGGAGTAATGTGGATGAGGCCTGGGGAAGCCCAGTCGGGGGTCTACACCCTGAACTCTTGTCAGATGTCTCTCTAAGTGCAAAACGGTTCAGTGCTTTTAACTTGTGAATACTACAGTACGCTGTTCATTTCTTGTTTGTAGCCACTGATGAGAGGGGACCAGGTGGGATAGGGCAGATTACAGGGGTGGAGAGCCAGGATAAAGTGAGGAGACAGATGCCGTGGGCTGGCCCTCCCCCTCCACGTACAAGAGAAGAAAGTTGTTCTCCACATTGATTGTTTAGGATCGTTGAGTCACATATTAGCTTTTATGTACGCTGTAAATGTAGCGTAGACTTTTCATAGATTGTCTCTACGTTAGTAATTGAAACCTGCTAAAGATATGGGCATCTAGGGATTCCCATCCCACAGCTATATCCCACCAATCCTCTCTCAGGAGGTTTTGAAAAAGGGGCACACACATGCCTCAAGACCTGCTTCTGTTGGTTCCCCTCCCCTGCCTGTAACTTGTTGCCACGTCCCCAAAGTTTTGCGGCTCAGTATGACGTCACTCCATTAAGTGGCTGCTGCATGTACTGCTCTAAGGAAACACATACTATATAGAGAAATATATATATAAATAGATAGATGGCTATGATTTTATTCTTTTGTATTATCATTTTTCTTCATTATTCGCACAGGAGATATTTGTATGTACTTCTGTCTCTGCCAAAACATCTACGTACTACAATCTTCACGCTCCACAGATGTTGTATGGCATCCACTAAACCTCTTTAGATATTTGTAAATGCTATAGTGTGATACCTTTCAACGCAAGTTTATTATTTTTCTTTTATCAACTATGATTTTTGCTTTTGAGAATAAGCAAAGCAAGAAAAAAAGAAAAAAAACACTCTGTGTCTGGCTTTGACATGACGATCTAACTAACACTGTAATATTGTAACTGAAATATGTATGATCCTATGATGAGCTATCACTTCCCTTTCACTCTTAAAAAAAAAGAAAAATGACAGAAAAAAATTCCAGTGTAAAAAAAGGTATATGTATTGTATGCTTGTGTTTAGTGAGCGTTCATGCTGTCATTCTTTCCCAATGTATGGTGGTGAACTATGGTGGCAATCTGCTGTCCTAAATGGATCAGCCCAGATCTGTTGTAAAACCCTTTTTTGTACACCCGCTCATCAATTGTAACAGTGAAGTAGTGAATTTCATTTATTTCATTTATTTTCTGACTTTTTTTATTTTACCTAAATGGATACAGTGGTAATGTGTTTTGTTTATAAATCACTAATAAAGTTTTCTTTCTTAAAAATACATTCTGATTTTATTGTCTTTGGAGGCATTTCTGTGTGTGTGTGTGTGTGTCTGGGTCTTTCATTTCTCTGACTCATCTGAAGAAATTTATTAGTGTCATCGGTTACTTATTGCAAACAAACTGATGCCTGAAAATGAGTAAAAATACTGAATATTGAAATTAGATTATAGCTTTTTCTTAGGTCTTTATTTAAAAAATGCAGGTTTTGCTATTATACAGTTCAGCTGTATCTTTTAAATGCTGTGTAATGAATAACACAGTTTTTAATTAAGAGATAGCCTTTTGTAATGAAAGCCTTAATTAGAAATCAGTATCAGAATTGTACTTAATCTACAGCGGAGACTTTTATCTCCGGAGAGTTTTTTAAAAAGGGTCAATGCAACACTAGAAGAGTATAAAAATATAATAATGGATCAGTAAGAGGAAGAAAGAGTATGTCTCTTCACATCATTGAGGGCAGGACTGACAAACCATCTACAGGCTGCTTTCCTCTATCACACCTGCTCACATCCCTCTTCTTCCTCTGCACTGACAAGCTCTCGAAAATTGGCTCATTCCCTGCAGAGATGTGAGACACAGTCAGAATGACCTGCCCAGCAATGATGCCTCATTTCTCCTTGTTGAAAGCCATGGTCACAGATGGTCCAAACAGTCCCCTGTGAAAGGAAGCTTCCAGATGCAACATAATTTAATAGAGTGGCTAAGTAGATTTATTGTTTCCCAGTGGGTGAGTTTGTAGGGGGAAAAGCACAATAGAGAGGCATCAGTCATGATGGCCTAGATAAAATGCAGCATTGATAATCAATACTTTAATCCAGTCATCTACTCAGACAGTCAGCTCAATAGTTTCCTAAAGGGTAATTTAGAACTCTGGGAACCACAGCAAAATTCACATTTTGTCATTATTTGTTGTTTGGATTAAACCAAATCTCAAATTTATTCATGGCTGAGAGTAAAACAGATATGTCTGTGCATTCTTGTGTCTTTGTACTCATGCTGCTCTTTAAAATATAATGTTAAAGAAGTCTCCCTCTCTCCAGTTTTGGCTTTGAGAAAAGTTCAGGAGTTCATTCTTTCAAAAAAAAAAATGCTTGCAAAAATGCTGCATCCCTTTTATTTTATTCTCTCCAGGAGACAAAATAGTTTCTATGGTTACAGCTATTTGGGGAATAGTCTCTATGGCAACAGCCTTATATACTAACACAGGAGGGTTGAAACAGTGGGGTGCCCAGGATGGGGTTAAGGATGTGCAGGGGGTGTGTTTTTTCATATGCCACAGACAGCACAGGTGACTAATGCTGCTGATTCCTCACTGACATTTTACTGGTAAGAACAGCAGATCCATGGAAGAACAACACTTTAACAAAAAGCACTAACACCCACACATTTAAAATACCCACAGTTACATATTCCCATGAGCATTCACAAAATGTGCTCCGGTCCTCCTGAATTTTGGCTCATTTGAGTTATACAAACAAATTAACAAACAAGCAAACTGGCTCAGTGTGCAGAAGAAGTAGCCTGCAGTGTTTGGTCTGCAGAGCGGTGAATTTGCCTAATGAATATGGATATATACAATGGCAGAGTGAACAAAGCCATGCAAGCAGGCCAGTGGGCTACTGTGTCTTTATAAGCTGTCCAGTCCACAGAGACAAATATAAACCAGTTTAGACACAGCATAAATACACACTACACTATATTGTACAGTGCATGGCCTATCTTCATCTTTTACAATATGGATTTAACTAACCAAGAGAGGAAAACCAAATAGTGAAATATTTGGAAATGTAAAGATAAACAACCAAAATTGTCTAATATATGAAAAGGGTCTTTGAACACATGATAGAACAGAAGTGTATGCCAAATCACGGTACACTGGAACTGATGTGTGCATGTGTTTATCTTAGTGGGTGTGTTGGCTGGTGATGTTGCCAGCTGCAGTGACTCAGCAGAACCATCATCCTGCTGAGGAAGGCAAACAGAGTGACTTGGAAACAGCCATGCTGAAGATGGAAAGATTAATGTGCACAATAATTTTGGCCTGTGGCAGAAACAGCACTACACATTACACTTTGGAGACACAATGTGTGTGAGAAAGTGCAAGGGAGCTAATGAAACAGGGCGAGACAGTGGGTTGAAAATTAAGTAAATTTGTTTCAGCCTGTCATGATTAATGCAAATGAACTCGACTGACTTACTGGTAGCCAAAATTAAAAGACTGAGTAGTGCCCAAGTGCAAATACAGCCTTGATACAGTTTCCATTTCAAACAATTTCAGCTAAATTCTAAATTGTATCTATGTATGGACCTTCAGATACTACACTATCTATGGCATTGCATCTTTTATCCACCCAGAATGTTGGTGTTTGATGTTGAGTATAGGCTATAACTCACAAAAGCTACATATATATAGTACCAACATGTCTTCATATTTACTATGTGTATGACTGAAAATCAAGAACATGTTTGCAGAAACAATAGCTGGTTTCCACTGTATCAGTCTGCAGTACACAAAGGTTTCAGTCAGGATGCAGAGGTCATTTGAGAGGTCACAATGCCCTTGTCTATGTTTGTGTTTTTAACATTTTTGTATGAAGGAAGGAAACAGATTTGCCTTCCTCTGTGACGAGAAAAGTGAGCATCACTATTCCTTCACGTTGATATCAGTGGTGGACTACATGCACCATGATGCAGCGCGGGCAGGACGTGGTTTATCGTTTTGGCCACTGCTTGAGGTATTACAGCATTACACATCTTCACTTACTTGAATCTAACGCGATAGTGGACGTAGATGGTCGTGCGTTTAGTGTGAGAGGTTCCCAGACGCTATTAACAACGGGGCTCGTGCTCGTGTTATAAAACGTCATTATCTGAAAATACTACACGATGGCAGCACATTGTCTTTTCATTCATTCCCATCTGCTGCACTTGTTCCATTTACAGGACTGCTAAGTAACAGGCGCCATCTCCTGGTCAAAATATCATAGCACATTTGGCCACAGTAGAAGAACAACCAAGCTGTTGTCATATCCTATTTGAACTTTGACTTAACTGATAATCAGAATCATCTACATAAGAAAGTGGTGGAGAGCAAGGAAAGATTTTATGCAGTATTTAAGTATTATTGCACTCAGTCTAATTCGTATTCAGTTTTGCTGTTTAACTGCCATTAATTGTGAAATTATAATGCTGAGCATCATAATTTCTTGTGACTGAAGGATTGATTAGTTTCAGTTCAGTTCTGCTTCCGAATGTATTTCTCAAGAGATTCCTTTGAACTCTGCAAATTTTCATTGTTCTGTTTGTTAGAGAGATTTTCATTTGGAAAATGTACAGGCATTTACAGTTTCTCCTGTGAATTAAAGAAAACTAAAACTTCTCCAAAAATATTGTTGTTTTTCTTGTTTCATTTCTCTGTTTGTTGTAAAAAAGAAAAGAAGTAACTAACTAATAATTTGCAACATTGGATCAAAATAAGACCAAAGTTTGTAATATTGTATGGCTTGTGTAAAAACCAACAGCATCTTTAAGAATTAAATAAAATAATAAAATAATCACATTACCCACTGCAATGTTGATGTACAATACATATTAACTTTTTAAAAATACTTGTTTAATGTAATCCAGTCCAATAATATAGTACAGTTTAAACAACTTCTTTTGAAATTGGCCAATTAGGCAACTTAATAAAGGCTGTCTGTGGGTACTTACCTTTACTGTAAAGACAATAAATTCTGGCACAAGGCTCTGGAGGTGGTATCCATTCGCTGAAACAGATTAAGTAAAGGCCAGAATTTCAATATAGGGACATTTAGTATAAGATGGAATGTTTTTCAACAAGGCCTTTGTTTATAAGTAAAATACAGTGATTGCTTTTCTGTATATGTGAGACAGCTAAGGTCAACTGACAGTATCTTAAAAACTTGAGCTGTGGCTACTGTGATTATCTTCAGTAGCAAATCATAAACTGAATAAGACTGTGTGATTTTTCAAGGTGACACAGTGTGTGCCACTTCACACTGGCCATACACCTCCATTAAGCAGTTTAAAATAAAGTCACCATTCTTTGAGTTACACTATTCACAGTTAGGACAAAGTATAGCAGAGAAAGGACTCGACAGGGACCTGTCCCATCTTGTCTAGTGGTTGTACCCTACAATTATATTCAAAAAGTCAAAAAAGAATCAAACTCAATTTGTTTAATTTACACTTAATTTATTCCATTTAAAACTATGAATGGCCACTCCAGAGTCGATGATGGACCGGCCCCCCTTTAACTAAGTTTCAGACAATATAACAAATGCTGGGAGACTAAAATATTATAATGTTATATATAATATAATATTCTCTTTGCCGCAAATTGTTACATTTAAAGACGACAACCAAAAGTGTATAACAGTCATGTAAATGTTTCATGATAATAATAATAATAATAATACATTTTATTTATAGTGCACTTTATATTTTAGCAAGAAAATCTCAAAGTGCTACAAAAGTAATCAAAATGAGTTAAAAACAGTTAAAAGGAATAAAACATCAAAATTTTTTACAAGAAACAAAATTACAGGTTAAAAGATTTTTTTTAAAAGGTACGTTTTTAAACCCTTTTTAAAACAGTTTATTGACTGTGGAGCCCTCAGATGTTCAGGGAGGGTGTTCCACAGTCGCAGAGCAGAAGAAGAGAAAGCTCGGTCTCCGAGAGTGCGGGACTTGGTCCTTGGAGGAAGAAGTCTGTAGCTGTTGGTGGAGCGGAGTGAGCGTGCTGATGTCTGGGGGGTGAGAAGTTCTTTGAGGTACTGGGGAGCGTTTCCATGGATGCACTGGAATGTGAGGAGGGAGATTTTATATTCGATCCGGGCGGAGATGGGAAGCCAGTGCAGAGAGTGAAGGATGGGTGTGATGTGTTCATATTTACGTACTCTCAGAAGGATCCTAGCGGCACTGTTTTGAATGTGTTGTAGCTTCTGGATGCTCTTCCTGGGGATCCCACTGAGAAGTGCGTTACAGTAATCAAGTCTGGAGGAGACAAAGGTGTGGACAAGCCTCTCAGCATCTCTTAGGGTGAGTGTGGGACGGAGTCTGGCTATGTTCCTGAGGTGATGAAATGATATTTTGCAGAGGTGATTGATGTGGGCCTCAAAGGTCAGGTGGGGGTCAAACCTGATGCCAAGGTTGGTGACTGTTGATGATAATGGGATGTCCTTACCAGAAAAGGTAATGCAGGTTATGGTGGAGTTCTGTGTCTGATGAGTGGAACCAATGAGGATGGCTTCAGTCTTAGAACTGTTTACCTGGAGAAAGTTATGCTTCGTCCACGCCCTTATCTCCTCCAGACATGCGGTGAGTATGGAGTGAGGTGATGCTGCTGATGATGGTGAGAGAGTGTCCGTCCTCATGTATAACTGTGTGTCATCAGCGTAGCAATGGAAAGCTATCCCAAAGCGACTGATGACTTTGCCGAGGGGAAGCATGTACAGTGTGAACAGGATGGGACCAAGCACTGACCCTTGTGGGACCCCACAGGTGACAGCATGTGAGCGAGATCTGGATCATTAAACATAAACGTGGCACAGATATACTAAATATTTAAATATATTTTTAAATATTCAAATCAGGCGAGGTGGCGGAAGTAATCAATATTAACTTCCGGTCCGCGAAATACAAACGTGTTCCCTCTGCATATGCTCTGGTGAGGCTATGCTCAGTCTGTGAGGCTGTAGACGTCTCCTCGTCTCCATTCGCCCTCATTCTCGTTTAAATGCTAAATGCTCCTTAGTCAATGGTTAAATGTTACACTCCGGCCATTTAGCTGAAAGCATTAGGAAGACCGTCTGAGGACCTCTGCAGCGATAAACTTCATTTCAAGGACATAATATTCGTCGGTAAGTTGAAGTCTGCATCCAACCTGGTAACCAACAGGGCAACAAACATGACCAGTGAGGACATTTACCGCTCGTTTATGATTGAATGCCAAAGTATGTTAGTTACTAGCATTTGTGCTAAGCTAATAAATCTCACCACTCATTAGCTGCTTTGTTTGCTCTCGATTTTCAAATACTGACTGGTTACCTGACTCAACCATGTCACCTAGCGAGTAACAACTTTAATTTTCGTCGTCACATATGTGTATCTTGAAACCCTTATAGCGGACATAAAGGTGGTACAGTTGTGTTTTAGTTTTCAGTATAACAGGACAAATCACGGTGAAACCAAGTCAACACATGACGGCTAGCTCACATATTGAAGCGTATCAGTCATGTAAGTCAGTAGCTAAGATTTCGCGCTCATAATGCTCATATCTTTACATGCACTTATACTGTAGCACCAAACACACTGTTAAATGTTTATCTTGGGCAGGTGCACATAACCGTAGTTGATCTAGCTTATATTTTATGGGAGTCAACAGCTACCAATGTTGTCGGTGACAGTTTTCTCATCGTTTAACTTTCTTCATCTGCAGAGGGAACGGGAAGGACTTTTGTCAGTGCTGGATCAAGGAAGGAGAGGTACGTTAAAACCACAACGCTAATAAGAATAGTATTACTATTTTATCCTACTCCGCCATTTTTTTTTCTTCCGTGGTTCTTTGGTCGCTAACTTGTTCTGCGTACTTTGAGCTACAGAAGCTATTCAAATGTTGAAATGTTCAGCTTTTTGGGACATTACTCCTGGTGCAGATATGTGCAGTGGTCGATATATACGAATTTTTCCATGGATTTTTAAATGAATGGGACCCTAAGGGAATACAGATTCAACTTTCCTCAAGCCTACTCAACTCTTAAAGCTTACATACAAGCTTCCACAGGCACCATTTCAAATTTTCACAAGACTTTTCCATATTGTGCTGTTCATCTCCGATAGTTTAGGAGATTTTATCCTTTATGTCACATGACTAGAGTGATGAGCGGTGGAAATCTCAGTAAGCACATAATAGGAATCAAAATGTAACCACATGCCTTCTGTCTTTCATAACTCAGGTTTCGTGTTTGAGGTTTAAACCTTAATTGATCGTTAACTCACAGTCAAACAGTACAGTACAGTACAAACTGTAAGCCGACTTTATCTTCAGGGTGACAATTCTTAAACATATAATATCTTCCATTGTGTTTGGAGTGGGGAAACACGTTGAATATTCTCATGCTCAGAAAATGCTAAAATCACAGCTGAAGAGCTTTATTCTTAAGTCAGTGCACCTGATGACAGCAAATGCAACAATAAAATAACATCCTTTTTTAAAGTGTCACTCGCCAGAAGCGAGGGCAGCAATCACACACTTTCATTTTGAAAATGTAAATGTTCTAGTTAAATATTGTTGCCTTCTACAGTGTGCGTATTAGGCTCAGTTACCATTTTACTGTCTGTGTGGAGAACACTGAAGCTTGCATTACCAGTGGGTTTGTCACCTTTCCCACTAACTGGTCACTTTTAACAGCTCATCGGAACTACTTGTTCCAGGGACTTGTGTGTAAACCAAATTTAATTTAATACTATAAATTCGTATGTTGATTTAAAAAATAAAGTTGTAATACACAAGACCATTGCAGCATGTTGTGTGGTTTCTGTGTAGCAGGAAAGAAAGGATACCAATCTTACGTGAACAGTAGAAACTAGAGTGTACAAAACTAAATTTATTCATGTTGTATTCTCTCCTTAGGTTTCTGTACTTCCTGAAAGAAGTGGATAAAGCTGGACATACCTGTGGCACATTTTCCTGCTCATCTTTAAGAACTACTGTACTGGTGAGTAAGCGAAGTTGAAAATGCTTTTGTGCCTTAGCTGAGAAAAAATGTACATCTGATGCATTCTTGAAAACAAAATCCAGGATGTTTATCTATCCACCTTGAAAGCGTAATGTTGCTGCGTAATTAATTTGATGTCAATGTGCCTTAATGATCCCTTTGATATTGCTGGAGTTGAAGTTGTTGATGCAGAAACTGTGAACAACTAACGTTGTGCTTGTAGTAGTTTTGGCTTTTTTTGATTTATGATTTAGGTTTAGGATTTGCAGTTGATATTTAGACTTAGGATACAAATATACTGTCCACTATGTGGAGACATTTCTGACTTTGACACTGGCACAGAATAATGTAATCCAGCTAGGTAGGGGAGCTGAGTAGAGGTATTGCCATGAGAAGATGGTGCAGGAACTGCTGGCCAGCTGGTTGTGATGAACCTAGAATAACAAGCAGCAAACAGCTGAAAGGCAAAATGGTTGTTTGTTTTGTCTTGAGGCTTGATGCAAGCAAGCAACTGAAAAGGTAGATTTATGTCCAGTTTCAGTCTATAGTTTCCAGAACCAGATAATCCAGTGGTATATTGGTCACTTATTACACAGATACCAACAACAAAAACCTGTAGTCGGTTGCTGATCAAAACCAGACAAATTCTGCTGCAAATCGTAGTGTGTTTTTGACATTGAGGAAATTTACCAGCAACTTGTACAGAGAAGCAGTTTTGGTCAAAACTGTAATATCTGTATGATTCAGTGAAGCTAATGCTCAGTGTATAGACACTGGAAAAGTACAAAGCATCAAAAGGTCATTGTTGCCCACGATCTCTCTCATGTCTGATCATGAGTATCTTGGAAGTCATTGCCTCTTGAAGGGGAGCTCCACATATTTCACACATATTTAGAGGTCTTGGAGAGCAATATCTCATATATGCAAAAGTTGTTTTGTGGCTCCAGAGGGAGTTGCACAAAATCTCATGAATTGCATCAAATTATGTCACTTGAGTCCGAGTTTGTTAAAGCTGAATACTACACTGAAATTTCAAAGAAAAAATCCTCTGTAGCCTGCTCCTCATCCCTGCTTGAGGCTAGATAGCTGCTGCATAACACACTTGAGTCTCTGATTCAACCACGGGCAGTTGAGTAATATGGGCACCAGGTTTTGACATAGAAGAAAATGTTTGGGATAATTGAAACAATATCTCTGATTCAGCACATTTATTTTAATCTTCTTTTTCATCATTTGTTCATCATGAGTGCAATGCTATGTTGGTGTAGCCTGCAGTTGTGGTGTAGCCTGATGGTTGTATTGTAGACTATGATATGCATTTTAGGTCTGTGTTTTACTCACAGGTTTGTGTGTTGCCTTTATTGTCAGAGTGGTTTTGAAATTTTTGACAACACATCACATTTCTCATTACAAGAAAAGGATTGATTGGCAGGTTGAGGATTGTTATGTGAGTTCTGTATTATATATACAAACAAATCTATTATAACATTATAATGTTAGATATTATAACAAATCTGGTGCCAGTTTGCATTCTGTAACTACTTGGCACCATGACCGGAGACAAAATGTTAACTCAGAGGAAAAGTCTTGTATATTTGTAGAGCAAGCCCTCCCATGCCATGTGATCATGTTGTCTCTATCCATGGTCCTGAAACAACTAGAGCAACTGGAAACCTTTATTTTCTATTTTAGACATACTTGCTGAATTACCCTACTGCTACTACTACTACTATTACGACTACTACTACTACTACTAATAATAATGATAATGATAACGATAATAGCATGAATATTTTGTTTTTTTAAAAATTAAAGATTCACATCAGTTTTACAGTTACACATACATGTGCAGCATTTTATTCTAAATATATCCTCCAAATAAGATTAAGATTTTTAGCGACACGTTTTTAACACATACTGTTTGTGATTTAATTCAATTCATAGTTTAGTCAAGAGTTCATACCTATAACATTATCAGAAAACATGCACAGTATGGTACAATTGAAACATGAATAATAATAAAATAAATTATGGATTGTGTCTCGATTGAATAAACTGGGGTTGTAATTTCTCCATAGAGCTGAAAGGTACATTACTATCGTTCTCTATCAGTACACATGCAATTTCTGATTTTTAAAGTTTTATCTGGAACTTTATCTGGGTTTTTGTCTCTTAGTAAATACAGATTGGATATAACACCAGTGAAATAATAACATTATCACATTCAGCCAGCTAGTTATTTATGTTTGGATACAATCCATTAGATTTCAACATTTATGTTTTATTAGATGGCACACAGTTCTCCTAAAAGTGGGTCAGGAGGAGGCGGGCTCAGACTTTGTGGATAATGTTGCTGCAGGTGTAAAGAGTGAAAAGCGACTCATGGTGCCGCTGTGGGCTAACACAACACCAGCACAGACCCTCCACCCACTGTTACTGCATTAAAACCAGTTGTAATTTCTCAGAGGAATCCCTTGTTTCCACGACTGGTTTTCATCGTGCTCGGTTTTTTTTCAAAAATATTCGTTTATTGACTCTGTTTTGGAATAGATTTTTTCTCCTGGACAGTCATTTGTACAAATCGTGGACGAATTTTTCTGAGGATGGGAGACAAAGGATTTTCAGCACTAGGCCCGATCCTCTGCTTCGCTTCCTTTATTGTAACGCTGCACCTCGTTCATGGAGATCTGAGTTATCCTATTCCAGAAGAAATGAAACGAGGGTCTGTTATTGGAAATATAGCGAAGGATCTCGGTCTTGATCTGAGGACCTTATCTTCCCGAAAGGCCCGTGTTGATTTTGAAGGGACTCGTAAGCGGTACTGTGACATGAACCGAATACCGGGGATTTGGTCACATCAGAAATAATTGACAGAGAAAGTCTTTGTGGCAAGAAACCATCGTGTGTGTTCAAGGTCGATCTGGTGTTAGAAAATCCGTTAGAGCTTCATCGTGTAAGTCTTCATATTCAAGATGTGAACGACAACTCGCCAAAGTTTAAAAAAAGATTTGATTGAAATGGAAATAAGTGAGTCAGCAGACAAGGGGAACCGCTTCTCAATCGAGGAGGCCCATGATGCAGATATAGGTCAAAACGCTGTTCAAAGGTATCAAACCTACAAAAAAATGACAACTTTATTCTCGCTGTTGACAGTAACAAGGTTGAACTCGTGTTGGAGAATACACTTGATCGAGAAAAGCAGAAAGAGCTGAATTTGCTTCTCACAGCTTTAGATGGTGGGTCTCCTCAGAGATCAGGTACCGTAGTCATAAACACGTCACTGTGCTGGATGCTAATGATAACGCCCCAGTGTTTAGCCAGGCCGTTTATAAAGCCAGTCTGCCTGAAAACTCTCCTCCAGATACCGTAGTGATTAAAGTTAGTGCTACTGACGCAGATGAAGGAGTGAATGGAGAGGTGACATATGACTTTGGTCATCTGTCTGATGAAGATGTCAATGTATTTTCTATTGATCCAAAAACAGGAGAAATTAGAGTAACTGGTGTGATTGACTTCGAGGAAAGAAGCTCTTTTGAAATTAGAAGGCGAGCTAAAGACGGTTTGGAGCTAACCTCGTACGCCAAAGTTATAATAGATGTTACTGATATAAATGACAATGCCCCAGTGATATATCTGAAATCACTGTCTAACCCCATACCTGAGAACGTGTCACCTGGTACAGAGGTGGGCATCATTAACGTGCAGGATGAAGATTCTGAGAATAATAGACAGGTCCGCTGCTCCATTCAGCAAAATGTTCCTTTTAAATTAGTTCCCTCAATTAAAAACTATTATTCTCTGGTGACCACAGGACAACTGGACCGTGAACTAGTGTCTGATCACAACATTACAATCACAGCCACTGACGAGGGCTCTCCACCTCTGTCCTCCTCTAAAACTGTTCAGTTATCTGTAGCTGACATCAACGACAACCCACCTGTGTTTGAGGAACAGTCCTACAGCATGTGACATGGTGAAAACAAAACCTGGCTCCACTTATGTTCCGTTAGTGCTCGAGACCCCGACTGGAGACAAACGGCAGTACAGTGATTATTCCCCTGTTACCTGGTGAGAACGGTGCCCCGGTGCCTCCCATTCGTCTGTTAACGGAGCATTATCGGGGTGATCCACGCTGTGAGGTCGTTTGATTGGCGAACAGTTCAGAGCTTTAAAGTCCACGCATGGCTAGACAACGGTTCTCCTCTGAGCAGCAACGTGACCGTCAGTGTCTTCATCGATGAACGACAACTCTCCTCAGATACTGTACCCCGCCGGAGAGGGCACCATGACCGAGCTGGTCCTCAAAGCTGCAATTAACACGGAGGCTCTCTAGTGTCCAAAGTGATATGGTGGACGTGACCTGACAGAACGCCTGGCTGTCCTATCATATAGTCAAACCACTGATCCGGACTTTTCAGTATTGGTCTCCACAGCGGAGAGATCAGGACACAGCGGGACATTTCTGAATCTGACAGCATGAAACAGAACCTTATTGTGTCAGTGAAAGATAACGGACAGCCCTCTCTCTCTGCCACCTGTTCCATGTATTTACTTATTTCTGATAACTTGGCTGAGGTGCCAGAACTGAAGGATATTTTACTGATGAGAAGAATTCCAAACTGACCTCTTACCTGATCATCGCGCTGGTTTCTGTGTCCACATTTTTCCTGACCTTCATTATAATCATTCTGGGTGTGAGGTTTTGTCGCAGGAGAAAGCCCAGACTGTTGTTTGACGGAGCAGTCGCCATCCCCAGCGCTTATCTGCCTCCTAATTACGCAGATGTTGACGGCACAGGAACTTTACGCAGCACTTACAATTATGACGCCTACCTGACAACAGGTTCTAGAACCAGTCACTTTAAGTTTGTGACATCATACAATCACAACACACTGCCTGCAGACCAGACTCTGAGGAAAAGTCCATCAGACTTTGCTGACCCGTTTGAAGATTTGGATGCGTCAGTAGAGGTAGGAACCTCCCAAAGTATCTCACTTTGTGACTTGTTCATTGAGTCTTGTAAATGCCTCTCTGACTGCAGCATGTGCCTATGTCCCAGAACTGTAAATTAGATTGTGTGGTTGTGGAATCGAACTGTTTTCTTAAAGGAAGGTAACTTTGTTCTTTTTATTTATTAGGATTTGGTTGCTGAATAGTTTGTAAATTAAGTCGTCAAAGCATCACATATTTTTGTCCGTTGTCCTTCAGCACCATGGGACCTCTCTTTCTGTGTCTTTTTGTGAATCCCCCACTCCACCGTCTTGTCCATACATAACTCTGTGTCCTTTTGATATGCTTGATTCTTCCAGGTCTTGTCCCTGAAATATAAATGTTACGTATGATACACTGACAAATTAGCACAAATGTGCAATCCACGTTAATGGTTACATAAACCCCTTATTATTTTTATTTGGGCCATTTTGCTCTTTAATCAAGTAGATCATTTGTGACCAAGTTGTTGCATGAAACTGGTCTTCATCAGTCGAGAGCCTCGGCCACATGGAAAATATAGAGTTACAAGAGTATAATAAATATCAGCAACGTGTATTGATAACTGACGCTGTCACTGACTTTCTAAAAAATTGTCAGTTTTTCGCAGGCTCTACGTTGTAAGGTGTAAACCATGTCTGTCACATACATTTTTATGTGTCACAGTAAATGACACGTTGGACTAATGGGCATTAAATGACACACGAAAACCCTGAAAAACGTGAACATAACACGCGAAATGTGCTGAAGGTGACATGGTATCTATTATAACATTATAATGTTATATATCATAACAAATCTGGTGCCAGTTTGCATTCTGCTTGACACCATGACTGGAGACAAAATGTTAACTCAGAGGAAAGGTCTTGTATATTTGTAGAGCAAACCTTCCCATGCCATGTGATCATGTTGTCTCTATCCATGGTCCTGAAACAACCAGAGCAACTGGAAACCTTTATTTTCTATTTTAGACATACTTGCTGATTTACCCTACTGCTACTACTACGGCTACTAATACAAATAATAATGGTAATAGAATTAATATTTTGTCAAAAAAAAAGATTCACATTAGTTTTACCGATACACATACATGTGCAACATTTTATTATAAATATATCCCACAAATAAGATCAAGATTTTTAGTAACGTGTTTTTTAACACATGCTGTTTGTGATTTGATTAAATTCATATTTTAGTCAAGAGTTCATATGTATAACATTATCATAAAACATGCACAGTATGGTATAATTGAAACATGAATAATAATAACATGAATGATGGATCGTGTCTCGATTGAATAAGATGGGGTTGTACTTTATCCATAGAGCTGAAAGGTACATTACTATCGTTCTCTATCATACACATGCAATTTCTGATTTTTAAAGTTTTATCTGGATCCTTCCCTAGGATTTTGTTTGCAATTAAATACAGATTGTATATAACGCCAATGGAGTAATAACACTGTCATATTCAACCAGGTAGTTATTTATGTTTGGACATAATCCATTAGATTTCAACAGTTAGGTTTTATTAGGTGGCACACAATTCGCCTAAGAGTGGGTCAGGAGGAGGCGGGCTCAGACTTTGTGGATAATGTTGCTGCAGGTGTAAAGAGTGAGAAGCGACTCATGGTGCCGCTCTGAGCCAACACAACACCAGCACAGGACCTCTCCACCCACTGTTACTGCATTAAGACCAGTTGTCATTTCTGAGAGGGATACCTTGTTTCCACGACTGGTTTTCATCGTGCTCGGTGTTGTCAAAATATTCGTTTATTGACTCTGTTTTGGAATAGATTTTTTCTCCTGGACAGTCATTTGTACAAATCGTGGACGAATTTTTCTAAGGATGGGAGACAAAGGATTTTCAGCACTAGGCCCGATCCTCTGCTTCGCTTCCTTTATTGTAACGCTGCACCTCGTTCATGGAGATCTGAGTTATTCTATTCCAGAAGAAATGAAACGAGGGTCTGTTATTGGAAATATAGCGAAGGATCTCGGTCTTGATCTGAGGACCTTATCTTCCCGAAAGGCCCGTGTTGATTTTGAAGGGACTCGTAAGCGGTACTGTGACATGAACCTGAATAGCGGCGAATTGGTCACATCAGAAATAATGGACAGAGAAAGTCTTTGTGGCAAGAAACCATCATGTGTGTTCAAAGTCGATCTGGTGTTGGAAAATCCACTAGAGCTTCATCGTATAAGTCTTCATATTCAAGATGCAAACGACAACTCGCCAAAGTTTAAAAAAGATTTGATTGAAATGGAAATAAGAGAATCAGCTGAGAAGGGGAACCGCTTCTCAATCGAGGAGGCCCATGATGCAGATATAGGTCAAAATGCTGTTCAGAGATACAACCTACAAAAAAACGAAAACTTTATTCTCGCTGTTGACAGTAACAAGGTTGAACTCGTATTGGAGAATAAACTTGATCGAGAGAAAAAAAAGAGCTGAATTTGCTTCTCACAGCTTTAGATGGTGGGTCTCCTCAGAGATCAGGTACCGTAGTCATACACGTCACTGTGCTGGATGCTAATGATAACGCCCCAGTGTTTAGCCAGGCCGTTTATAAAGCCAGTCTGCCTGAAAACTCTCCTCCAGATACCGTAGTGATTAAAGTTAGTGCTACTGACGCAGATGAAGGAGTGAATGGAGATGTAACATATGACTTTGGTCATCTGTCTGATGAAGATGTGAATGTGTTTTCTATTGATCCAAAAACGGGAGAAATTAGAGTAACTGGTGTGATTGACTTTGAGGAACGGAGCTCTTTTGAAATGAGAGTTGAGGCTAAAGATGGGTTAGGTTTAACCTCATACGCAAAAGTCATAATAGATGTTTCTGATATAAATGACAATGCTCCAGTGATATATCTGAAATCACTGTCTAACCCCATACCTGAGAACGTGTCACCTGGTACAGAGGTGGGCATCATTAACGTGCAGGATGAAGACTCTGAGAATAACAGGTCCAAGGGTTCATTCAGCAAAATGTCCCTTTTAAATTAGTTCCTCAATTAAAACTATTATTCTCTGGTGACCACAGAACTGGATCGTGAACTAGTGTCTGATTACAACATAACAATCACCACCGACGAGGCCTCCACCTCTGTCCCTCCCTCAAACCACCAGTTATCTGTAGCTGAGCATCAACGACAACCTGGCACCTGTGTTTGAGAACAGTCCCACAGCGCATAAGTGGACAGAAAATAACAAACCTGGCTCCACTTTATGTTCCGTTGGTGCTCTAGACCCCGACTGAGACAAACGGTACAGTGATTTATTCTCTGTTACCTGGTGAGGTGAATTGGCGCCCTGGTGTCCTCCTATCTGTCTGTTAACGGAGACACGGGGGCATCCATTGTGAGGTCGTTTGATTATGAACAAAGTTCAGGAGCTTTAAAGTCCACGTGATGCCAGAGGATGTCTGTCTCTCCCTCTGAGCAGCAACGTGACCGTCAAAAGTTCGGCTATCGGATGTGAACGACAACCTCCTTGCTAGATACTGTACTCGGCCGAGGGCAACTCCTTCATGACCGAGCTGGTTCCCAAACACGGAGGCTCTCTTGCGTCCAAAGTGATAGCGTGGACGTGACCCGGATGAACGCCTGGCTGTCCTATCATATAGTCAAATCCACTGATCCGGGACTTTTCACTATTGGTCTCCACAGCGGAGAGATCAGGACACAGCGGGACATTTCTGAATCTGACAGCATGAAACAGAACCTTATTGTGTCAGTGAAAGATAACGGACAGCCCTCTCTCTCTTCGCCACACCTGTTCCATGTATTTATTTCGATAACCTTATTGAGTGGTGCCAGAACTGAAGGATATTTCTTATGATGAGAAGAATTCCAAACTGACCTCTTATCTGATCATCGCGCTGGTTTCTGTCTCTACATTTTTCCTGACTTTCATTATCATCATCCTGGGTGTGAGGTTTTGTCGCAGGAGAAAACCCAGACTGTTGTTTGACGGAGCAGTCGCCATCCCCAGCGCTTATCTGCCTCCTAATTACGCAGATGTTGACGGTACAGGAACTTTACGCAGCACTTACAATTATGACGCTTAGCCTGACAACAAATAATAGTAGGTTCAGTGACTTTAAGTTTGTGACATCATACAATGACAACACACTGCCTGCAGACCAGACTCTGAGGAAAAGTCCATCAGACTTTGCTGACCCGTTTGAGGATTTGGATGCGTCAGTAGAGGTAGGAACCGACCAAAGTATTGCACTGGTCAGGACTGATGGATGTTTGGCGATGTTGTGGAGTTGCTTTTCTTTCTGCTTGCGGCTGTCTGTGTGTTTTCTACAGTGGTGTAGGATTATTTTAGGGAAATATATGCTCAGTGAATTGAATATTTCACATTGTTTGTCAATCCCTACGTTATAAACCATTTCAGCAATAACATATTTCACCCATTGTCCTCCATTACTTCTGAACTCGTTCTTTGTGCTCTGTTTGTGAAACGGTTTTTTTTTTCCTCCCTCGCATTTTTCGCTCTTTTAAACGTGGTTATCAACGGGAATTTGGTGGATTTTGTTGTTTTGCCTCATCTAACAAAGATAAACGGTTAAGTATGACTTCTGACTAATAACGTTCGTCGGTTACCGAAACATATGAGTTATTGGCTGTCTATGGAATTAATTCGCTATTTAATAAACTAAAACATATACGCAACCAGTGACGTTTTTTTCAATATGCTGCTTTCCATCAGAAACCGCTGGCTTTAAAGACTACTTAAGAATTCCTCTGATATTTCAGTAGGACCTCCCAGTCCTTGCTGTACAAAGATTTATTTTCACGACTGTGCACACGACTAACATCTGCGTTCTTAGAATCAGTTATGTTTTCCCTTTTCTTAAAAGGTCTGGCTTACAAAAGTAGAGTCTGAACACTGGCCTAGGTCAGATGATCAATATAAAATGTATTTTCTTGGTGTGTCCAGCACTGCCAAATCTCAACGTATCTGTCCATGGTGCTGAAACAGTCCTCAAGCGTTCAGATAGAAGAGCAAGTAGAGATGGCTGTTCTTCCCCTTCGTCCAGGCTGTCAGATTTTGAATACACATAATCACTACTACTGTTGCTACTTCAGATAATAATAACGATAAGAAATATCAATGGGTAATGACTTTGTTGAATTTTTAAAAGTTACCTGACTATCTCAGCCTACTGTCCTGATATTGAGTAGTTTGGTTTTGCAGTGTGTTTTTATGGTGTTGGTACATGTTGGTGATGCACTCCAATGTTTATCCACCTTCCCTTCATGAGAATAAAAAGTCAAATGTTTTCACTTTTGTCAGAATACAATATACACAATCTTTGACAAACCTAAGGCAACAACTGAAGCAAAACTAATGTATTTTTTGGTGTTGTTAGGGCCCTTGAGAGCAGCAACCAATGCCACTGAGTTCAGATATGTAGTAGGGTGAACAAGACTAGAGATTGCTGATGTGGAGCCATTTACAATGAATGGATAACCTATTTGTTAGAAGTAAATGAATGAGGTTTTACCCCACAGTGTTTTGTACACTGATATATGTAAATGCTGAATTCTTTAGTCAGTCATGGTCGGCTGTCTTTGCTCAGTGTGCTAAACCGCTTGTTTCTGTCGTGCAGTGTCCATCGTTAGATACGTTGTAATTCAGATCTGATTACAAACTTCCCGCTGAGAATATGATGATGTTTTCTGCGTGTATGGATAGCATACTTGTTAAGTGGCATCAGCAAGATCATAAAAAAGTCAGGTTTTGGCTTTTTTTTTTTTTTTTGCACGAAGAGAGAGTTAGTAAAGAATATTTCATTATATCAGCGTGAAGATAAAAACTGACTCATGGTGTCGCTGTTGACTGACAGAAAATAAACTCACAGCACTCCACCCACTACGACTGCATGGATATCACTTGTAGTTTTCCAGCGAACCAGCTAAAGCTTCCAGTATATTTTATCGCGTTTTATCGTGGCATTAGATACTGGAATATTGAATCTTCTCCGATATATTTTATGTTTTGATCTGGACACTAAGTTGTACAAGCTGAGGACGTTTTTTGTGTCAGGATGGGAGACAAAGGATTTTCAGCGCTTCGTCTGTTGTTTTGCTTCGCTTCCTTTATTGTAACGCTGCACCTCGTTTATGGAGATCTGAGTTATTCTGTTCCAGAAGAGATGAAACGAGGTCTGTTATTGGAAATATAGCGAAAGATCTTGGTTTTGATTTGTTGACTTTAGCTTCACGACAGGCTCGTGTTGATTTTGAAGGAACTCGCAAAAGGTACTGTGACATAAATCTAAATACCGCGGATTTGATCGCATCGGAGAGAATTGACAGAGAAAGTCTTTGTGGCAAGAAACCATCATGTGTGTTCAAAGTCGATCTGGTATTAGAAAATCCACTAGAGCTTCATCGTGTAAATCTTCATATTCAAGATGTAAACGACAATTCGCCAAAATTCAGAGAAAATTTGATTGAAATGGAAATAAGAGAATCAGCTGAGAAGGGGAACCGCTTCTCAATCGAGGAGGCCCATGACGCAGATATAGGTCAAAATGCTGTTCAAAGGTACAACCTACAGAAGAATGAAAATTTTATTCTTGCTGTTGACAGTAACAAGGTTGAACTCGTGTTGGAGAATAAACTTGATCGAGAAAAGCAAAAAGAGCTGAATTTGCTTCTCACAGCTTTAGATGGTGGGTCTCCTCAGAGATCAGGTACCGTAGTCATACACGTCACTGTGCTGGATGCTAATGATAACGCCCCAGTGTTTAGCCGGGCCGTTTTATAAGCCAGTCTGCAAGCTCTCAGATGCCATAGTAATTAAAGTTAGTGCTACTGACACCCATTGAAGGTGAATGGAGATGTGACATATCAGTTTGGCTATGTGTCTGATGAAGATGTGAATGTATTTTCTATTGATCCTAAAACTGGAGAAATTAGAGTAACTGGTGTGATTGACTTTGAAGAAATTCTTTTTAGTAATTTCAAAATGGTTTAGAGACTAACATCATGCACCAAAGTTATAATAGATATTACTGATATAAATAATGCTTACTTATTTTCAAATCACGTAACCCCATACCTGAGAACGTATCGGCTAATTTTTGAGGTGGGCATCATTAATGGATGAGACTCTGGTATGAGTCCACTGCTGCTCCATTCAACCAAAATGTTCCTTTTAAATTGGTTCCTTCTGTTAAAAGCTATTATTCTCTGGTGACCACAGGACAACTGGAGTCGTGAACTAGTGTCTGATTTTACAACATTACAATCACTGCCACTGACGAGGCTCTCCACCTCTGTCCTCTCTAAAACCTGTTCAGTTATCTGTGGCCAGCATCAACGACAACCCCTGTGTTTGAGGAACAATGATCTACAGCGCATATGCCGATGAAAATAAACAAACCTGGCTCCACTTTATGTTCCGTTAGTGCTCAGAGACCCCGACTGGAGACAGAACGGTACAGTGATTTATTCTCCTGTTACCTGGTGAGGTGAACATTTGATGTCCTCTATCTGTCTGTTAACGGAACACGGGGAGTGATCCACGCTGTGGTCGTTTTGATTATGAACAGTTCAGGGCTTTAAAGTCCACGTGATGGCCAAGTTGTGGTTCTCTCTGAGCAGCAACATGACCGTCGATCTTCATATCGGATGTGAACGACAACTCTCCTCAGATACTGTACCCCGGGCCGGAGGGCAACTCCTTCATGACCGAGCTGGTCCCCAAAGCTGCACACGGAGGCTCTCTGGTGTCCAAAGTGATAGCGGTGGACGCGGACTCCGGACAGAACGCCTGGCTGTCTGTCATAGTCAAATCAGAGTGATCCGGGACTTTTCACTATTGGTCTCCACAGCGGAGAGATCAGGACACAGCGGGACATTTCTGAATCTGACAGCATGAAACAGAACCTTATTGTGTCAGTGAAAGATAACGGACAGCCCTCTCTCTCTGCCACCTGTTCCATGTATTTACTTATTTCTGATAACTTGGCTGAGGTGCCAGAACTGAAGGATATTTCTCATGATGAGAAGAACTCCAAACTGACCTCTTATCTGATCATCGCGCTGGTTTCTGTCTCTACATTCTTTCTGACTTTCAGTATCATCATCCTGGGTGTGAGGTTTTGTCGCAGGAGAAAGCCCAGACTGTTGTTTATTGGAGCAGTCGCCATCTGGCCTTATCTCCTCTAATTACGCAGATGTTGACGGCAGAACTTTGCACAATTATGACGCCTACCTGACAACAGGTTCTAGAACCAGTGACTTTAAGTTTGTGACATCATACAATGACAACACACTGCCTGCTGACCAGACTCTGAGGAAAAGTCCTTCAGACTTTGCAGACGCATTTGAAGACTCGGCGGAATATGCAGAGGTAGGAAATGATCAAAATACTGTAACTAGCAACGACTGATGCTTGTTTGTTGAATTGGTTAATGTCTGTTGTCTTGTGGCTCTCTTTATTTTTCCAAAATTCAGCAGTGTTGTGATTTGTAAAGTGAAGGTTTTGTCCAGCTCATGGAAAATGTCCCTTCATTTGTCATTACCTCATAAAGTACACCAGCAAATATTAAGACATTTTTACCCATTATCTTCCGTTACCATGGAAGTTATCATTTGTTCCTTGATTGTGAAACGTGTATTTTCTCTCTTGTAGATTTCGCTCAGTACAACGTGGTCGTTAGCTTAATGGATTTTTTTGTTGGGCCTCGTTTAGCTAAGTTAATTATTACGTATGACTCCTGACAAATGATGTTCGTTGGATAGGGAAACGTTAGTTATTTACTGTCATTATCGAATTACTTTGCTAGTTATTTATCTAAACATACGCGACCAGTCAGTGATTCTCATACCTACTCATTTACATCTGAAACCGCGTGCCTTAGATGGTACTCCACGGTTCCTTCGACATTTTAACAGCACGGTGCAATGAGTTGTGATGTAGTCGTTTGTCTTAAATGAAGCTGTCATATCGCCGGCTTTTGTCAATCTGAAGCTTCCCATTTTTCGCCGTACAAAGGTTTCTTTTCAGTCAGTAGCACATGTCACAGCTTTTAACCTATTAACACGTGTTTGTGGAAGTATGGCTTATAGTTCAGAGCTTGCCCACGGCTAATATCTCAGGTTTTAGAGTCAGTTAGTGTTTACTTTTGTCGACTTAATAGTGTAGTACCGTTGTGGCACTTACTCTTTTTGTGCTGTCAGCGCTGTCAAATCTCAAAGTATCTGTCCATGGTGCTGAAACAGTTTTCAGGCGCTCAGATATAAGAGCTACTAGAGACGGCTTATTTTTACCTTTCTGCCATGGTGTTCGATTTTGGATAGGCGTAGTCATTACCGACTGATGTAACTACAAATGATAATGACAATACATATCAGTCGGTAGTGAGTATTTTGAATTGTTAAGTTACCTGTCTCAGCCTTTTGTCTTAATATGAAACAGTTTGATGTTGCAGTGTGATTTTACAGTGTTTGTACATATTAGTGTTGCACTCCCATATTTGTTGTTACTCCCTTTCTCAGGATAAAAGTGGGATGTTTTCACTTTGGTTTGCTTTCAATATACGAAACGTTTGACAAAAGTAAATTATTATTTAAAGTTAAACCAACAGTTGGTGTTTTGAGGGCCTTTGAGAACGACAAACAAAATTCCACTGAGATCAGATAAATACCGGAATGAACAACACCTGAGATCTCTAAATCCATTTATAATTAATAGTTTGAAATAAATAGATTTAACATACAGCATTTGTGTAACCTGTTTGAATTAACTATGCAAAAGTTACATTTTTTATTCAGTAGGGATCGGCTGTATTTTTTGCGGTGTGCTAAACCGTTTATTTCTGTTGTGTTGTTAGATTTCTTGTAGTTCAGATCTGATTACAACGTCCTCAGCGATATGCAGACTGTTTATCTGCATTGTTAAAGATAGCAAAATTGGTAAGTTTCATCCGCAACATCCTGAAATAGTCACATTCAGTCAGCTTTTTGCATTTTTCATCTAGCATGAACAGAGACTTTGTAAAGAATATTTCATTAAACGGTGTGAAGATAAAAAGCGACTCATGGTGTCGCTGTTGACCGATAGAAAATGAACACACACCACTCCACCCACTAAGTCTGCATGGATATCAGTTGTAATTTTCCAGCGAACCAACTAAACCCTCTAATATCTTTAATCGTGTTTCATTGTGGCATTAGGTACAGAAATATCGAATCGTTTCTGATTTATTTTATTTTTTCCTCTGGACACTAAGTCGTGCAAGCTGATGACACGTTTTGTGTCAGGATGGGAGACAAAGGATTTTCAGCGCTTCGTCTGATGTTTTGCTTCGATTCCTTTATTGTAACGCTGCCTCGTTTGTAAATCAGTTATTCTATTCAGAAGAGATAAAACGAGAGTCTGTTATTGGAAATATAGCCAAAGACCTTGGAGTTGATCCAAGGATTTTAGCTTCACGACAGGCCCGTGTTGATTTTGGTGGAGGTCGGAAAAGGTACTGTGACATTAAGCTGAATACCGGGGATTTTATCGCATCCGAGAGAATTGACAGAGAAAGTCTTTGTGGCAAGAAACCATCGTGCATATTAAAAGAGTCATTGTTAAATCCATTAGAGCTTCATCGTGTAAGTCTTCATATTCAAGATGTAAACGACAATTCGCCGCAGTTCAACGATAATTTGATTGAAATGGAAATAAGGGAGTCAGCAGACAAGGGGAACCGCTTCTCAATCGAGGAGGCCCATGATGCAGATATAGGTCAAAATGCTGTTCAGAGATACAACCTACAAAAAAATGACAATTTTATTCTCGCTGTTGACAGTAACAAGGTTGAACTCGTGTTGGAGAATACACTTGATCGAGAGAAACAAAAAGAGCTGAATTTGCTTCTCACAGCTTTAGATGGTGGGTCTCCTCAGAGATCAGGTACCGTAGTCATACACGTCACTGTGCTGGATGCTAATGATAACGCCCCAGTGTTTAGTCAGGCCGTTTATAAAGCCAGTCTGCCTGAAAATTCTCCTCCAGATACAGTAGTGATTAAAGTTAGTGCTACTGACGCAGATGAAGGAGTGAATGGAGATGTGACATATCAGTTTGACCGTAATAATACAGTGAGGCATAATGTGTTTTCTATTGATCCAAAAACTGGAGAAATTAGAGTAACTGGTGTGATTGACTTCGAAGAAAGGAGTTCTTTTGAGACGAGAGTGAAAGCTAAAGATGGTTTGGGGCTAACTCGTACGCCAAAGTTATAATAGATGTTACTGATATAAACGACAATGCTCAGTGATATATGATCACAGCTAACCCCATACAGAACCTGTCACCTGGTACAGAGGTGGGCATCATTAACGTGCAGGACAGAGACTCTGAGACAAACGGACAGGTCCGCTGCTCCATTCAGCAAAATGTTCCTTTTAAATTAGTTCCCTCCATTAAAAGCTACTTTACTCTGGTGACCACAGGACAACTGGACCGTGAACTAGTGTCTGATTACAACATTACAATCGCAGCCACTGACGAGGGCTCTCCACCTCTGTCCTCCTCTAAAACTGTTCAGTTATCTGTAGCTGACATCAACGACAACCCACCTGTGTTTGAGGAACAGTCCTACAGCGCATATGACAGAAAATAACAAACCTGGCTCCACTTTATGTTCCGTTGTGCTCCAAGACCCCGACTGGAACAAAACGGTACAATGTTATTCTCTGTTACCTGGTGAGGTGAACGGTGCCCCGGTGTCTCCTATCTGTCTGTTAACGGAACACGGGGTGATCACGCTGTGAGTCGTTTGATTATGAACAGTTCAGGGCTTTAAAGTCCACGTGATGGCCAGGGTGGTTCTCCTCCTCTGAGCAACAACGTGACCGTCGATAATCTTCATATCGGATATGGTGACAACTCTCCTCAGATACTGTACCCCCGGGCGGAGGAAACTCGTTCATGACCGAGCTGGTCTAAGCTACTGGGCTCTCTGGTGTCCAAGAAGTGATAGCGGTGGACGCGGACTCCAGACAGGAACGCCTGGCTGTCCTATCGCTGATAAATCGGTGATCGGACGCTGCTGTTGGTCTCCCACAGCGGAGATCAAGGACACAGCCAGGACATTTCTGGATCTGACAGCGCCAAACAGAACCTGTGTCAGTGAAGATAACGGACAGCCCTCTCTCTCTGCCACCTGTTCCATGTATTTATATTTCTACAATAGCAGCTGAGTGCCCGAACTGAAGGATATTTCTTATGATGAGAAGAATTTGAAGCAGCCTCTTATCTGATCATCGCGCTGGTTTCTGTGTCCACCTTTTCCTGACTGACTTTCATTATCATCATTCTGGGTGTGAGGGTTTGTCGCAGGAGAAGGCCAGACTGTTGGTGACGGAGCAGTCGCCATCCCCAGCTCTCCCTCCCTAATTACGCAGATGTTGACGGCACAGGCTGCCAGCACTTACAATTGACGCCTACCTGACAGGTTCTAGAACCAGTGACTTTTAAGTTGTGACATCATACAATGACAACACACTGCCTGCTGACCAGACTCTGAGGAAAAGTCCATCAGACTTTGCTGATACATTTGAAGTTGTGATGGTTCTCCTGAGGTAGGGACACATTACCTATAGTCTGTTCCAGATGTGTAAAACATCTTCGGTATTTTGTATTACGTACATACAGAGACATACACACCTGCAATCTCTGTTTAATCACGTGATTCCTCTTTATGTCCAGATGGTGTCAATCAGGGTTATAACTTGTTTATTGTGGCTCGTTTCCTCTGTCCTTGGTGCTGAACAGTGATCTGGTGCAGCTTTTGTGTCCCTTGAGCTCTGTCCTCTAATATGTTGTCACAGTTTAGTTTCACATAGTTTAATTTTTTTTGGATTGATTATGATAGAAAATAGTCCACATTATTTAGGTTTCCTTTATTTTCATGTTTTAAATGTAATGGGGCTCCATTGTGATTGTAAGTTCTTATTTTACTGTTGAATGTTAAAGTAGATTACAGAATGATGATGTTTAAAGAGACATGACATTGGTCATTGATCAGAAACTTGAAACAGAGGTATATGCAGATTTCAACCTGTCATTTTGTGAAAGTGATGCTGATGCAGTTCAAGATTCTTTGGAGCCCTCAGAGGTAGGCATGTGTGCTTTTTTCAGCAACATCAATTATCAGATGTGTTTTTGTTTTAAATAATTGTTTAGTTCTCATTTCAACCACTCTGTAGAATGTTAACTGGAACTTTCACTGGTGTCCTAATGATTATGGCACAGTAGTTTGTGGTTCAATACAATTGGCAGAATGTGAGGATATACCTCCTTATTTTCTCGGCATATATATAAATGTTGTCAAGCATATTCTTTTTTTAGATCAGTTCTGATTGACCATGACTGTTTGACCCACCTGTGTTGTTTCAGTACATTATTATTTTTTTCCCCACCAACAGTAGCACTATATGGTGCCACCTTCATGATAGTGGGAATATTTGCAGAATTTTCTCAAGACTCTTGTTGTAGATTTAAAGTTAAATACTATCTACAATCAAATCATTTAGTACCAATATAATATGTACCAACATTACACTAAATTGTAGCCATATGCTCTCATACTGGTCTTAGCTGTTGCAGCAGAGGCAAGCATGAATCACATAATTGTATTTTTGTCTCCAAAAAATATTTTAAATACTGGTAATTAATGTTAAAATGTAAAAAGCACTGTGAATACCTAATGACAATTATTAAGGCCTGGTTAGCCTGAAGTAATAGTATTTACAAAAAATATTTGGGAAAAAATATCTCATCAAGGATTAAAAATATTAAAATGTCATATCTTGGTCATGTCACCTGGCTCTAGCTTTTAAATCTTGCTGTATTGTGCTGAAAAGGAGCCATGATCTTGTATCTTGTAGATACATGAAATTATTTTGAACAGGTTTTGTGCTTATTTCATTACAATGTCAATGAATGCCTGTCATGGCGCACAGATTAATCTTTTCTTTCCAATGTGTCATAAGTAGAAGCATAAATCATACAAGTGTAGAGAGAGAGCCTGATTCCACTAGTTGACACTCATGAGCAAGCCAGTTAGCACAGATACCAAAAATCCAACCAATCTACATGCCAGTCTCCGTTCAGTATGTGTTCTCCTCAGTGGAGAGGGTACCACTCGAGTCTCCTTCCAGCTAATATCAGATGGCTTTCACAGCACACAACGCCATGTTTTAAGATATGATCCCTGTTTATCCCACACTCAAGTTTCCCTCCTTAAAATATTTCTCTGAATTTACGCAGAGGACTCCTTTGGTCATTAAGATTTGCTTCTTTTCCCTTGCTTTAAACATGTCTTTGCCTCTGATGTATCCAAATGAGACATTGGTATTCAAGGCAGTATTGCTTACAAGATTGATTCCATGCAGCACCACTTATGAGTTCATTCCTCCTGTGAATTGAGGGTTATTTATTTCATGTGAGCACAACCATGGAAATATATCATCACTAGCTCTCCAAGATTTATAAACATATTACATAACACCACACCATAGTTTTTTTTCTCCATTTTAGCTCTCTGATGAATATTTATACTTTCTACAAGTTTGAATATCTGTAATGTTCTAATATTGCCATCGTATCAGATTTTTAAATTTAAGCCTTTTTTATTCAACTTTATCCTTTTACACTCCTTACTCCACTCTAAAATGACTGCTTCTGTCCATCTCTTCAGTAGTTTTGTGCATTCAGTTTCTCACTGATATCATTGCTTATGAAATTCTTCCTGGATGCTGAATTTGTAGAGTAATATTTTAATTATATAACCAGCGATTAAATGGTTTGAGGAGATTTAAAGAGGACTGATTTGCAGGTCGGCTACCAAATGTTTTTTTTGTTTTTGTTTTTGTTTTTTTCAAAATCGACTACTAGTATTTTTAGGTGGTCGTCCCTTTTTTTATTCTGGTGTTTGTTATCTATAGTGAAACTGACATAGATATTGATGACTTGTTCATTTTTTGCGCGTGGATTTGTGTCAACATGCAATGAAATTAATGAGCAAGAAGATACACTGTATGCATTTAGTGTTGATGTTTCACATGCAGAGATGAAATTGAACTCACAGTGTCGCTGTTCACCAGCAGAGGAAATACGCCTCCACCCCTTTGACATGCTTTGTTATTGCAGGTTTGGGCTTCTCCTTGTCAAATTGCACTCTTAGTCGACTATTCGCTCCAAATAGGCATGTTTGCAAGTACAGCTGATGTGTGATTGTTATATTGGATCTAACATATTTTCGCGCGGGGGATGATTAGCATCATTCAGCGTTTTTGAGTTGACGTTTTTCTTCTATCCGTGACTCAGAATGGCACACAATGGATTTTCAGCGGTTGGCCTGGTTTACAGCTTTGCTTTCTTCCTTCAGCTGCTTCACACCGGCAGCGGAGACGTGAGCTATTCTATTCCAGAAGAACTGAAACTTGGATCTGTTTTAGGAAATATAGCAAAGGACCTCGGGCTGAACGTAGGGAAATTATCGGCTCGAAAGGCCCGCATTGACAGCGAATTGAACCGTAAACGGTACTGTGACATAAATCTTAACACTGGAGATTTGATTGTATCTGAAAGAATTGACCGAGAGGCGCTATGTGGCGAAAAGGCCTCATGTGTCCTTAAATTTGAGTTGATCTTAGAAGCTCCTCTTGAGTTGCACCGCATTTCACTCCAGATACATGATATCAATGATAATCCGCCAGTTTTTGCTAAAGATGAAATCAGAATAGAAATCAATGAGTTGGCTGTAAGGGGTTCTCGCTTCCGTGTTTTGGAGGCGCACGATCTTGATATTGGACAAAACGCTGTTCAGAGCTATGCATTACAAGCGAATAGTTATTTAGGGTTGAAAATTCAGTCAAAGTCAGATGGGAGTAAATTCGCAGAACTTGTGTTGGATAAGGAGTTAGACCGCGAGGAACAGCAGGAATTCAGATTACTGCTCACTGCACTAGATGGAGGCACCCCTCAAAGAACTGGCACTGCAACTGTGCAAGTCACTGTCCTGGATGCTAATGATAACGCTCCAGTGTTTAGCCAGGCCGTCTATGAAGCCATTCTTCTTGAAAACTCTCCTCTAGATACTGTTGTTCTTAAAGTGGCTGCAACTGATGCAGATGAAGGTCTAAATGGTGAGGTGATTTATGAATTAAGTCGTATTTCAGAGACAGGTAGAAGAGTATTTTCTTTAAATCAAACCACTGGAGAGATAAAAGTAATTGGGCCTTTGGATTTCGAGGAAGAGTCAATGTATGAAATGCGCGTAGACGCCAAAGATAGATATGGCCTTACTTCAGATTCTAAAGTGATAATTAAAATCTCTGATGTTAATGATAACCCACCTGAAATTAATTTGAAATCTCTTAATGACCCCGTACCCGAGAACGTGTCACCTGGTACAGAGGTGGGCATCATTAATGTGCAGGACAGAGACTCTGAGAATAACAGACAGGTCCACTGCTCCATTCAGCAAAATGTCCCTTTTAAATTAGTTCCTTCTATTAAAAACTATTATTCTCTGGTGACCACAGGACAACTGGACCGTGAACTAGTGTCTGATTACAACATTACAATCACAGCCACTGACGAGGGCTCTCCACCTCTGTCCTCCTCTAAAACTGTTCAGTTATCTGTAGCTGACATCAACGACAACCCACCTGTGTTTGAGGAACAGTCCTACAGCGCATATGTGACAGAAAATAACAAACCTGGCTCCACTTTATGTTCCGTTAGTGCTCGAGACCCCGACTGGAGACAAAACGGTACAGTGATTTATTCTCTGTTACCTGGTGAGGTGAACGGTGCCCCGGTGTCGTCCTATCTGTCTGTTAACGGAGACACGGGGGTGATCCACGCTGTGAGGTCGTTTGATTATGAACAGTTCAGGAGCTTTAAAGTCCACGTGATGGCCAGAGACAACGGTTCTCCTCCTCTGAGCAGCAACGTGACCGTCAGTGTCTTCATATCGGATGTGAACGACAACTCTCCTCAGATACTGTACCCCGGGCCGGAGGGCAACTCCTTCATGACCGAGCTGGTCCCCAAAGCTGCACACGGAGGCTCTCTGGTGTCCAAAGTGATAGCGGTGGACGCGGACTCCGGACAGAACGCCTGGCTGTCCTATCATATAGTCAAATCCACTGATCCGGGACTTTTCAGTATTGGTCTCCACAGCGGAGAGATCAGGACACAGCGGGACATTTCTGAATCTGACAGCATGAAACAGAATCTTATTGTGTCAGTGAAAGATAACGGACAGCCCTCTCTCTCTGCCACCTGTTCCATGTATTTACTTATTTCTGATAACTTGGCTGAGGTGCCAGAACTGAAGGATATTTCTTATGATGAGAAGAATTCCAAACTGACCTCTTATCTGATCATCGCGCTGGTTTCTGTGTCCACCTTTTTCCTGACTTTCATTATCATCATCCTGGGTGTGAGGTTTTGTCGCAGGAGAAAGCCCAGACTGTTGTTTGACGGAGCAGTCGCCATCCCCAGCGCTTATCTCCCTCCTAATTACGCAGATGTTGACGGCACAGGAACTTTACGCAGCACTTACAATTATGACGCCTACCTGACAACAGGTTCTAGAACCAGTGACTTTAAGTTTGTGACATCATACAATGACAACACATTGCCTGCAGACCAGACTCTGAGGAAAAGTCCATCAGACTTTGCTGAAGCGTTTGGTCAATCAGAAGAGTCTCCAGAGGTAGGCCTCAATGTATAATATATTTATATTTTCCTCAATCCGAGTTAAAAAGGTTGAATTTGGCTGTTAGTCGATAATACTGAGTATTTTACATATGTGCAGGCTTGATTGGTAGTGCTGTAGCCTGACAGCAACAAGATCCTCGGTTTTGTTACATCGACTTGCTGTAGCATTTTCTGTGTGGAGTGTGCATTTTTTTTCCTTGCATCCAAGGTCTGTATTCCTGCGGTTTCTCACACAGTCCAAATACACCAAGTTTAAGATGAATAGAAAATTCAACGTTGTCTTAAGCTGTGAATTTGAATGTGACTGTGAATGTGTTTGTCTGCAGTATATTTGTTAGCATTATTAGATTGGTAAGAGTGTACGATGCATCTCACCGGGTGGGCTGGCTCCAGTACCCCTCTATCGTAAACAGGTTAAACGATCTAGGTAAAGGATTATTAGATTTGACCGCAAGAAATGACTTTATATTAACATATACCGTTGAGTGCCATAAGTCTTTTGTCGTCTCAAGGGTCTCTTACAGAAAACTACACGTCACGGAACTTAGATAATGCGAAAATTATATTTAGGTCTTTTGTCTTAATCTGCGCAGCCACGGGATTTGAAAAATGTGAACATTTTTACCATCCTCTGATACGTCTGTTGTATTGCTTGGATATGTGCGGTACAGCACCATATATTTGTCATTATTCGGGTGGACACTGTTTCTCCTTGAACTTTAGGTCCGAAGACTTCTTTGTCAAGCATTCAGTCAGCCGAAGTAGAGGTATCGCCTCAGAGATGTTAAAATGATCAGTTATAGTAACTCTGTTCAGACTCTGTCCATGGTACTGAATTGTATTTCCACCACTGCGCAGTTTGTAACCATGCCTATTTAACAGAATTGACAAAACTGGCATAAAACACAAGTATCGTATTAACGTTAGATTAAGGTTTTGCAGTTTTTTTATTTATTTAATTATTTCTATAAGGTATGGTAGTCCTTGAGTCATTCATCTGTAATTTCCCAGGTGATCTCACAGTGTCGCTGCTTACTTGTAGATTTGAGGCTAGTTTTTCCTCCACCCACTGCAAGAGGGCAGTAATCCCAGCCTTAAAGCCAGAGCTGCCATTGTTGAGGGAGCGGCGTCGGTTAATGTTACCGTAAACATAACATTACAAGTGTATAGGCGACAGCAGTGTTTTGCGTAACAGTTATTTTTGTTTGGGAGATATAATGGACCACAAAGGACAGTCGTTGCTGAGTTTTGTCTTCGGCTTTGCTCTTTTTGTCCACATGACCACTGCAGACCTCAGCTATTCTGTTCCAGAGGAGATGAGGACTGGATCCATTGTTGGAAATATTGCCAAGGATCTCGGACTTGAACTAGGGAAATTATTCACTCGTAAAGCCCGTACTGATACCGAGGAAAGCTACCAGCATTATTGCGATATTGATCTAAAGACGGGAAATTTTGTCATCAGGGAAAGGATTGATAGAGAGGAGCTGTGTGGGGAGAAGGTTTCGTGTATGCTTAAATTCGAATTAGTCCTAGAGAGCTCTTTAGAGCTGCACCGCATTTCAGTGCACATCCAGGATGTTAATGACAATTCGCCCGTTTTTCCAAAGGATACAGTAAAACTGGAAATTCGCGAATCGGCCAATAAAGGAGCTCGATATCGTGTCAACGAAGCACATGACGCTGACATCGGACAAAATCTAGTAAAACAATACAGTTTACAAAATAATGGACATTTTGCTTTATCTGTTCGAGACGATACCGATGGATCTAAAAGCGTCGAGTTGGTGTTAGATAAAGAACTAGACCGTGAAAAAGAGCACGATTTGAATTTCATGCTGATCGCAGTTGATGGTGGCAGTCCACAAAGATCAGGAACTGCCACTATACACGTGACTGTGCTGGATGCTAATGATAACGCGCCGGTGTTTGACCGGGCCGTTTACAAAGCCAGTCTACACGAAAACGCTGCCCTTGATACTGTTGTTGTAGTCGTAAGTGCCAGTGATGCAGATGAAGGAATCAATGGCGAGGTGACATACGAATTTAGTCGTATTTCAGAAAAAGCTAAAAAGGTTTTCTCACTGAATAGTAAAACTGGAGAAATAAAAGTCACAGGACCCCTTGATTTTGAGAGTAATTCTAAATATGAAATGCGCATCGATGCCAAAGATGGTTATGGACTTTCTTCTGATTCTAAAGTCATGATTGATATCACTGATATTAATGATAATGCTCCAGTGATATATCTGAAATCACTGACTAACCCCATACCTGAGAACGTGTCACCTGGTACAGAGGTGGGCATCATTAATGTGCAGGACAGAGACTCTGAAACAAACGGACAGGTCCGCTGCTCCATTCAGCAAAATGTCCCTTTTAAATTAGTTCCGTCTATTAAGAACTATTATTCTCTGGTGACCACAGGACAACTGGACCGTGAAGTAGTGTCTGATTACAACATTACAATCACTGCCACTGACGAGGGCTCTCCACCTCTGTCCTCCTCTAAAACTGTTCAGTTATCTGTAGCTGACATCAACGACAACCCACCTGTGTTTCTGGTGAACAGTCCTGTTGCGCGCATATGTAACAGAAAAAATAAACCTGGCTCCACTTTATGTTCCGTTAGTGCTCGAGACCCCGACTGGAGACAAAACGGTACAGTGATTTATTCTCTGTTACCTGGTGAGGTGAACGGTGCCCCGGTGTCCTCCTATCTGTCTGTTAACGGAGACACGGGGTCATCCACGCTGTGAGGTCGTTTGATTATGAACAGTTCAGGAGCTTTAAAGTCCACGTGATGGCCAGAGACAACGGTTCTCCTCCTCTGAGCAGCAACGTGACCGTCAGTGTCTTCATATCGGATGTGAACGACAACTCTCCTCAGATACTGTACCCCGGGCCGGAGGGCAACTCCTTCATGACCGAGCTGGTTCCCAAAGCTGCACACGGAGGCTCTCTGGTGTCCAAAGTGATAGCGGTGGACGCGGACTCCGGACAGAACGCCTGGCTGTCCTATCATATAGTCAAATCCACTGATCCGGGACTTTTCACCATTGGTCTCCACAGCGGAGAGATCAAGACACAGCGGGACATTTCTGAATCTGACAGCATGAAACAGAACCTTATTGTGTCAGTGAAAGATAACGGACAGCCCTCTTCTCTGCCACCTGTTCCATGTATTTACTTATTTCTGATAACTTGGCTGAGGTGCCAGAACTGAAGGATATTTCTTATGATGAGAAGAATTCCAAACTGACCTCTTATCTGATCATCGCGCTGGTTTCTGTCTCTACATTCTTTCTGACTTTCATTATCATCGTCCTGGGTGTGAGGTTTTGTCGCAGGAGAAAGCCCAGACTGTTGTTTGATCGGAGCAGTCGCCATCCCCAGCGCTTATCTGCCTCCTAATTACGCAGATGTTGACGGCACAGGAACTTTACGCAGCACTTACAATTATGACGCCTACCTGACAACAGGTTCTAGAACCAGTGACTTTAAGTTTGTGACATCATACAATGACAACACCCTGCCTGCTGACCAGACTCTGAGGAAAAGTCCATCAGACTTTGCTGAAACATTCAGTCACTCAGAGGAGTCTCTAGAGGTAGGCCCATATACTTTTGTGATTGCTCTTTAACCACATTCGGATTTTTAGATTTAACATACCAACTGCACCAGATTCTATACAGGTATTTGGGTATTTAGATGGTCCTCTGGACTACTGTTCAGGTACCAGTTTACAGATATCTCCTTGCTCTTATTATTTGGTTGCGCCCGACAATGCACAAAGTTATCATGTTGTGATGCAGGTTGTGAATATGCTATCCACAGTAACCTTACAATCTATATCAATCTTTTTTAAATTCAAGGTTTTTGAAAAAAAATGTGGGCAGTTCCCATCTGCCTGTCAGAGGTAGGATTGTTTAATCACTGGATATCTGGGTTTGAAATGAAGATTAAAAGGAAGAGTTGGCGTAATTTGCATTAGCATGGTTGTGAGACTAAAGGAATGATCTGTTTTCATGTGTTACTTCATGAAATACGTTTTTAAGGCATTGAAGACTCCATGGAAGATCACAATATTTATTGAAAAAGTATAATTAACCAATTCATTTTTCAACTTCAGTAATTTTTAAATAGTTGTTTTTGTGTTATTTATTTTACACATCCCACTTTTTGTCCATGTTATATGTATTAAAAGATGTACTTGAGTCTAACCCTAAAGAATATCCAGATACAATTCCAAGAAAGAATAGAGTATTGTAATGCAGACAATAAAATATATAGATAGTTTTTCCTCTCATTGTTTATATCTGAAATATACACATTTATCATTAACCATGTTGTTACCTATAACATGGGGAAGTATTACACTTATGGCTAAGTTAATGCTGGCATTTCAACTTAAAGCCCTTACATGGAGAATTTGACATTTTATGACTATCTGACTCAAAACGTTGTGATAGCAGTTGCATAAAAGTTCAGATATGAGTTAATGATGACTGAAATGGTATAGTTGCTGACATTGTGCTTAGTTTTGGCTGTTTCTTATTTGACTTAATGGTGTGATCTAAGAATAACAAAAGCCACTCTTTACTGGCAAATATTTTCCATTACAGTCATACTGAGCAAGCACAGCATTATTTTGCACATCAGCTTTGAAATGTGTTTGGTTGACACTTTCCTATTCCATCTAGTGTATGTGTTTATGTCCATAGTGGCTGAGAAGGAAAGGTGAAAGGTACAAAGCTGTATGAAATAATTTGTCTCTTGTTGAAAATGCACTGGGTCATTTATATTATGTGGTTCCTCTGTTGCTTCAATCAGACATCATATTGTTGCAGATGCAGTTAGCCAAAGTGGATTGCATTTTGATTGCTAGTATATTTGTTTGTCTGTCAGTGACTTTATGCTACAAATGAGTGGAGAGGCCCTAGTCTGGATTCTGCAATGTTCTTATTCCTGCATGTTTTGCACTGAAATGTACCTTGGAACAGAGTAAACAAATTAAGAGCAACACATGCTGCATTTCAAAAGTGGGCTTTCAACCTTGAATTTCACTTGTTCTTATCTGATGACTGGGTGGACTTTAAGGTACTGCACACTGCTGTTGAAAAGATAAACTTTTCAAAAAAATTGTTTGATAGCACAGTTTAGAGCAAGTTGGAGCATTTTACTTTGTTTCTCTTGGCAAATAACTCCAAGTCACATAAAACAAGTTCTTGCCTTGGTGCTTGGTGAGGCACAATATGACATGGCGTCATTTAGGAATGAAAACTGTGAGTAACTGAATGGCACAGGTGCTGTCTAACTAATGTCTTATAGTTTAGTACATTTTTTGTATAAACTGTGGAGTTATAATGATACACCAGTATGTCATCTATTAGGATGATTCTCAATTATCTACACAGCAACATTGTACATTGCTGCAATTTTTTATAAGAGAATACACAGCTTAATACGGGAAATGGAGGCCTATAGCTTAAACAGCATGAGGTGCTGAAATAATGAAGAGCTTGAGAAACAGTAAAGTGTGCACACTGAGGAAATCCCTGTGATTGAAATTTATTTCACCTTATTTTGGCACTATCAGCTGTATCTAAACATATTAATACCTTTAAATCTAGTCATTACAAAGATTTGTGTTTCTTTTTTCAGTGTCTTGGGGGTGGGGTTTCATTCATTGTCACTCTTATTTCTCATAACTGAGGCTTTGACTTTCCATTATTGTTTAATGCTTTATGCTTTTGTATCAGATGTGTATTCTCAAGCATTGAGTTGGAAAATGTCTTTTCTTAGGAAAATGCATTAGTTACTTCATGATGAGGGACCTTGGCTCCTGGTGTATCATGCATTTCACGTACACAAAGGAAGAATACATTTTTCTGGCTTTGAAGTTGCTGTCTATGAAATTAGATGTATTTGGTGTCAGTTGAGGTTCATCCTCTCCTTTCATAAAGTCACTAAATAGCTTCAGTATCAGATTGGATATGAGTATTGTTATTGTGTAATGAATTAATGTTTAATTTTGGTATAATTTGTTTTCTAAATATAGACCTATATTCAGTATGATAAGGATAATGATTTTTGTTGTGCTTTATTTATAAGGTGTTCTATTTAACAAGTTCAAACAAACGATTTATATTTGATTTTGGTATTTGTAATGGGCTTGTGTGCTTGCTGTTCATTGTGTTTCATTGTTTTTTAACCTCATGCTCTGTAGTTTTGGTTTGTAGCACAATTTTCTGTTGCATTTCTATGCACTTTGTTAGAGTCTCTGTGCACATTAGATCATCTTTAAACTAAACTGTGCTGGATTATTCACTTTTACAATAAATACTCAAATATAGCATTGAGTAGAGGAGTACAGTGTCTTTTGCAGTAATACATACTGTATATTAAAGGTATTTGTTTTACAGACAGCTTATGAAGCTCCAACACTGGAGTCCTTACACAAAAAGCGGTCACACACTACCGATAAGACAGTCACAACAGTTACTTTGTCATTTATAGTTGTAACTATGGCTAGTACACAATCTATATGGCAGTGTTGGAACAGTAATGAATTCATGACTGAATAGCAGTATCTTATGCCTTGGAATAGATATAGAAGCTGTCGACTTGTTTCAGCTTACAGTGCTATAACGGATTGAAACTCTTGGTGTCACTGTGCACCAACAAAGGAAGAACTTGTCCGTTGCTTCTCCCATTCTTTTTCCACCATTGTAAAGCGTTACTGTGGTGCGGTGTGTGAGAGTCGGTTAAGGACGATACAAAGGGCCTGCATCGTGGTGATATTCGGATAGTTAATAACGGGGAATACATCAGTCTTTGATTATTTTAAAAGAACTGACCAGGAGAAGATGAATGCCTGGCCGACCATGGGAAAAACAATATACAGAGGATTTTCTATGAATCGCTACTGTGTTGTTTTCCTTTTCATCTGCCTGCATTTCGTGTATGGAGATGTGAGCTACTCCATTGCAGAAGAGATGAAACGCGGGTCTGTCATTGGAAATTTAGGCAAAGATCTGGGCCTCGGGACTGCTACACTTTCCTCGCGTAAAGCTCGCATTGACACAGACAGGAATGACAAACGGTATTGTGATATTAATCTGAGCACCGGAGATTTGATTGTTACTGACAGGATCGACAGAGAAGGCGTTTGTGGTAAGAAGGCGACTTGCGTTTTAAAAGAGGAGCTTGTTTTGGAAAACCCTTTAGAGCTTCATCGCATCAGTATTCATGTACAAGATATAAACGACAATGCCCCGCAGTTTAGTGAGGACCTGATTTCATTTGAAATTAGAGAATCAGCCGTGAAAGGAGCGAAATTCTTACTCACAGAAGCCCGTGATGCCGATATCGGCACAAATGCAGTACAGCGCTACAATTTGCAAAATAATGAGCATTTCACTATTAATGTAGATACAGATGGCAGTGGACGGAAACACTCCGAATTGGTTTTGGTAAAAGAATTAGACCGAGAACAAGAGAAAGAACTGAATTTAGTTCTTACAGCTTTAGATGGTGGTTCTCCACAGAGATCAGGTACAGCGATCATTCACGTCACTGTACTGGATGCCAATGATAACGCCCCAGTGTTCAGCCAGGCCGTTTACAAAGCCAGTCTGCCTGAAAACTCTCCTGTAGATACTGTAGTTCTTGCAGTGAGCGCTACTGATGCAGACACGGGTCCCAATGGTGATATTACGTACAATTTTGATCATGTATCCGACGACCATGTCTCTTTGTTCTCACTTGATCATAAGACAGGAGAGATAAGAGTCATCGGGTCTATTGATTATGAGACTGAGACCTCCATTGAACTGCGAATCAGAGCGAAAGACGTACCAGGTCTTGCCTCATATTGTACAGTAATCCTAGATATAACAGATGTGAATGACAACCCACCTGCTATCAGTTTGAAATCACTGTCTAACCCTATATCTGAGAACGTGTCACCTGGTACAGAGGTGGGCATCATTAACGTGCAGGACAGAGACCTTGGAGAACAACAGATGTCCATGTTCCATTCAGCAAAAATGTCCCTTTAAATTAGTTCCCCAATTAAAACTATTATTCTCTGGTGATCACAGGACAAATGGAACGTGAACCAGTCTGATTACAAATATTACAATCACAGCTACCGACGAGGGCTTCCACCTCTGTCCTCCCTCTAAAACTGTTCAGTTATTCTGTAGCTGACATCAAGACAACCCACCTGTGTTTGAGGAACAGTCCTACAGCGCATATGTGACAGAAAATAACAAACCTGGCTCCACTTTATGTTCCGTTAGTGCTCGAGACCCCGACTGGAGACAAAACGGTACAGTGATTTATTCTCTGTTACCTGGTGAGGTGAACGGTGCCCCGGTGTCGTCCTATCTGTCTGTTAACGGAGACACGGGGGTGATCCACGCTGTGAGGTCGTTTGATTATGAACAGTTCAGGAGCTTTAAAGTCCACGTGATGGCCAGAGACAACGGTTCTCCTCCTCTGAGCAGCAACGTGACCGTCAGTGTCTTCATATCGGATGTGAACGACAACTCTCCTCAGATACTGTACCCCGGGCCGGAGGGCAACTCCTTCATGACCGAGCTGGTCCCCAAAGCTGTACACGGAGGCCTTCTGGTGTCCAAAGTGATATGGTGATCGCGACCCGGACAGAACGCCTGGCTGTCCTATCATATAGTCAAACTGAGTGATCCGGGACTTTTCACTATTGGTCTCCACAGCGGAGAGATCAGGACACAGCGGGACATTTCTGAATCTGACAGCATGAAACAGAACCTTATTGTGTCAGTGAAAGATAACGGACAGCCCTCTCTCTCTGCCACCTGTTCCATGTATTTCATTTTATATTTCGATAACTTGGCTGAGGTGCCAGAACTGAAGGATATTTCTCATGATGAGAAGAACTCCAAACTGACCTCTTATCTGATCATCGCGCTGGTTTCTGTCTCTACATTCTTTCTGACTTTCATTATCATCATCCTGGGTGTGAGGTTTTGTCGCAGGAGAAAGCCCAGACTGTTGTTTGACGGAGCAGTCGCCATCCCCAGCGCTTATCTCCCTCCTAATTACGCAGATGTTGACGGCACAGGAACTTTACGCAGCACTTACAATTATGACGCCTACCTGACAACAGGTTCTAGAACCAGTGACTTTAAGTTTGTGACATCATACAATGACAACACACTGCCTGCTGACCAGACTCTGAGGAAAAGTCCATCAGACTTTGTTGATGCCTTTGGAGATCATGATGCTTCTCCAGAGGTCAGAGCATCACATTTTTGACCCATTATCGACTAATCACTCTTTCAGATTTGTGACCTGAAGTGTGAAATTTATATTGATACAGTCAAGTCTCAACAAATCAGAGAATTATCTACTTAATGTAGTTAGAAGTGAGGCTCATTTTGAGCTTTTGTGCTCAGAAAAATAGTTGTAGTTATTTCATTTACTGTTATGCTGAATTTTTACCACAACATTTCCCAATTGTTTCTTTGCAACATCACCAGCTCAGTGATACATCTAATATTAGATGAACATCACAGTCACTGTACAGTGGTTGTCCTTAGTTACCTTGGGGGTTTGCTTATTTGTATTTTTTGGTACTTGGACACTCTTTAAGGTGTTTCTTTTGATTTTTAAATCATGGTGCATTCATTCACTCCCGATGCCTTGGTTCTGAAAAGGTTTGTTTTTTGCCCCCATGTTAACAGGACATTTTGGCTTTTTGAATAATTGAAAACATCTTAATTGTTGATAATGTCTTTGCTCATACACAGTAATTTAACTTTGTAGGAAAAGTTTATTGTCTTATTGGTCATCTGGCATTTATGTTGTACATCTGCTCTTTTACGGTGCAACAGTGTATTTAGATTTTTGGAGTTTTCACATGAAACAAATCCTTAATCGTTTGTCTACATCTATTTATGTGATTATTCATTTGCTGGTGTTTGAATGACTATGAATTTGTTTCCCATATCTGCGCAGTTTTGCAGTTAAATCTAACTTTTTTCCAATCATTTTAGATTTTATTAACACTGAACTGCCGGTGAGAGATTTTAATGGAGCTGAGCAAAGTAATTATCATCTTTCATTCAAATCAGACTTTGTTCTTGTTGTGCCCTTCATAACTTGCACATTTTTAATTCCTGTTCATAATGAAACTTTAGTTTAGTTTCTCACCAGACTTAAAACATCCTTCAAGCAATTGGTGATTTCCTTCACTATTTCAGTATAGATTATTTTCCATACGTAGTCGTTTTGCCCACTGTTTACAAACATATTAGATTTTTAGGACAAAGCAGTTGTCGTAAATAGTTTTAATAGCATCTCCGGAAACCTTTAAATGCTGAACTTAACATACTCTTTTTTTTTTAAAGACACGCAATAAATGTTAAGACAAATGGGAGTTTTTTTTCATATCTAATTAGCAGTGCTCAACATGGGGTGAGCAAGTGAAATAATGCTGTTCTTTTGGAAGTGCTCTTAATGTTGGATCCTCTCTACATGTCTCAAGACATTTCACTTCATCGTTTCTCTTTTAAATCAATATGCTCTCAATTCATAAATGTATTGCTTGGATATAGTTGCTGCAATTTATAGATGAGACTCACGATGTCGCTATGCACCAGCTGTAATAGCTTGTGTGTCCATATACACCCACTGTTGTGGACCAACCCACTGTGTCGACGCATAATGTGACTTAAGGTGCTGCAGTTTATTGTCGAGAGAAGCAGAGACTTTGCTTCGGATTGTGATAATTTTGGTTTAAATACCTATTTTCTGATTGTGTTTCTGTACGCCGACTACGAAACGTTGACTTTCAGATGGGCGACACGATGGCAACCGCGGGAGTTACATTTCAGAGCTGTGCCGTTGCTTTGCTGCTCCTTTATTTGCATTGTGCCAGTGGAGATATAAACTATTCTTTTCCTGAGGAGACGAGACGTGGATCCGTGATCGGAAATATCGCCAAAGACTTGGGTCTTGAAACAAGCGCATTATCCGCTCGAAAGGCCCGCATTGATACAGATGGAAACGACAAACGTTATTGTGATGTAAACCTCCATACCGGGGACCTGACTGTTGCTGAGAGGATTGACAGAGAGGGCCTATGTGGAGACAAAGCATCCTGCGTTTTAAAACAAGAGCTCATGTTAGAGAATCCACTAGAATTGCACCGCATAACTATACATGTCCAGGATATAAATGATAACTCTCCGCAATTTAATAAAGAATTTATCCATATAGATATAAGTGAATCGGCAGTAAAGGGTGCTCGGTTTCCAATAGAAGAAGCACATGATGCGGATATAGGCAAATATTCAGTTCAGACGTACAACCTGCAAAGGAATGATAATTTTATTCTGGGCGTAGATACTAATTCTGTGGAACTTGTGCTGAACAAAGAGCTTGACCGTGAAAATTTAAGGGAAATCAGTTTACTTCTTACAGCTCTGGATGGTGGTTCTCCTCAAAGGTCAGGTACTGTGGTCATCCACATTACTGTGCTGGATGCTAATGATAACGTCCCAGTGTTCAGCCAGGCCGTTTATAAAGCCAGTCTGCCTGAAAACTCCCCATTAGGGTACTGTTGTGCTGACGGTGAGTGCTACTGATGCAGACGAGGGACTAAATGGAGACGTTACATATGATTTTGGACGCATTTCAGAAGATGTGAAGTCAATGTTCTCTATTGATCAGAAGACAGGTGATTTAAAACAAAATCGCCATGGATTTTGAATAACATCAATATTTATATCAGTAACATCTATTATGATTTTGGCATAAGAGGTTAATCCCAAACCATCTTTCGCTGTGACACGCAGTTCAAATGATGATGTTATTTCAAAATCCATGGCGGTGCACAATTTTAAATCACCTGTCTTCTGATCAATAGAGAACATTGACTTCACATCTTCTGAAATGCGTCCAAAATCATATGTAACGTCTCCATTTAGTCCCTCGTCTGCATCAGTAGCACTCACCGTCAGCACAACAGTACCTACGAGTTTTCAGGCAGATCTGCTTATAAATGGCCCAGCTGAACACTGGGACGTTATCATTAGTATCCAGCACAGTATGTGGATGACCACAGTACCTGACCTTGAGGAGAACCACCATCCAGAGCTGTAAGAAGTAAACTGATTTCAAATTTTCACGGTCAAGTTCTTTGTTCAGCACAGTTCCACAGAATTAGTATCTATGCCCAGAATAAAATTATCATTCCTTTGCAGGTTGTACGGTCTGAACTGAATATTTGCCTATATCCGCATCATGTGCTTCTTTTCTATTGGTGAAACCGAGCACCTTTACTGCCGATTCACTTATATCTATATGGATAAATTCTTTTTATTAATTGTGTGGAGAGTTAATATCATTTATATCCTGACATGTATAGTTATGTGGTGCAATTCCCTAGGATTCTTCTTAACACAGCTCTTTGTTTTAAACGCAGGATGCTTTGTCTCCACATAGGCCCCTCTCTGTCAATCCTCTCAAACAGTCAGTCCCCGGTATGGAGGTTTACATCACAATAACGTTTGTCGTTCATCTGTATCACGCGGGCTCTCGAGCGGATAATGTTTGTTTCAAGACCAAGTCTTTGGCGACATTTGATCACGGATCCACGTCTCGTCTCCTCAGGAAAAGAATAACAGTTTATGACCCCACCGGCACAATGTAAATAAAGGGAGCAGCAAAGCAACGGCACAGTTTGAAATGTAACTCCCATGGTTGCCATCGTCGCCCATCTGAAAGTCAACGCGTTTCGGGTAGTTTAAGGTACAGAAACACAATCAGAAAATAGGGTATTTAAACCAAAATTATCACAATCCAAAGCAAAGTCTCTGCTTCTCCTTGACAATAAACTGCACCTTAAGTCACATTATGCGTCGACACAGTGGGTTGGTCCACAACAGTGGTGTATATGGACACACAAGCTATTGCGCTGGCATAGCGACACGGCCCCATCTATAAAATTGCAGCAACTATATCCAAGCACACATTTATGAATTGAGAGCATATTGATTTAAAAGAGAAACGATGAAGTGAAATGTCTTGAGACATGTAGAGTAGTGATCCAATATTAAGAGTACCTCCCAAAAGAACAGCATTATTTCACCATCACCCATGCCGCCACTGATGAAAACCCATTTATCACGCAACGGAGTGCGTCTACCAGCACCGGAGATGCCATAAAAACCGCTCACGACAACCAAGGTTTTCTTTGTCCTAAAAATTCATCATGTTTGTAAACAGTGGCAAAACGACTACGTATGGAAAATAATCTATACCAAAAATAGTGAAGGAAATCACCAATTGCTTGAAGGATGTTTTAAGTCTGGTGAGAAACTAAACCAAAAGTTTCATTATGAACAGGAATTAAAATGTGCAAGTTATGAAGGGCACAATGAAGAACAAAGTCTGATTTGTGAATGAAAGATGATGTACTTACTTTGCTCAGCCCACGATTATAGACAGTTCCAGGAGCTTCAAAGTCACGGCGTGATGGCCAGGATAACTTGGTTCTCCTCTCGAGCAGCAACGTGACCGTCGAATGTCTTCATATCAGATGTGAACATTAACTCTCCTCAGATACTGTACCCCGGGCAGAGGCAGCTCCTTCATGACCGACTGGTCTGGCTGCACAGGCTCTCTGGTGTCCAAAGTGATAGCGGTGGACGCGGACTCGGACAGAGACGCCTGGCTGTCCTATCATATAGTCAAATCAGGTGATCCGGACTTTTCACCATTGGTCTCCACGAGAGATCAAGACACAGCGGGACATTTCTGAATCTGACAGCATGAAACAGAACCTTATTGTGTCAGTGAAAGATAACGGACAGCCCTCTCTCTCTGCCACCTGTTCCATGTATTTATGATTTCTGATAACTTGGCTGAGGTGCCAGAACTGAAGGACATTTCTTATGATGAGAAGAGATCCAAACTGACCTCTTACCTGATCATCACTAGTTTCTGTGTCTTGTTTTCCTGACTTTCATTATCATCATCCTGGGTGTGAGTTTGTCGCGAGCCCAGACTGTTGTTCCCGACGGAGCAGTCGCCATCCCCAGCACTTATCTCCCTCCTAATTACGCAGATGTTGACGGCACAGGAACTTTACGCAGCACTTACAATTATGACGCCTACCTGACAACAGGTTCTAGAACCAGTGACTTTAAGTTTGTGACATCATACAATGACACACTGCCTGCTGACCAGACTCTGAGGAAAAGTCCATCAGACTTTACTCAGGCGTTTGAAGATTGTGATTCTACTCCTGAGGTAGGAACAAGTGTCACTGTGGTTTGTCCTATTTCTGTTTCCACTTTAGTGAGTCAAACAATGCTCTTATAGGTATCTGAATTTGCCTTCTTTGTTTTCACTTCATTTTAAAATGTACTGCCGTCTTCAGTGCCAAGTAATTAGTTTCGTTTGTTGCTGAACGCTTGCACCCAGTGTGATAATGCATCGTGGACGTGGAGAGTGATAAATAGTAATGTTTCAGTGGCCTATGTAGTTTCGTTTTTGTGGTATTTTTCAAGAGTTCAGGGAAGAGTTCTTCCAGCGTGAGCGTGGTATGCAGATATTTCAATTGTGACGGTCATTTGAGAGGCTGCTGATAATGTTTGTTAAGCGTCTGTGTTTCTCCCTGTGTATTTGGAATGAAGCTGCAAAGTTCTTTGTGCCTCTGTCCTTGGTGCTGAACTTAGAGCAACTCCGTCATGTCTTCTACTTTTCAACTCGCAAACGTTAGAGATTACAGTTTCAGTTACATCTTGTTTTTTTCTGAGACACCAGTGTACTCCTGGGTATTGACATATTCAGGTCCTGTATCATAGTTACACGTTTTTAGGATGCTGAAAACCAGGGAAAATGATATTAGTGGATTTGGTGAAAATTATTTGTTGTCAGTGAGCAACATTTCATTTGTAAGGGCATCTCGTTAACAAATTGTTTTTCTTTATGCTAGCAGCTTATATTTATTTTTTAATCTTTACACATGAGGTATATATATTATTCCACTTTTGTCTTAAATCTCAAACTAAAGTTAAAGTCAAAAACAGATCTTTTGCACCAGTTCATCACAGCATGCATGCTTTAACTTTACTCTTTTTGTGTTCTTTTTGTGTATCACCTATCTTTAATCAGAGTTTGTTATGTAATTCGATTGGTCCTTGGATAAACCTCGAGGGAGATTTTTTTCAAAATTGTATTGCATGTTCCACGATACAAGTATTGTAATCTATTTTATTTGAGACAGAGTCTGAGACGGTGAGAGAGATGAGTTTCTAAGCGATCTTGACAAATTTAGCGTATAATACTCAAGGATATGATCTGTGGCCAAACATTGCTTAACATTTGGGGAATGTTGTTTAGCTGGGATCACTATGAAATGCTTTAGGTGCATTACTTCACCAGATGACAAACTCTTGTTCACAGACCCTCATAATAGAGAGAACAAGCATCTCGCTTTACTTTAAGAACACACACCTCTTCCAGTTCGTAATACCTCATGAGAATGCGCTTTTATTCGAACATTAAGGCCAGCCGATCTGATCACGTGTCAAGAAAATTTGCATCACCTCTGTAAAACTGCTATATTTCACTTATACTCACGGTGTCACTATAGACCAGCTAAGCAGTCTGATGTTCAGCCTGCTTTGCACACCACCCATTATTGGTATGGACCACCCCTGTGTTCGTGACAGCCCTCAACAAAGGCGACAGATACTTCAGCGGCTCATATACTGACCGAATATCGTATTTTTGATGCTTAAAACGACCGCGACATACATTTGTATAGTGCTTTTTCAGGATGATTCATAAACGGAGCATTCTTCAAAGCTTTGGCTTTGTCGTTTACTTTGTTGTGGTGCATTACGCACACGGAGACCTGAGCTATTCTGTTCAGGAGGAGCTGAAGCGCGGATCTGTTATTGGAAATATCGCCAAAGATCTCGGTTTGGAGGTGGGCAGACTGTCTGCTCGCAAAGCTCGTGTTGACATGGAAGGAAACGACAAACAGTACTGCGGAATTAACCTTCGAAGCGGGGATTTATTGGTTGCGGAAAGAATAGACAGAGAGGAGCATTGTGGAGAAAAGCCTTCGTGTGTTCTCAAATTCGACTTGCTATTAGAGAATCCATTGGAGTTACACCGGTTGTCTCTGCAGGTGCAGGACGTGAACGACAATGCGCCAATTTTCCCAAAGGATGTTATAAAATTAGAGATTAGAGAGTCAGCTCCCAAAGGAACGAGATATCGCATTAATGCAGCACAAGATGCAGACATAGGCAAGAATTCTGTTGAAAGCTACATTTTGCAACAAAACCCCCACTTTGTATTTAGTATTCAGACGACAAGTGCTGGCAGTAAATACGGCGAGTTGGTTTTAGATAAAGAGTTGGACCGAGAGGAGCAGCAGGAAATGAAATTATTGCTCACCGCTGTGGATGGTGGCTCTCCTCAGAGATCCGGGACTGTAGTAATACACGTCATTGTACTTGATGCTAATGATAACGCCCCAGTGTTTACTGAGGCCGTGTATACAGCCGCATTACCGGAAAACTCACCTTTGAAAACCAAAGTTATCACTGTAAGTGCATCAGACGTAGACGAGGGTATCAATGGAGAAGTTACATATGAATTTAGCCGACTATCTGACAAATCACAAAAACTTTTTTCACTAGATGAGAAAACAGGAGAAATCAGTGTGACAGGTGACATAGATTATGAAGAGGGGTCCAAATATGAAGTGTTTGTTGAGGCAAAAGATGGTTATGGGCTCTCCTCAGAAGCAAAAGTGATTATTGATGTCACTGATGTTAATGACAATGCTCCAGTGATATATCTGAAATCACTGTCTAACCCCATACCTGAGAACGTGTCACCTGGTACAGAGGTGGGCATCATTAACGTGCAGGACAGAGACTCTGAGAATAACAGACAGGTCCGCTGCTCCATTCAGCAAAATGTCCCTTTAAATTAATTCCTTCTATTAAAAACTATTATTCTCTGGTGACCACAGGACAACTTGACCAGAACTAGTGTCTGATTACAACATTACAATCACTGCCACTGACGAGGGCTCTCCACCTCTGTCCTCCTCTAAAACTGTTCAGTTATCTGTAGCTGACATCAACGACAACCCACCTGTGTTTGAGGAACAGTCCTACAGCGCATATGTGACAGAAAATAACAAACCTGGCTCCACTTTATGTTCCGTTAGTGCTCGAGACCCCGACTGGAGACAAAACGGTACAGTGATATTCTGTTACCTGGTGAGGTGAACGGTGCCCCGGTGTCGTCCTATCTGTCTGTTAACGGAGACACGGGGGTGATCCACGCTGTGAGGTCGTTTGATTATGAACAGTTCAGGAGCTTTAAAGTCCACGTGATGGCCAGAGACAACGGTTCTCCTCCTCTGAGCAGCAACGTGACCGTCAGTGTCATCATATCGGATGTGAACGACAACTCTCCTCAGATACTGTACCCCGGGCCGGAGGGCAACTCGTTCATGACCGAGCTGGTCCCCAAAGCTGCACACGGAGGCTCTCTGGTGTCCAAAGTGATAGCGGTGGACGCGGACTCCGGACAGAACGCCTGGCTGTCCTATCATATAGTCAAATCCACTGATCCGGGACTTTTCAGTATTGGTCTCCACAGCGGAGAGATCACGACACAGCGGGACATTTCTGAATCTGACAGCATGAAACAGAACCCATGTCAGTGAAAGATAACGGACAGCCCCTCTCTCTGCCACCTGTCCCATGTATTTACTTATTTCTGATAACTTGGCTGAGGTGCCATAGGATATTTCTTATGGATGAGAAGAATCTAAACTGACCTCTTACTCATGGATCATCGTGCTGGTTTCCGTCTCATATTTTTCCTGACTTTCATTATCATCTCTGGGTGTGAGGTTTTGTCGTTTAAGCCTGTACTGTTGTTTTTTTTCTGACGGAGCAGTCGCCATCCCCTGCCATCTCCCCTCCCACTACGCAGATGTTATGGTACAGGAACTTTACGCAGCACTCATAATTATGACGCTTCACTGACAAACAGGTTCTAGAACCAGTGACTTTAAGTTTGTACATCATATACAATGACAACACACTGTCAAGCGACCAGACTCTGAGATGAAAAGTCCATCAGACTTTGCTGATGCGTTTGGAGATTGTGATGCTTCTCCTGAGGTAGGCAAACGTATCAGTTTTTTCCCATACGCTCAAAACGTCCTGAATAATACTCTCGTCAATTTTAGTGACAATTTAAACTCTCATTGGGCTTCTCATTTTTTTTCTTCTTTCATTTTTAAAACCAGGATCAAAACATTTGAGGAGGTGTAACAGGTTAAACATTCCACGATGGGGGATACAGTCTATTCACCGAGTAGTTTTCATGAAATCTTTTGTAATCTCACAACTGTTGTGATTATTTATTCTTTCTCAAAACATATTTTAACCATCGATTTTTAAGTTTTGTTGCTGAACTGCAGAGCCTATTCTAAACTAATTACTTGACCTCAGCCGCCTTCTCCTCTCATCGTAATCACACACACACACACACACACACACACACACACACACACACAAATATACTGACACACAAGTGTTCATTATTAGCATTCTCTTAATTTTCTTACTTAATCAAAAATATCTTTGCTGTAGTTTTTACGTTTTCGTTTTAGTCCATCTGTCTATCTGCACAATTGTTGTATTTAAGGTAGAAACCTGGATGGATCGTTTCTCTGGCCATGGTGCTGAACGCAGTTTTTATCTCCCGCTACATTTTTAGAGCCAATGTATCTCGGTTTTCTGTGTTGTCAATTTGGAAAAGGCAAAGTCGATTTACAATATAATGCCTTTTAATGAGAATTATTTAGTTTTTTCCTTCAGAAAGAGAATATAATAATTATGTCACGGTTCATAGTTATTGTAAGGTAATTCTAAGATTGTTGTAAAACTTTGGTTTTAGAGCTCATACGATTCTCTGCAAAGGTTTATCTTATAAACGCCTTTAAAGAATCCCACACCCCGGTGTTATATCTCAAAAAATACTCAAGGTGTCAGTGTGCACTAAAAAATGTGAATACGTTTTTTTCCCCACCCATTTATGTGAACAAAATAGCAAGCCAGATCCCCATATTGGTGCTGCACTGGACTAAACCCGCTTTGTAATGAGACGGCAGGATAACGAAATCTCTAAAGCATCGTTTTTTCTTCTGTTAGTCAATTGATAGTCCCCCTTTCTTCCTTTCGTAACAATGGGATATAACAGATTTGCGCTGCACTACGGCCTTGCTTTCATTTCCCTTGCCTTCCACCCCGTTTATGGAGACGTAAGTTATTCTATTCCAGAGGAGATGAAACGTGGATCTGTCATTGGAAATATCGCCAACGATCTGGGACTTGATTTGGGTAGACTGTCCGCTCGCAAGGCCCGTATTGATACTGAGGACAACAACGTTCAGTACTGCGGCGTTAACCTCAACACCGGAAACTTGATTGTACAAGAAAGGATTGACAGAGAAGGGCTTTGTGCGAAAAAGGCATCGTGTGTTCTAAAACAGGAACTCGTTCTGGAAAATCCACTGGAACTGCATCGTATTAGTATCCGTGTTCAGGATATTAATGACAACCCACCCCAATTTAAAGAGGATTCGCTTAAAATTGAGATTCAGGAATCAGCAGACAAGGGGGAGCGGTTTCTTCTTGGAGAAGCGCATGATGCAGACATCGGAGAAAATGCTGTTCAAGGCTACTCACTTCAGCAGAACGAGCATTTTAAATTAAATGTGAACGCGAAAACGGGTGGACGGAAATACTGTGAGTTAGTTTTAGACAAAGAATTAGACAGAGAGGAAAATAGAGAGATTATGTTATTGCTCACCGCATTTGATGGTGGTTCTCCTCAGAGATCAGGCACTGTAGTCATACACGTCACTGTACTGGATGCTAATGATAATGTACCAGAGTTTAGCCAGGCCGTTTATAAAGCCAGTCTGCCTGAAAACTCTCCTCTGGATACACTGGTGCTCACAGTGAGTGCAAGTGATGCAGATGATGGCTCAAATAGTGAAATCACGTATGCATTTGATCATGTGTCGGATGAAAATAACAACGTCTTTTCTTTACACCCTAAATCGGGAGATGTGAGAGTGACTGGAGCTATTGATTATGAAAAAGTGCCATCCTATGAAATGCAGATCAGTGCCAAAGATGGTCTGGGGTTATTTTCTTATGCAACGTTAATGATTGAAATTACTGATTTAAATGATAACGCTCCTGTTATTTACCTCAAATCACTTTCTGACCCCATACCAGAGAACGTGTCACCTGGTACAGAGGTGGGCATCATTAATGCAGTGACAGACCTGAGAATAACAGACAGGTCCGCTGCTCCATTCAGCAAAATGTCCCTTTTAAATTAGTTCCTTCTATTAAAAACTACTATTCTCTGGTGACCACAGGACAACTGGACCGTGAACTAGTGTCTGATTACAACATTACAATCACTGCCACTGACGAGGGCTCTCCACCTCTGTCCTCCTCTAAAACTGTTCAGTTATCTGTAGCTGACATCAACGACAACCCACCTGTGTTTGAGGAACAGTCCTACAGCGCATATGTGACAGAAAATAACAAACCTGGCTCCACTTTATGTTCCGTTAGTGCTCGAGACCCCGACTGGAGACAAAACGGTACAGTGATTTATTCTCTGTTACCTGGTGAGGTGAACGGTGCCCCGGTGTCCTCCTATCTGTCTGTTAACGGAGACACGGGGGTGATCCACGCTGTGAGGTCGTTTGATTATGAACAGTTCAGGAGCTTTAAAGTCCACGTGATGGCCAGAGACAACGGTTCTCCTCCTCTGAGCAGCAACGTGACCGTCAGTGTCTTCATATCGGATGTGAACGACAACTCTCCTCAGATACTGTACCCCGGGCCGGAGGGCAACTCGTTCATGACCGAGCTGTTCCCCAAAGCTGCACACGGAGGCTCTCTGGTGTCCAAAGTGATAGCGGTGGACGCTGACTCCGGACAGAACGCCTGGCTGTCCTATCATATAGTCAAATCCACTGATCCGGGACTTTTCAGTATTGGTCTCCACAGCGGAGAGATCAGGACACAGCGGGACATTTCTGAATCTGACAGCATGAAACAGAACCTTATTGTGTCAGTGAAAGATAACGGACAGCCCTCTCTCTCTGCCACCTGCTCCATGTATTTACTTATTTCTGATAACTTGGCTGAGGTGCCAGAACTGAAGGACATTTCGTATGATGAGAAGAATTCCAAACTGACCTCTTACCTGATCATCGCGCTGGTTTCTGTTTCTACATTCTTTCTGACTTTCATCATCATCATCCTAGGTGTGAGGTTTTGTCGCAGGAGAAAGCCCAGACTGTTGTTTGACGGAGCAGTCGCCATCCCCAGCGCTTATCTCCCTCCTAATTACGCAGATGTTGACGGCACAGGAACTTCTACGCAGCACTTACAATTATGACGCCTACCTGACAACAGGTTCTAGAACCAGTGACTTTAAGTTTGTGACATCATACAATGACAACACACTGCCTGCTGACCAGACTCTGAGGAAAAGTCCATCAGACTTTGCTGATGCGTTTGGAGATTGTGATGGTTCCCCTGAGGTAGGAACAGGTGTTTTTGTAGGTCGACATATTTCTGTTTCCACTTTAGTGAGTCAAACAATACTCTTATAGGTATGTGTATTTGCCTTCCTTGTCGTCTTTTCACTTCATATTAAAATGTACTACCGCCTTCAATTACAACTCATTGGTTTAGTTTGTTCCTGAACACGTGCACTGAGTGTGATAATACGTCGTGGAGAGTGATAGATGGTAAAGTTTCAGTCGTCTTTTTTTAATCAGTTCTTGTCTTATTATTCAAGAGTTCAGAGTTCTTCAATCGTGGTATGCAGACATTTGAAATGTGTGGTCATTCGAGAGGCTGCTGACCTTTTGTGTCTTATCTTTTCCCCAGATTGGGTATTATTCTTGTCACAGCATCTGTGTTTCTACCTGTGTCTTTTGAGCAGAGCTGTAAATGCTCTTTGTGTCTCTGTCCTTGGTGCTGAACTTTTTTTTCTTGTAATTTTCAGGAGCAGCTCACCCATGTTTTCTTTTTTCACCTCTCAAAAGTTACAGGTTACAGTTTCAGTTGCACAGTTCTTTGCCTGAGACACTGACGTGCCATTTTACTATTAACATTCAGGCCTTGTATCATAGTTATACATTTCTGTGATGGAGAAATTAAGGGAAAATGATAACAGTGGATTTGGTGAGCAACAATTATTGTCAGCGAGTAATATTATGTGCTTGTAATTGCATTTTATTAACACCCTACTTCTATTTAGTGCTGGTAGCTTTTATTTATTCATCTAGTTTTGCACAGGAATTATACTATTCCACCTTTGTCTTGATTGTATATAAAGTCAAAGAGGTTTTCTTTCTACCAGTGCTGCATAGCGTGTATTCTGTCATTATACCGTTTTCGTGTTGTTTTAATGCAACTTGTATGTTTGATTATAGTTTATACAAGTCGAGTGGTCCTTGGATTACGCTAGAAGCATATATTTCTTTTTGCAAGTTCCACGACAAAAGTATTGCAGTCTATTTCATTTAGAGACAGAGGCTGAGACAATGACAAAGCGATATGAGTTCCTAAGCGATCATGACATATTTGGCGTCATACTAGAGCACACGAACTGTGGTCAAACATTTCTTAACATTTAGGGAATGTTGTTTTTACTGGTTTCACTAAGAAATCGTTTAGGTGCATTACCTAACGAGATTGACACGCTCTTGTTTACAGACTATCGAAAGAACAGGCCTCTCGCTTTCCTTTAAAAAGAGATACAGCTTGTAGACTTCATAATACCTCATGAGAATGCGCTTTTATTCAAACGTTAAAACCAACCGATCTAATAAGGTATAAAAAAAATTGCATCACTTCTGTAAAACTGCTATATCTCACTTATACTCACGGTGTCACTATAGACCAGCTAAGCAGTCGGATGTTCAGCCTGCTTTGCACACCACCCATTATTGGTATGGACCACCCCTGTGTTCGTGACAGCCCTCAACAAAGGCGACAGATACTTCAGCGGCCCATATACTGACCGAATATCGTATTTTTGATGCTTAAAACGACCGCGACATACATTTGTATAGTGCTTTTTCAGGATGATTCATAAACGGAGCATTCTTCAAAGCTGTGGCTTTGTCGTTTTCTTTGTTGTGGTGCATTACGCACACGGAGACCTGAGCTATTCTGTTCAGGAGGAGCTGAAGCGCGGATCTGTTATTGGAAATATCGCCAAAGATCTCGGTTTGGAGGTGGGCAGACTGTCTGCTCGCAAAGCTCGTGTTGACATGGAAGGAAACGACAAACAGTACTGCGGAATTAACCTTCGAAGCGGGGATTTATTGGTTGCGGAAAGAATAGACAGAGAGGAGCATTGTGGAGAAAAGCCTTCGTGTGTTCTCAAATTCGACTTGCTATTAGAGAATCCATTGGAGTTACACCGGTTGTCTCTGCAGGTGCAGGACGTGAACGACAATGCGCCGGTCTTCCCGAAGGATATTATAAAGCTAGAAATAACAGAGTCAGCTGACAAAGGAACGAGATATCGCATTAATGCAGCCCATGATGCAGACATAGGCAAGAATTCTGTTGAAAGCTACATTTTGCAGCAAAACCCCCATTTCGTGTTCAGTATTCAGACGACAAGTGCTGGCAGTAAATACGGCGAGTTGGTTTTAGATAAAGAGTTGGACCGAGAGGAGCAGCAGGAAATGAAATTATTGCTCACCGCTGTGGATGGTGGCTCTCCTCAGAGATCCGGGACTGTAGTAATACACGTCATTGTACTTGATGCTAATGATAACGCCCCAGTGTTTACTGAGGCCGTGTATACAGCCGCATTACCGGAAAACTCACCTTTGAAAACCAAAGTTATCACTGTAAGTGCATCAGACGTAGACGAGGGCATAAATGGAAAAGTTACATATGAATTTAGCCGACTATCTGACAAATCACGAAAACTTTTCACTAGATGAGAAAACAGAAATCAGTGACAGGTGACACAGATTATGAAGAGGGGTCCAAATATGAAGTGTTTGTTGAGGCAAAAGATGGTTATGGGCTCTCCTCAGAAGCAAAAGTGATTATTGATGTCACTGATGTTAATGACAATGCTCCAGTGATATATCTGAAATCACTGTCTAACCCCATATCAGAGAACGTGTCACCTGGTACTGAGGTGGGCATCATTAACGTGCAGGACAGAGACTTGAGAATAATAAACAGGTCCGGTTGCTCCATTCAGCAAAATGTCCTTTTAAATTAGTTCCTTCTATTAAAAACTATTATTCTCTGGGTGACCACAGGACACCGACCGTGAACCAGTGTCTGACACAACATTACAATCACAGCCACTGACGAGGGCTCTCCACCTCTGTCCTCCTCTTAAACCGTTCAGTTATCTGTAGCTGACATCAACGACAACCCACCCAAGCTTGAGGAACAGTCTCACAGCGCATATGTGACAGAAAATAAACCTGGCTCCACTTATGTTCCGTTAGTGCTCGAGAGACCCCGACTGAGACAAACGGTGTGATTTATTCTCTGTTACCTGGTGAGGTGAACGGTGCCCCGGCGTCCTATCTCGTCTGTTAACGGAGACACGGGGGGTGATCTACGCGAGGTCGTTTGATTATGAACAGTTCAGGAGCTTTAAAGTCCACGTGATGGGCGAGACACCACCTCCTCCTCCTGAGTGCAACGTGACCGTCAGTGTCTTCATATCGGATGTAAACGACAACTCTCCTCAGATACTTCGTACCCTGGGCCGGAGGGCAACTCTTACGACCGAGCTGGTCCCCAAAGCTGCACACACGGAGGCCTCTGGGTGTCCAAAGTATAGCGGTGGATGCGGACCTCCGGACAGAACGTCCGGCTGTCTCACCATATAGTCAAATCGAGTGATCCGGGACTTTTCACCACGGGTCTCCCCACAGCGGAGAGACTCCGCACACAGCGGGACAGATTTCTGAATCCACAGCATGAAACAGAATTATTGTGTCAGTGAAAGATAACGGACAGTTCTTCTCTCTCTGCCACCTGCTCCATGTATTTACTTATTTGATAACTTGCTGAGGTGTCAGAACTGGAAGGATATTTATGAGCGAGAAGAATCTCAAAACTGACCTCTATCTGACTACTGCGCTGGTTTCGGTCTCTAGCATTTCCTTCGACTTTCATCATCATCATTCTGGTGTGAGGTTTTGTCGCAGGAGTGTTTCCGTGACCGCGTTTTGACGGAGGTGTCGCCATCCCAGCGCCGGCCCCTCCCAATTACGCAGATGTTGACGGCACAGAACCTTTACGTTAATCTCATAACGTTCATGACGCCTACCTGACAACAGGTTCTAGAACCAGTGACTTTAAGTTTGTGACATCATACAATGTCAACACACTGCCTGCAGACCAGACTCTGAGGAAAAGTCCATCAGACTTTGCTGAAACATTTGGAAGTTGTGATGGTTCTCCTGAGGTAGGGACACATCACGTCATTGTGTATTTGCCTGATTATTTTGCAGCTGTACATAGTACTATTACAAACAAATTATAGTACAAATTAATACAAATGTAAGAAAACAAATGCAAGATGTTGCAGTCAAATTTTGACAGAGCAACTTGCCAAAACAGTAGTTTTTATTACTTTGACTTTGGTAATGTATCTTTTTCAAATAGTTGTTTGGAATCAGGGGCTTAGTAAGGTAATGTTGTTGTTTTGATAAATAAATGTTACTGAATGGGTCCATCTTTTACATAAGCACATGAAAAGGCATACATCGACTTGTTGTACCTTAAAAATACTCATGGTGTCAGTGTGTACCAGTGAACAAGAAGTCACGGTCATTCTCCACCCTTCAGTGTGAACGAATTCAAAGCCTGATTCTGCTTTTGTGCCGCAGTTCACAAAAACCGCTTCGTGTATGACTGCAATGTAATGTTTTTGTTTATTGCAAGAACTCAGGGTTGCATCGTAGATTTATTTTCAGCTCTTTAGTCATAGTTTTAATGTGAGTGGGCTCTTTCTCGCAGTAACAATGGGATACAGCAGATCTGCGCTGCACTGCGGCCTTGCTCTAATTTTCCTTGCCATCCACCCCGTCTATGGAGATGTGAGCTACTCTATTCCAGAGGAGATGAAACGTGGATCTGTAATCGGAAATATTGCAAAGGATCTTGGACTTGATTTGGGCAGACTATCCGCTCGCAAGGCTCGTATCGATACCGAGGATAACAGTGTTAAGTACTGCGGTGTGAATCTCAACACCGGAGACTTGATTGTACAAGAAAGGATTGACAGAGAAGGACTTTGTGCGAAAAAAGCATCGTGTGTTCTAAAACAGGAACTCGTTCTGGAAAATCCATTAGAGCTGCACCGTATTGGCATCCGTGTTCAGGATATTAATGACAATTCACCACAGTTTAAAGAGGATTCACTGAAATTTGAAATTAGGGAATCGGCAGATAAAGGCTCGCGTTTTCTCCTGGATGAGGCGCACGATGGAGACATCGGAGAAAATACTGTTCAGGGCTACTCACTTCAGCAGAATGATCACTTCAAACTTAATGTTAAGTCAAAAGGTACTGGCAGAAAATATGGTGAATTGGTCTTAGACAAAGAATTAGACAGAGAGGAAAATAAAGAGATTATGTTAAGGTTACCTATTTGACGGTGGGTCTCCCCAGAGGTCAGGTACTGTAGCCATATGTCACTGTACTGATGCTGGGGCCGATAATGTACCAGAGTTTAGCCAGGCTGTTTATAAAGCCAGTCTGCCTGGAAACTCTCCTCTGACATTGCGATCACAGTGAGTGCAACTGATGCAGACGAGGGAGTGAACGGTGAAGTTACTTATGGATTTGATGATGTTTCAGATGAAAACCAAGTTTTCTCTCTAAACCCTAAAACCGGAGACGTTAAAGTGGCTGGGGCTATTGATTATGAAAAAGAATCTTCGTATGAAATGCAGATCAGCGCTAAAGATGGCCTGGGATTGGCGTCATATGCAACTTTAATAATTGAAATTACTGACATAAATGATAACGCTCCTGTTATTTACCTGAAATCACTGTCTAACCCCATACCTGAGAACGTGTCACCTGGTACAGAGGTGGGCATCATTAACGTGCAGGACAGAGACTCTGAGAATAACAGACAGGTCCGCTGCTCCATTCAGCAGAATGTTCCTTTTAAATTAGTTCCCTCGATTAAAAACTATTATTCTCTGGTGACCACAGGACAACTGGACCGTGAACTAGTGTCTGATTACAACATTACAATCACTGCCACTGACGAGGGCTCTCCACCTCTGTCCTCCTCTAAAACTGTTCAGTTATCTGTAGCTGACATCAACGACAACCCACCTGTGTTTGAGGAACAGTCCCAGCGCATATGTGACAGAAAATAACAAACCTGGCTCCACTTATGTTCCGTTAGTGCTCGAGACCCGACTGGATACGTAAAAAACGGTACAGTGATTTATTCTCTGTTACCTGGTGAGGTGAACGCAGCCCTGGTGTCCTCCCATTCGTCTGCTAACGGAGACGGGGTGATCCACGCGAGGTCGTTTGATTATGAACAGTTCAGGAGCTTTAAAGTCCACGTGATGGCTAGAGACACAACGGTTCTCCTCTGAGCAGCAACGTGACCGCCAGTGTCTTCATATCGATGAACGACAACTCTCCTCAGATACTGTACTCGCCGGAGAGCAACCCTTCATGACCGAGCTGGTTCCCAAAGCCGCACACGGAGGCTCTCTGCGTCCAAAGCGATAGTGTGATCGCGGACTCGGACAGAAATCTTCCTGGCTGTCCTATCATATAGTCAAATCCACTGATCCGGGACTTTTCAGTATTGGTCTCCACAGCGGAGAGATCAGGACACAGCGGGACATTTCTGAATCTGACAGCATGAAACAGAACCTTATTGTGTCAGTGAAAGATAACGGACAGCCCTCTCTCTCTGCCACCTGTTCCATGTATTTTACTTATTTCTGATAACTTGGCTGAGGTGCCAGAACTGAAGGATATTTCTTATGATGAGAAGAATTCCAAACTGACCTCTTATCTGATCATCGCGCTGGTTTCTGTCTCCACATTCTTTCTGACTTTCATTATCATCATCCTGGGTGTGAGGTTTTGTCGCAGGAGACAGCCCAGACTGTTGTTTGACGGAGCAGTCGCCATCCCCAGCGCTTATCTCCCTCCTAATTACGCAGATGTTGACGGCACAGGAACTTTACGCAGCACTTACAATTATGACGCCTACCTGACAACAGGTTCTAGAACCAGTGACTTTAGGTTTGTGACATCATACAATGACAACACACTGCCTGCAGACCAGACTCTGAGGAAAAGTCCATCAGACTTTGCTGAGGCCTTTGGAGATTGTGATGCTTCTCCTGAGGTAGGAACAGATGTCACATATAGTTTGACCTATTTTTATCTGCATTTGAATGTTTCAGCCAATGCCCTTAGAGAGAAATATGCTTTTTGTGGAGACCACGGTTTTAATAGTAACACACGTTTGCGATGAATTTTCCTTGGATAGTTTCACTCTGTTTTAAAATGACTACCGCCTTCCATGCAGAGTCTTTACTGTCGTTTGTCTCTGAATGTATTAACTGATCATGATAGTACAACATGGAGCATGAAAATAAGTAATTACTGCATTCATTACTAGCTTTGGTGATCTCATGTTTTCAGAAAAGAGTTCTCCACCCTCAGTGTGCAGGTGTTTCACATTCTCAGTCTTTTAAGAGACTGTTGGTTTATTTTTGTACCTTATCCCCAAAATCTGTTCTATTTGTTCACACAGCGTCGGTGTATGTGTCTGTGTATTTGGAGTAGAGCTGCAGGCTGTTCCTTGTGTCTCTGTCCTTGGTGCTGAGCAGAACATGTCGGTGCTGTCCTTGGTGCTGAATCTTGCTTTTTTCCTTGCAATGTATTTTCATAAGCAACTTACTCCTCTATTATTTCCGCATGATCCAAAAGTTTAAAATACAGTTTCACATACTGTAAAACTGATTTTCCTTCCTCGCAAGACTGTGAGAAAAGGTCCAGCTGACTTTGCTGATGCTTTTAGAGATTCTGAAGTGTCCAGGCTTAACTAATTCATAAAGTGATGGTGCAAAAAAAGGAATCAAATGTTAAGTCTTTTCTTTTCTCCCTGAGTAGATTATATAATTGCAAGAAATTGTGTTCATTAGGTTTTTATTGTTTAAGCCGCTGACCTGTATCCTTCCTGGTGTGTTAAGTTAAGTAAATCTCCAAATAATGCTTAAGTTATATGTGAGAGCTCACAATCAGAACACCACAAACTAGACAATCATAGGATGAAAGGTACAACCTGCAACAGATAAGTTGTTGTGAGATGTTTCATTTTCTCCCCCCAAAATTGGCAAAATCTTACACAGTCATAGAGTTGCACTTTCACATAGCATTTGGGAGGATACGTGACAGTCAGTTTAATTTCAACAGTACGACATCCACTTAAAATGTTCAAAATTCCTTCATGTCTCCAAATTTGGGAAACTGAAGGAGTGAAGTGGATGGTTCTCTATGTAACTCTAGAGAAGGCTAAGAGTTTAAGGGAGGTCAGTGAGTATCAGTGTCAGTGTTACATGGGCATGTAGAGTGTGGCAGGTTTTAGGTGCTGTACAAGTTTTCTTTTCCTAAGAGGTCAGGGAATCTTTGGTGCAGGTTATTATAGGCTCCTCTCAACAAATGATTTTATATCCCAACTGGATCCTGGGGGGAGAGGGCTGTGTTTTTTCCAATCTGCTTGAGTCTTTGCATCATGTATTTATTGAATTCAGTGCACGTTATCATCGCTGTCCTTACAGTCTACTAATGTCTGTGAAGATAGGAGTGTGTTGCTCTGAGGGGTTGTATATACTGGGGTCATGTACTCTGTGTGGACAAAGGACAAACGACTTGTGTTGAATTTTTATGTGTGTGATTAATCTAGCCATGCAGAGAGGAGTGCTGGTGGAACCTGAGTTATTGTATAAAAGGGCTGGTCCCTGTGCACCTTAGGACTGAGTATGTGTTGATGTGTTTCAGAGGATTAGCTGTGTAGTTTGATGTGTTTGTAGCTTGAGGTTTGCTAAACTGGTTATCTTCCTATGACAAGGATTTTAAATGTTTTGCTCTGACGGAGTTCAATGTGTGTGTGGCTTGGTTTGGTAGGTGAGAGACGGAGGAGCTGGATTCCTGTTTTTTTTTTTTACGAGTGTTATGCACAGTGCCATATCTAGTTAGAAGAGCTTTATTAAAAGAGATTATAAGTCAAGTATCTCTTTCTCTCTCGCTCAGCAGTAAGCTCTTATTTAATGGAGTAGTGCTGTCCATGACATTTGTTTGATTTGTCATGACTTGTTTCTAGGTTTATCTTTTTCATTGTTGATAAATTGTAACAACATATTGCATGTATGTGGTCTTCCAGAGTGTAAGTTTATCAGAGGTTTAATCTGTCACAGACATAGTTTACAGTGGCTGCATGATAATATGTCCTGAAGAGACTTGGCTTTTTAATTTCAGTCAGGGCTGTGTGCTACAATGCTCTGGGAAAGAGTTTTAATGTTTCAAATTGATGAGTGCAACTCCTCTATAATTATAACAAGGAGCATTTTCTTACACCCACAGTTTGTATTGTGTCATGACTGCATAAAACAGCTAACCAGTTAATATCATTCCGCTATAATTTTAAGGTTCCACTTAAACTTTCTTATTTTTATTATATGTTTAGTCTGTTATTTCTTCGTTCCCACTCAGGGTGTCGCTATTCGCTAGTCTACGTGAAACATTTCCACCCCACCCTCTGGTGTGCCGACCAATAAAGGGTACATTTTTGGTTGCTGTAGGTCCTCGTATGCATCCAGAGTAACGGTGGAGTGCTGTCGATTTTCTTTTGGCTGAACTGGACAATTCCTCCTGAACTTCTGATCTAAACGGGGCCATTTGTCTGTTGCAAATACATTGTAATGATGGGCCGCCATATGTGCTGCTTCGTTTTCTTTCTATTGTGACAAGCCGCGAATGGGGACGTGAGTTATTCTTTTCAGGAGGAAATGAAACGCGGATCTCATATTGGGAATATAGCGAAGGCTCTTAACCTGGACGTGAATACGCTGTCTTCTAGAAACGCCCGTGTCGATGCCGCAGGAAATCGGAAACGATATTGTGACATCAGTCTCAGTACTGGGGATTTAATTGTTGCCGACAGGATTGACCGTGAGGAGCTTTGTGGAGAAAAGCTGTCGTGTGTAATAAAACGCGATCTTGTACTAGAGAATCCTCTGGAACTGCATCCTTTCAGTCTGCACATTCAAGATATTAATGATAACTCACCACAATTTAACGAAGAAATGATTAACATAGAAATTCGCCAAGAGTCAGCAGACAGAGGAGCTCGTTTTGTGATAGAGGAGGCGCATGATGCGGATGTAGGACAAAATTCAGTTCAACAGTACAGCCTTAAGAAGAACGATAATTTCATTTTGGCTGCTAATGGAAACACAGTAGAACTTGTTCTTGACAAAGATCTCGATCGTGAAAAACAAGAGGAGATTAATTTGCTTCTCACAGCTTTAGATGGTGGGTCTCCTCAGAGATCAGGTACCGTAGTCATACACGTCACTGTGCTGGATGCTAATGATAACGCCCCAGTGTTTAGCCAGGCCGTTTATAAAGCCAGTCTGCCTGAAAACTCTCCTCCAGATACCATAGTGATTAAAGTTAGTGCTACTGACGCAGATGAAGGAGTGAATGGAGATGTGACATATGACTTTGGACATAAGTTGCTGAAGATGTAAAGAAAGTTTTTAGTATTGACCGTAAAAATGGCGAAATAAAAGTAAATGGTAGGGTTGATTTTGAAACTGTTACATCATATGATTTGCGCATTAAAGCAAAGGATGGATTGGGATTATCGTCATACACAAAGGTAACCGTTGATATCACTGATGTCAACGACAACGTGCCCGTAATCTATGTGAAATCTTTGGCGAACCCAGTACCGGAAAACGTGTCACCTGGTACAGAGGTGGGCATCATTAACGTGCAGGATGCAGATTCGGATAATAACCAAAAGGTCCGCTGCTCCATTCAGCAAAATGTCCCTTTTAAATTAGTTCCCTCAATTAAAAACTATTATTTCTGGTGACCACAGGACAACTGGACCGTGAACTAGTGTCTGATTACAACATTACAATCACAGCCACTGACGAGGGCTCTCCACCTCTGTCCTCCTCTAAAACTGTTCAGTTATCTGTAGCTGACATCAACGACAACCCACCTGTGTTTGAGGAACAGTCCTACAGCGCATATGTGACAGAAAATAACAAACCTGGCTCCACTTTATGTTCCGTTAGTGCTCGAGACCCCGACTCGAGACAAAACGGTACAGTGATTTATTCTGTTACCTGGTGAGGTGAACGGTGCCCGGTGTCCTCCTATCTGTCTGTTAACGGAGACACGGGGGTGATCCACGCTGTGAGGTCGTTTGATTATGAAACAGTTCAGATTAAAGTCCGTGATGGCCAGAGACAACGGTTCTCCTCCTCTGAGCAGCAACGTGACCGTCAGTGTCTTCATATCGGATGTGAACGACAACTCTCCTCAGATACTGTACCCCGGGCCGGAGGGCAACTCCTTCATGACCGAGCTGGTCCCCAAAGCTGCACACGGAGGCTCTCTGGTGTCCAAAGTGATAGCGGTGGACGCGGACTCGAGAACGCCTATTGTCCTATCATATAGTCAAATCCACTGATCCGGGAATTTTTCGCCATTAAGCTCACAGCGGAGAGATCAGGACACAGCGATACTTCTGAATCTGACAGCATGAAACAGAACCTTATTGTGTCAGTGAAAGATAACGGACTGCCCTCTCTCTCTGCCACCTGTTCCATGTATTTACTTATTTCTGATAACTTGGCTGAGGTGCCAGAACTGAAGGATATTTCTTATGATGAGAAGAATTCCAAACTGACCTCTTATCTGATCATCGCGCTGGTTTCTGTTTCTACATTTTTCCTGACTTTCATTATCATCATTCTGGGTGTGAGGTTTTGTCGCAGGAGACAGCCCAGACTGTTGTTTGACGGAGCAGTCGCCATCCCCAGCGCTTATCTCCCTCCTAATTACGCAGATGTTGACGGCACAGGAACTTTACGCAGCACTTACAATTATGACGCCTACCTGACAACAGGTTCTAGAACCAGTGACTTTAAGTTTGTGACATCATACAATGACAACACACTGCCTGCAGACCAGACTCTGAGGAAAAGTCCATCAGACTTTGTTGATGCATTTGGAAGTTGTGATGGTTCTCCTGAGGTAGGGACACATTACAATTTATTCAACTCTTGTTCAGTGTTCTGAGAAAGACATTCTGGTGTTTTCCTTCGAGTCACTGAGGTTGTATCGTTCTTTATTGACGTGGTGATTTTAGAGGAGGTTTTTAAAGAAATGTTTAATGGGCTTGAATGTCGTTTAGAATTCATAATTGTGCCAAAGCATTTTGTTGTGATATCTTTTCTGATCCAATCTCATGTTAAAAGTAACAAGGTATCAAACATAAAGGTCTTTGCTTTTTAGTGTAATCATGGTTAGCATACTAAATTCAATCTAGTGAAGCTCCCAACTTTTAAAACCATTTTTGTCTTGCTTTTTAATTTTAACCAAGGTTTCTTGTTAGTGTTTGGTAGCATGTATGGATACTCCTCTGTTGCTCTAGTAAGAGAACACGTTTTGAACTAGGATCTTATTTTATATGTTCTTGGCTCTAAATAAATCCTAAATCTTGTTGCATTTTTGCATTTTTAGAGATATGTTGCTCCCATGTTTCATGCTCTTTTTCGTTTTTCTCCTTCGCTGATATTTTATGCTGATATTATTATATGATATTTTCTAAAGCAAGAGTTTCTTGCTTTGATGTTTTAATCTGAATCTGCGCTTGATCTAATTTAGAGTCATTGTAAGAGCCTCTTCTCGAACCACGTTCATTGCAAGTGTATTAGACACAATTTTAGAGCAGTATTAACAAATTGAAAGTGGAGCCAAGGCAACTTGCCAAAGTAGTATATTTAATTCCTGTAAATTCGATAATGTATCTTTTGGAAATTGTTGCTTGGAAACAGGGGTTCTTCACGAGACACCGGTGTAGCAATTCCATGTTTGTTTTGGTTTTCCGTTAAAAGTGGGCCATTTACTAAAGCAATGTTGTTGTTTTTGTTGTTTTCATAAATAATTGTTACTGAGGGGGGTCCGTCTTTTAAATGAGCACACAGAAAAGCACACATCGCCTTGTTATACCTTAAAAATACTCATGGTGTCAGTGTGTACCAGTGAACAAGAAGTCACGGTCATTCTCCACCCTTCAGTGTGAACGAATTCAAAGCCTGTTTCTGCTTTTGCGCCGCAGTTCACAAAAACTGGTTCGTCTCTGAGTGCAATGTAATGTTTTTGTTTATTGGAAGAATTCGCGGTTGCATCGTAGATATATTTTCAGCTATTTAGTCATAGTTTTAATGTGAGTGGGCTCTTTCTCGCAGTAACAATGGGATATAACAGATTTGCGCTGCACTGCGGCCTGGCTTTCATTTTCCTTGCCATCCACCCCGTCTATGGAGATGTGAGCTACTCTATTCCGGAAGAGATGAAACGTGGATCTGTAATCGGAAATATTGCAAAGGATCTTGGACTTGATTTGGGCAGACTATCCGCTCGCAAAGCCCGTATCGATACCGAGGATAACAGTGTTAAGTACTGCGGTGTGAATCTCAACACCGGAGACTTGATTGTACAAGAAAGGATTGACAGAGAAGGGCTTTGTGCGAAAAAAGCATCGTGTGTTCTGAAACAGGAACTCGTTCTGGAAAATCCATTAGAGCTGCACCGTATTAGTATCCGTGTTCAGGATATTAATGACAATTCACCACAGTTTAAGGAAGATTCACTTAAATTTGAAATTCATGAAATGGCAGATAAAGGCTCGCGTTTTCTCCTGGATGAGGCGCACGCACGATGGAGACATCGGAGAAAATGCTGTCCAGGGCTACTCACTTCAGCAGAATGATCACTTCAAACTAAATGTTAAGTCAAAAGGTACTGGCAGAAAATATGGTGAATTGGTCTTAGACAAAGAATTAGACAGAGAGGAAAATAAAGAGATTATGTTATTACTTACCGCATTTGACGGTGGGTCTCCTCAGAGGTCAGGTACTGTAGTCATACATGTCACTGTACTGGATGCTAATGATAATGTACCAGAGTTTAGCCAGGCCGTTTATAAAGCCAGTCTGCCTGAAAACTCTCCTCTGGATACATTGGTGATCACAGTGAGTGCAACTGATGCAGACGAGGGAGTGAACGGTGAAGTTACTTATGGATTTGATGATGTTTCAGATGAAAACCAAGTTTTCTCTCTAAACCCTAAAACCGGAGACGTTAAAGTGGCTGGGGCTATTGATTATGAAAAAGAATCTTTGTATGAAATGCAGATCAGCGCTAAAGATGGCCTGGGATTGGCGTCATATGCAACTTTAATAATTGAAATTACTGACATAAATGATAACGCTCCTGTTATTTACCTGAAATCACTGTCTAACCCCATACCTGAGAACGTGTCACCTGGTACAGAGGTGGGCATCATTAACGTGCAGGACAGAGACTCTGAGAATAACAGACAGGTCCGCTGCTCCATTCAGCAGAATGTTCCTTTTAAATTAGTTCCCTCGATTAAAAACTATTATTCTCTGGTGACCACAGGACAACTGGACCGTGAACTAGTGTCTGATTACAACATTACAATCACAGCCACTGACGAGGGCTCTCCACCTCTGTCCTCCTCTAAAACTGTTCAGTTATCTGTAGCTGACATCAACGACAACCCACCTGTGTTTGAGGAACAGTCCTACAGCGCATATGTGACAGAAAATAACAAACCTGGCTCCACTTTATGTTCCGTTAGTGCTCGAGACCCCGACTGGAGACAAAACGGTACAGTGATTTATTCTCTGTTACCTGGTGAGGTGAACGGTGCCCCGGTGTCCTCCTATCTGTCTGTTAACGGAGACACGGGGGTGATCCACGCTGTGAGGTCGTTTGATTATGAACAGTTCAGGAGCTTTAAAGTCCACGTGATGGCCAGAGACAACGGTTCTCCTCCTCTGAGCAGCAACGTGACCGTCAGTGTCTTCATATCGGATGTGAACGACAACTCTCCTCAGATACTGTACCCCGGGCCGGAGGGCAACTCATTCATGACCGAGCTGGTTCCCAAAGCTGCACACGGAGGCTCTCTGGTGTCCAAAGTGATAGCGGTGGACGCGGACTCCGGGACAGAACGCCTGGCTGTCCTATCATATAGTCAAATCCACTGATCCGGGACTTTTCAGTATTGGTCTGCACAGCGGAGAGATCAGGACACAGCGGGACATTTCTGAATCTGACAGCATGAAACAGAACCTTATTGTGTCAGTGAAAGATAACGGACAGCCCTCTCTCTCTGCCACCTGCTCCATGTATTTACTTATTTCTGATAACTTGGCTGAGGTGCCAGAACTGAAGGACATTTCTTATGATGAGAAGAATTCCAAACTGACCTCTTATCTGATCATTGCGCTGGTTTCTGTCTCCACATTCTTTCTGACTTTCATTATCATCATCCTGTGGAGGTTTTGTCGCAGGAGAAAGCCCAGACTGTTGTTTGACGGAGCAGTCGCCATCCCCAGCGCTTATCTCCCTCCTAATTACGCAGATGTTGACGGCACAGGAACTTTACGCAGCACTTACAATTATGACGCCTACCTGACAACAGGTTCTAGAACCAGTGACTTTAAGTTTGTGACATCATACAATGACAACACACTGCCTGCAGACCAGACTCTGAGGAAAAGTCCATCAGGACTTTGCTGAGGCCTTGGAGATTGTGATGCTTCTCCTGAGGTAGGAAACAGATGTCACATATAGTTTGGACCTATTTTTTTATCTGCATTTGAATGTTTCCAGCCAATGCCCTTAGAGAGAAAATGCTGGAGACCACGGTTTTAATAGTAACACGTCATGGCGAATTTTCTCGATAGTTTCACTCCGTTTTAAAATGACTACAGCCTTCCATGCAGAGTCTTTACTGTCGTTTGTCTCTGAATGTATTAACTGATCATGATAGTACAACATGGAGCATGAAAATAAGTAATTACTGCGTTCATTACTAGCTTTGGTGATCTCATGTTTTCAGAAAAGAGTTCTCCACCCTCAGTGTGCAGGTGTTTCACATTCTCAGTCTTTTAAGAGACTGTTGGTTTATTTTTGTACCTTATCCCCAAGTCTGTTCTATTTGTTCACACAGCGTCGGTGTATGTGTCTGTGTATTTGGAGTAGAGCTGCAGGCTGTTCCTTGTGTCTCTGTCCTTGGTGCTGAGCAGAACATGTCAGTGCTGTCCTTGGTGCTGAACTCTGCTTTTTTTCTTGCAATGTATTTTCATAAGCAACTTACTCCTCTCCTCTATTATTTCCGCATGATCGAAAAGTTTAAAATACAGTTTCACATACTGAAACTGATTTTCCTTCCTCGCGAGACTGTGAGAAAAGGTCCAGCTGACTTTGCTGATGCTTTTAGAGATTCTGAAGTGTCCAGTCTTAACTAATTCATAAAGTGATGGTGCAAAAAGGAATCAAAATGTTAAGTCTTTCTTTCTTTCTCACTGAGTAGATTATATAATTGCAGTAAGAAATTGCAGTTCATTAGGTTTTTATTGTTTAAGCGTTGACCTGTATCCTTCCTGGTGTGTTAAGTGTTAAGTAAATTCCAAATAATGCTTAAGTTATATGTGAGAGTTTGCCAATCAGAACACCATACAAACTAGACAATCATAGGATGAAAGGTACAACCTGCAACAGATACAAGTTGTTGTGAGTATGTTTCATTTTCTCCCCCCAAAATTGGCAAAATCTTACACAGTCATAGAGTTGCACTTTCACATAGCATTTGGGAGGATACGTGACAGTCAGTTTAATTTCAACAGTACGACATCCACTTAAAATGTTCAAAATTCCTTCATGTCTCCAAATTTGGGAAACTGAAGGAGTGAAGTGGAAGGTCAGTGAGTATCAGTGTCAGTGTTACATGGGCATGTAGAGTGTGGCAGGTTTTAGGTGCTGTACAAGTTTTCTTTTCCTAAGAGGTCAGGGAATCTTTGGTGCAGGTTATCATAGGCTCCTGTCAACAAATGATTTTATATCCCAACTGGATCCTGGGGGGAGAGGGCTGTGTTTTTTCCAATCTGCTTGAGTCTTTGCATCATGTATTTATTGAATTCAGTGCACGTTATCATCGCTGTCCTTACAGTCTACTAATGTCTGTGAAGATAGGAGTGTGTTGCTCTGAGGGGTTGTATATACTGGGGTCATGTACTCTGTGTGGACAAAGGACAAACGACTTGTGTTGAATTTTTATGTGTGTGGTTAATCTAGCCATGCAGAGAGGAGGCCAGGAACCTGAGTTATTGTATAAAAAGGGCTGGTCCCTGTGCACCTTAGGACTCAGTATGTGTTGATGTGTTTCAGAGGATTAGCTGTGTAGATTTGATGTGTTTGTAGCTTGAGGTTTGCTAAACTGGTTATCTTCCTATGACAAGGATTTTAAATGTTTTGCTCTGACGGAGTTCATGTGCGGTGGCTTGGTTTGGTAGGTGAGAGACGGAGGAGCTGGATTCCTGTTTTTTTTTTTTACGAGTGTTATGCACAGTGCCATATCTAGTTAGAAGAGCTTTATTAAAAGAGATTATAAGTCAAGTATCTCTTCGTAGCAGTAAGCTCAGTTTAATGGAGTAGTGCTGTCCAGACATTTGTTTGATTTGTCATGACTTGTTTCTAGGTTTATCTTTTCATTGTTGATAAATTGTAACATATTGCATGGGCTGTGGTCTTCCAGAGTGTAAGTTTATCAGAGGTTTAATCTGTCACAGACATAGTTTACAGTGGCTGCATGATAATATGTCCTGAAGAGACTTGGCTTTTTAATTTCAGTCAGGGCTGTGTGCTACACTGCTCTGGGAAAGAGTTTTAATGTTTCAAATTGATGAGTGCAACTCATCTATAATTATAACAAGGAGCATTTTCTTACACCCACAGTTTGTATTGTGTCATGACTGCATAAAACAGCTAACCAGTTAATATCATTCCGCTATAATTTTAAGGTTCCACTTAAACTTTCTTATTTTTATTATATGTTTAGTCTGTTATTTCTTCGTTCCCACTCACAGGGTGTCGCTATTCGCTAGTCTACGAGTTGTTTCTAATTCTTAATTCTGTGCCGACCAACAAAGGTACATTTTTGGTTGCTGTAGGTCCTCGTATGTGTCCAGAGTAACGGTGGAGGTTGTCGATTTCTTTTGGCTGAACTGGACAATTCCTCCTGAACTTCTGATCTAAACGGGGCCATTTGTCTGTTGCAAATACATTGTAATGATGGGCCGCCATATGTGCTGCTTCGTTTTCTTTCTATTGTGGCAAGCCGCGAATGGGGACGTGAGTTATTCCTTTCAGGAGGAAATGAAACGCGGATCTCATATTGGGAATATGGCGAAGGCTCTTAACCTGGACGTGAATACGCTGTCTTCTAGAAATGCCCGTGTTGATGCCGCAGGAAATCGGAAACGATATTGTGACATCAGTCTCAGTACTGGGGATTTAATTGTTGCCGACAGGATTGGGACTACCGTGAGGACAGGAGAAAAGCTACGTGTACAAACGCGATCTCGTACTAGAGAATCTCTTCTGAACTGCATCCTTTCAGTCTGCATACCAAGATAATAATGATAACTCACCACAATTTAACGAAGAAAATGATTAATATAGAAATTGAGAGTCAGCAGTCGGAGGAGCCTGTTTCAGATAGAGGAGGCAGATGCGTGATGTAGGACAAACTAGTTCAACAGTACAAAACCTAAGAAGAATGATAATTTCATTTTGCCGCTAATGGAACACAGTAGAACTTGTACTTTGACAAAGAGCTCGATCGTGAAAAACAAGAGGAGATTAATTTGCTTCTCACAGCTTTAGATGGTGGGTCTCCTCAGAGATCAGGTACCGTAGTCATACACGTCACTGTGCTGGATGCTAATGATAACGCCCCAGTGTTTAGCCAGGCCGTTTATAAAGCCAGTCTGCCTGAAAACTCTCCTGTAGATACAGTTGTGGTCACAGTGAGCGCGACTGATGCAGACGAGGGAGTGAATGGAGATGTGACATATGACTTTGGACATGATGATGAAGATGTGAAGAAAGTTTTTAGTATTGACCGTAAAAATGGCGAAATAAAAGTCAATGGTAGGGTTGATTTTGAAACTGTTACATCATATGATTTGCGCATTAAAGCAAAGGATGGATTGGGATTATCGACATACACAAAGGTAACCGTTGATATCACTGATGTCAACGACAACGTGCCTGCACCCGCGTGAAATCTTGGCGAACCCAGTACCGGAAAACGTGTCACCTGGGTACAGAGGTGGCATCATTAACGTGCAGGATGCAGATTCGGATAATAACCAGTTATCCATACCCATTCAGCAAAATGTCCCTTTTAAATTAGTTCCTCTATTAAAACTATTATTCTCTGGTGACCACAGGACAACTGGACCGTGAACTAGTGTCTGATTAACATTACAATCATCACACTGACGAGGGCTCTCCACCCTGTCTCCTCTAAAACTGTTCCAGTTGCCCGTAGCTGACATCAACGGCAACTCACCTGTGTCGGAGGAACAGTCCAGCGCATAAGTGTGACAGAAAATAACAAACCTGGCTCCACTTTATGTTCCGTTAGTGCTCGAGACCCCGACTGGAGACAAAACGGTACAGTGATTTATTCTCTGTTACCTGGTGAGGTGAACGGTGCCCCGGTGTCGTCCTATCTGTCTGTTAACGGAGACACGGGGGTGATCCACGCTGTGAGGTCGTTTGATTATGAACAGTTCAGGAGCTTTAAAGTCCACGTGATGGCCAGAGACAACGGTTCTCCTCCTCTGAGCAGCAACGTGACCGTCAGTGTCTTCATATCGGATGTGAACGACAACTCTCCTCAGATACTGTACCCCGGGCCGGAGGGCAACTCCTTCATGACCGAGCTGGTCCCCAAAGCTGCACACGGAGGCTCTCTGGTGTCCAAAGTGATAGCGGTGGACGCGGACTCCGGACAGAACGCCTGGCTGTCCTATCATATAGTCAAATCCACTGATCCGGGACTTTTCGCTATTGGTCTCCACAGCGGAGAGATCAGGACACAGCGGGACATTTGAATCTGACAGCACAGCCAGAACTCATTGTGTCAGTGAAAGATAACGGACAGCCCTCTCTCTCTGCCACCTGTTCCATGTATTTACTTATTTCTGATAACTTGGCTGAGGTGCCAGAACTGAAGGACATTTCTTATGATGAGAAGAATTCCAAACTGACCTCTTATCTGATCATCGCGCTGGTTTCTGTCTCTACATTTTTTCTGACTTTCATTATCATCATCATCGGGTGTGAGGTTTTGTCGCAGGAGCAGCCCAGACTGTTGTTTGACGGAGCAGTCGCCATCCCCAGCGCTTTATCTCCTCCTAATTACATGCAGATGTTGACGCACAGGAACTTTACGCAGCACTTACAATTATGACGCCTACCTGACAACAGGTTCTAGAACCAGTGACTTTAAGTTTGTGACATCATACAATGACAACACACTGCCTGCTGACCAGACTCTGAGGAAAAGTCCATCAGATTTTGCTGATACATTCGGAAGTTGTGATGGTTCTCCTGAGGTAGGGACACATTATCTACAATCTGTTCCAGATGTGTAAAACTTCTTCAACATCTTGTCTCACTTCACATCTATTTATATAATTAATGAGCTTGATAGGAAGATACAGCTGCAGTCTAACTGTTCAGATTCATTTTGGATACATTGTTGATGGTAAATTATGTCCCTCACACAATGGCAGTCATTGTTGAAGAGGAAATTAATCCATTGGCCATATTTTCCATCATTTGTCATTTTCAATAGATGACTTTGATGTTAACTTTTTCTAGCAAGCACTGATCTTTCACGATCCAGGGAAATATGTTTTATGGTATAAAGTTGACTGTTATGTGTATCTCACAAGTCGGATGGATGAAAATCTACTTAGACATGTTATTGTTGTCACAGGTGGAAGACGCCACCTGAAGAATACACGTCTTTACATCATTTAAAAGATGTATGACAAGTTGGCTTCTCTTGTTAAAGTGTGTTGTGTTTGATTCATTTCTGATTTGACCTCAGCTTTTCATAAAAATATATGTAGAGAGAAATGGGTGACTTTTCTGTGTCATAAATGTAGTTTGTAAACAGAAGTGGCTATCTCATAGGGATATCTTCAGTGCTCATGCCGACTTAATGATCCTATGGTGAAGCCTCTGAATGTAGTACGACAGACCTTTATTACATTATGACAGTCTTTTAGCTGTGCTCTGTCAGACTTTATCCTGTATAACTTTTATATTTTAGGTAATTTTTGTTTTGTCTCTGAGAGGAAAGAAATTACATCAAGGTATGGCTGGGTCCTATTTCCTCTTCACTATATGTAATGTAGTAGGATTAAACAACTGTAATCACTATCAATCACCACAGATTTTGCAATAGCAATGTAACATAAGTTTGTAGTTGTATACTGGTGGTAGTTTTATGAATAGTGTGTCCTGCCAGCAAGTTTTCTAACTTTTTGATTTTGGCATTGAGTTTTTTCTTGGTTGTTTGCAGTCCTTTGTCCTAACATGGAGTGGTGATAGAAGGAGTTCCTTGGTCAGAATTTAATAAAATTTTTGGTTTATAAACTTAATGCATGTTTGCTACTCTCTCAGGAACCTGTAAAATGAAACTGTTGCGTCAATATGTTGAAGCTGATTGTAGGATGTCAGGCCAAGTGGATGCAAAGACAGGGGGCCTGCTGGGTCTAGTTACAAACGTGATGTCAGCATTTCTAGAACCTACATACACGGATTAAGTTCAGATACATTTAAGGTATCATGTTGTCAAACAAACTTTTATTACAACAAATTACTTCAGACTGTTCCATCTTGAGATAAAACTGCAGCTAATGGAAAATAATCTATTAATCTCAGTAGTATGTGTTGAAATAAAAACAAGGCACCTCTGTGTAGAGATATTTTAGTCACCAATGTGATGGCAAAGGTGTGATGTGATTTTGACATAAATTACAAATATGCATGCGGATAGTTTTATATAAATGCAGCAATAGCAACTCTCTGCAGTCACATGTGTGATACAGTATTTTAAGACTGCAAGCTTACTTCAAAGAATATATATATAGTAATGAATCTGTATTTCTGAGCCAAAAATCACCTCAGCCTAATAAAACCAAATTCCGATTAGGACAAAACTGTTCCACATCCCTTATTCCATGCCTTTTGTACACGTGATGTACACGTCATGGTTATCGTGACTGCAGCCTTTCACTTTTTCATATTTTCTCAGACCACATACAGTGGAGGTGGCCTCTGGTCTACTTTTTGCAAAGATGTCATTAAAATCAATCTGTTTACAGCTGGGATACAGTTACAAGTAAAGAAAATTATACTATTTTAAAGCTTCTTGTATCTGACAAAGATACGTTTTTTATATTAAGGGCTATTCAGTGTGCTTAGTTTAAAATGTATGCTATTTAAGTGTGGTGACTCAAACAATTGAAAGACAACCTGAACACATTTTCAAGACTGGTTATGTATATGACTTGTGTATATACTTACTTGAAAATGTCTGGCTTGAAGAAGTGTATGCTGTCGTCATACCTTGAATCTGTCCTGGATGCACTGAAGTAAAAGCATGCACAGTAGAACGTGGTGCAACTGATTTCCTGATAGGACTGATTGGGGGTACTTGTTGCAAATGTTGTAAACATTCGAGTTAATTTGGCCTCTATTTAATTTAGAATAGTGTGCAAAGATAAGGAGACTACAACCGATATTAACACTTTCTTTTGATTTTTTCCTCAATCATTGTCATTGTTTAGTTTAACTCACGGTGTCGCTATACACCAGCTTTACAATGATCTAATTACTCTATCCTTTGTGGACAGACATTCTTGTACGCCCATTGACCGGTTTAGATATCAGCACAGTCACACTGAATTGCTGTTGCTATTCGTGATATGTGGTAAAACTGCGTCTCTTGTATCGATTCTTAACCATCTTAAGAACTCACCCTGGGACGATGGCTTCAAAAATGATCTTGTTTTGTTTTATTTCCTCTCGTATATCGCGAGTGGAGACATGAGCTATTCTTTTCCAGAGGAGACAAATGAGGATCGGTTATTGGGAATATAGCCAAGGATCTTGGGCTGGAAACGGGCGCGCTCTCTAACAGAAGAGCCCGCATTGACAGCGATGGGACTGACAAACGTTACTGTGACATAAACCTGAATAACGGAGAGCTGATTGTTGCCGACAGGATTGACCGAGAGGGGCTTTGTGGCGAAAAGGCTTCGTGCATCCTAAAACACGAGCTTGTCCTGGAGAATCCTCTTGAGCTTCATCGGATTACTCTACATATTCAAGATATTAATGATAACTCACCACAATTTAATTACGACTCAATCAATCTGGAAATTCAAGAGCTGAGAGCAAGAGGAGTCCGTTTTGTGATAGAGGAGGCGCATGATGCGGATGTAGGACAAAATTCAGTTCAACAGTACAGCCTTAAGAAGAAATCGTATAATTTGGTTTTATTGCTAACAAACACAGGAGAATCCTACTGGATAAAGAGCTTGATCGTGAAATGCAAGAGGAGATTAATTTGCTTCTCACAGCTTTAGATGGTGGGTCTCCTCAGAGATCAGGTACCGTAGTCATACACGTCACTGTGCTGGATGCTAATGATAACGCCTCCCAGTGTTCAGCCAGGCTGTTTATAAAGCCAGTCTGCCTGAAAACTCTGTAGATACAGCTGGTCACAGTGAGCCGACTGATGCAGACGAGGGAGTGAATGGAGATGTGACATATGACCTTCTTTGGACATGTTGAAGATGTGAAAAGATATTTACTATTGACCGTAGATAGGTGAGGTACGAGCAATTGGAGCTGTTGACTCAGAAAGTACTACATCACGGAAATACGCGTTAAAGCAAAAGATGGGTTAGGCTTTTCTTATGCTAAAGTAATCATTTCTATCACAGATGTGAATGACAACGCTCCTGCAGTCAATCTGAAATCACTGACAAATCCTATACCAGAGGACACCCCACCTGGTACAGAGGTGGGCATCATTAACGTGCAGGACAGAGACTCTGGGAACAACAGACAGGTCCGCTGCTCCATTCAGCAAAATGTTCCTTTTAAATTAGTTCCCTCAATTAAAAACTATTATTCTCTGGTGACCACAGGACAACTGGACCGTGAATTAGTGTCTGATTACAACATTACAATCACTGCCACTGACGAGGGCTCTCCACCTCTGTCCTCCTCTAAAACTGTTCAGTTATCTGTAGCTGACATCAACGACAACCCACCTGTGTTTGAGGAACAGTCCTACAGCGCATATGTGACAGAAAATAAACTGGCTCCACTTTGTATGTTCCGTTAGTGCTCGAGACCCGACTGAGACAAAACGGTACAGTGATTTATTCTCTGTTACCTGGTGAGGTGAACGCGCCCGGTGTCGTCCTATCTGTCTGTTAACGGAGACAAGATCCACGCTGTGAGGCTGTCGATTATGAACAGTTCAGGAGCTTAAAGTCCACGTGATGGCCAGAGACAACGGTTCTCCTCTGAGCAGCAACGTGACCGTCAGCGTCTTCACATCGGATGTGAAAACCTGACGAACCTCCTCAGGATACTGCACCCCGGGCCGGAGGGCAAATTCTTCCATGACCGAGCTGGTCCCCAAAGCTGCACACGGAGGCCTCTGCGTCCAGCGATAGCGGTGGACGCGGACTCCGACAGAACGCCTGGCTGTCCCATCATATAGTCAAATCCACTGATCCGGGACTTTTCGCTATTGGTCTCCACAGCGGAGAGATCAGGACACAGCGGGACATTTCTGAATCTGACAGCATGAAACAGAACCTTATTGTGTCAGTGAAAGATAACGGACAGCCCTCTCTCTCTGCCACCTGTTCCATGTATTTACTTATTTCTGATAACTTGGCTGAGGTGCCAGAACTGAAGGATATTTCTTATGATGAGAAGAATTCCAAACTGACCTCTTATCTGATCATCGCGCTGGTTTCTGTCTCTACATTCTTTCTGACTTTCATCATCATCATCCTTGGGTGTGGAGGTTTTGTCGCAAGAGAAAGCCCAGACTGTTGTTTCTGACGGAGCAGTCGCCATCCCCAGCGCTTATCTCCCTCCTAATTACGCAGATGTTGACGGCACAGGAACTTTACGCAGCACTTACAATTATGACGCCTACCTGACAACAGGTTCTAGAACCAGTGACTTTAAGTTTGTGACATCATACAATGACAACACACTGCCTGCTGACCAGACTCTGAGGAAAAGTCCATCAGACTTTGCTGATGCCTTCGGAGATTTGGAAGGGTGTTCAGAGGTATGAAATTTGAATCGAATGCATCCTTCATCAATCCTGGTCGCTTACATTTTCATTCTGTCAAGATGTGACATTTAGGCTAATTAGTTCAAGTCTTGTGTAGTTTTCATTTAAGACATGGCCTGAGGTTTGTTAGTTTCACTCTTGTGCGGACACAGTGTTTGAATTAGTCTTGGAAAAGTTATGGTGGTTGTTCAGCTCAGCATATTAATGTGTCTTCAATCAAAGTTGCTTTCACCCAAAGTCTGTGTTTTTATTCCTAGATATTTTACTGTCATCAAAAGCTTGTGTGTGAGACAGGCACCTTACTGGGTTGATTATTCATCTGTAGATCTGTTATTACTGGTGTTTGGTCAACATAAAGTAAGTTTATTTTTCATTTAAATGATCAACATACTGACATTCATTTTTAAGAGGATTCTTCTTGTGGTGTCACCAAAAGCTTGGTCTTCACTTTTTAACCAATCTTATATAACATCTGACAAAAATTAAACATTAAAGAATGCAGTGCTTGAATTAAATTATTACTGAACTATTAGTTAGATTAAGCATTATATTACTGATCAGCTGGAGCATGAAGGGTGCAGTGTTACAGTGATGACCTGTGACAGATTCTGCGCATGCCAGTGACATTGTATAAGTTTCTCAGTGCTAAAGCACATCTAAAACAGATGATTATTGTTGCAGAGTAAACACTGTCTGAAGCCTTGCTTACATGCTATCATTTGTCACTTTCAGGATACGACTTGTGCTCAGCTTCCCTGTCCCTCATTCTCTCTCTCTTATTTCTCTCTTCTCCTCCCTCATTCTCTTTATCTTTCTCTTCTTAACAGACTCAAACAAACGAAGCACATCTAACTTTTTACGCATTCAGGTCTTAATTCATCTGCAATCTTGTGCCACCTCTTACACAGTCATTCTTGTTGGTTTCTCTTTGATCGACTATAGCTTGGATTATACATCATTTATAGCTGCTTTGGACAGGAGTGCCTGCAACTATGATCTTGTGTTTAAGCCCAGGGAACTTATGTTATAATGATATCTAGTATAGTGTTACTGTATATATCTTATATATACCTTAAAGAGATGAATGGTTGACAAACCTACACAGACATACTGGATGGTGTTGTATGTAGGTCTTTACATTTGAGTCCAGTCCGCTATGCCTTATTATCAGATGTTTATTAGGCTTCCTTTTGTTTGAGTTTTGTTATTGTTGATTGCTCCCTGGTCTGATTAGTGTAAGTGTAAAATACAGATAATACAAATGTAGAGAGAAGAAAGCAGTACATTTTTTTAATTTTAATTGCAGTTTGTCAGTTTGCACTGTGGTTTCTATCACATGGACATTTCTGCAGTGACTGTGCTTGATCAGTGATGCACTCTGAATGAATGACTTATTTGATTCATAACATTATGCATGATGTGTTTTCACAGTGAACATCCACACTTGGTCTTATGCTGTACACCAGTAATACATTTTTCTCAAGTTGTGACTTAGCAGAACACCAGTCACCTTATTCATCACAATAAAGTCTGAGTTTTATGCAGGTTGTCATATAGGTCATGCTGAAAGAGTGAGGGATTTTGTCTTTTAGGTAACCTAAATAATTGTTCTAGTAAACAGCGATTTTGGTAACAGCTGTTCTGCCTGATTTTTCTGTAGATTCACTGTGTACCTGCCTGCTACCATTATTTATCTAGATTACCAGTATGCAGCAATGTTTTGGTGAATATGAGTTGAGGTGTGACTGTGTGAGGAAATTAAATCTGCAGCATAGAACAAAGGCAGGATCCTAACAATAACAAAACAGAAGATTAAAATATATGACTCATGATTTTATTAATGCAAAAGAGGACATTCATAGTAAATTTATGGCTTGAACTTTGAAATCAGTCTGCATTTTCTGAACACTGAAACTTGTTTGTTGACTTTGCTGGTTTTCTAATTTGAACCTCAAAGGTAACTACAGCTGCAAATATTGGTTATACTATACATTATAGTAGCTGTAGTGTCTATTCAATATACAAACAATCCGTAATTGTAAGCAGGCTACAGCCACAAGGCAGCGTTTCTTTTGTTTATATCATGAGTGTTATGTTGAACCCAACTCACGGTGGCGCTATACACCAGGCTTAAGACATTTGAATTCCTTTATCCTTTGGTGTGGACATGCGTTCTTGTGCTCTCGTATCGAGGCAAAATCTCCCTGGACTCACAGTGGTTATTTCTGTTATGCGGTGGGACTGTCTTTGTTCGTTTTATTCCTCAACCTGTTAGTAACTCATCATCAATTATGGCTTCGAAAATGATCTTGTTTCAGCCGAGCTGCTTCTATTTCCTCCTTTTTTTGCATATCGCGTATGGAGACATGAGCTATTCTTTTCCAGAGGAGATGAAACGAGGATCGGTTATTGGGAATATAGCCAAGGATCTTGGGATGGAAACGGGCGCGCTCTCTAACAGAAGAGCCCGCATTGACAGCGATGGGACTGACAAACGTTACTGTGACATAAACCTGAATAACGGAGAGCTGATTGTTGCCGACAGGATTGACCGAGAGGGGCTTTGTGGCGAAAAGGCTTCGTGCATCCTAAAACACGAGCTTGTCCTGGAGAATCCTCTTGAGCTTCATCGATTTAGTCTACACATTCAAGATATTAATGATAACTCACCACAATTTAACGAAGAATTGATCAGTCTAGAAATTCGAGAGTCAGCAGACAGAGGAGCTCGTTTTGTGATAGAGGAGGCGCATGATGCGGATGTAGGACAAAATTCAGTTCAACAGTACAGCCTTAAGAAGAATGATAATTTCATTTTGACTACTAATGGAAACACAGTAGAACTTGTACTGGATAAAGAGCTTGATCGTGAACAACAAGAGGAGATTAATTTGTTCCTTACAGCTTTAGATGGTGGGTCTCCTCAGAGATCAGGTACCGTAGTCATACACGTCACTGTGCTGGATGCTAATGATAACGCCCCAGTGTTCAGCCAGGCCGTTTATAAAGCCAGTCTGCCTGAAAACTCTCCTGTAGATACAGTTGTGGTCACAGTGAGCGCGACTGATGCAGACGAGGGAGTGAATGGAGATGTGACATATGACTTTGGACATGTTGCTGAAGATGTGAAAAGATATTTACTATTGACCGTAAGATAGGTGAGGTACGAGTAATTGGAGCTGTTGACTATGAAAGTACTACATCATTTGAAATACGCGTTAAAGCAAAAGATGGGTTAGGGCTTTCACGCTAAAGTAATAATTTCCATCACAGATGTGAATGACAACGCTCCTGTAGTCAATCTGAAATCACTGACAAATCCCATACCAGAGGACACCCCACCTGGTACAGAGGTGGGCATCATTAACGTGCAGGACAGAGACTCTGGGAACAACAGACAGGTCCGCTGCTCCATTCAGCAAAATGTTCCTTTAAATTAGTTTCAATTAAAACTATTATTCTCTGGGTGACCATACAGGACAACTGGACCGTGAACTAGTGTCTGATTACAACATTACAATCACAGCCACTGACGAGGGCTCTCCACCTCTGTCCTCCTCTAAAACTGTTCAGTTATCTGTAGCTGACATCAACGACAACCCACCTGTGTTTGAGGAACAGTCCTACAGCGCATATGTGACAGAAAATAACAAACCTGGCTCCACTTTATGTTCCGTTAGTGCTCGAGACCCCGACTGGAGACAAAACGGTACAGTGATTTATTCTCTGTTACCTGGTGAGGTGAATCGCGTCCTCCTATCCGTCCGTTAACGGAGACACGGGGGTGATCCACGCTGTGAGGTCGTTTGATTATGAACAGTTCAGGAGCTTTAAAGTCCACGTGATGGCCAGAGACAACGGTTCTCCTCCTCTGAGCAGCAACGTGACCGTCAGTGTCTCTAGCATCGGAGGAACGACAACTCTCCTCAGATACTGTACCCGGGCCGAGGGCAACCCTTCCATGACCGAGCTTGGTCCCAAAGCCGTACACGGAGGCTCTCTGTGTCCAAAGTGATAGCGGTGACGCGACTCGGCCAGAACGCCTGGCTGTCCTATCATATAGTCAAATCCACTGATCTGGGACTTCGCCATTGGGTCTCCACAAAGGAGAGATCAGACACAGCGACATTTCCAATCTGACAGCATGAAACAGAACCTATTGTGTCAGTGAAAGATAACGGACAGCCCTCTCTGCCAATTTGTTCCATGTATTTACTGGCTTCGATAACTTGGGTTGAGGTGCCAGAACTGAAGGATATTTCTTATGATGAGAAGAATTCCAAACTGACCTCTTATCTGATCATCGCGCTGGTTTCTGTCTCTACATTCTTTCTGACTTTCATTATCATCATTCTGGGTGTGAGGTTTTGTCGCCGGAGAAAGCCCAGACTGTTGTTTGACAGAGCAGTCGCCATCCCCAGCGCTTATCTGCCTCCTAATTACGCAGATGTTGACGGCACAGGAACTTTACGCACTTACAATTATGACGCTTACCTGACAACAGGTTCTAGGAACCAGTGACTTTAAGTTTGTGACATCATACAATGACAACACACTGCCTGCAGACCAGACTCTGAGGAAAAGTCCATCAGACTTTGCTGATACATTTGGAAGTTGTGATGGTTCTCCTGAGGTAGGGACACATCATATACAGTCTGTTCGCGATGGATAAAAAATTTTCAGTATTTTGTCTTACTCTCTCTCACACAAACACACAGACACACACAGACACACACAGACACAGACACACACACACACACACACACACACACACACAGAGGAGGAGAGTGTGAGACAGAGAGACAGACACATACCTGACAATCTGTCTCTGTTCAATCACGTGACTCCTCTTTATGTCCAGCTGGTGTCAATCAGGGTTATAACTTGTTTGTTGTGGCTCGTTTCCTCTGTCCTTGGTGCTGAACAGTGATCTTCTGATGCATCTTTTGTGTCACTTCAGCTCTGTCCTCTAATATGTTGTCACTTTTTAGTCTCACGTAGTTTAATTTCTTTGGATTGATTATGATAAAAAACAGTACGCATTATTTAGGTTTTCTTCATTTTCATGAAGAGTTGTGTTATCAGTGTAAATCAATAAGTGCAAGTTCTTATTTTACTGTTGAATGTAAAAGTTTACAGAATGATATTTAAAGAGACATGACACTGGTCATTGATCAGCAAACTTGAATCAGGTATATGCAGATTCAACCTGTGATTTTGTGAAACAATATTGTGCATATATCAGGTAATAACACTGTATTCTTCTCAGTAATTTTAAGTAGAATTTGTCATTTAAAAAAATAAAAATAAAAAAATTTCATTTTTCATTTTTCAAACTCTAAGTATTTATTATATTTATCTTTTAGCAGGAGCAGTAGAACACACATTTTGATATTGATGTTTGACTGTGTGGTGAACAGTTTCATCACTATTTCATGTTGCCAAATTTTCTTTTCAACACTTTGATGCACTATGAAGCTCTCATATATCCAACTTGCATATTTATCACTAACTAGAAAAATGTCATGTCAGTTTAGATGCAGCTTCTTCAGACATCTGGAGCATTTCAGTTTGCATTCACTGCTCCATAATATCAAATGAATAGTAAGTAACTCTTCATTCAGAGTTTGTTTTATGTGCATATATTGATGAAGGAATATATCTACAGTGAATACAGTCAGTCTTAATAATTAGAGGATATTACACGTTCTCTATGATAGGCAATAATATACAGCAGTTGTAGTAGATTTGGTTTACGCTGTTGTCTTACTAAAATTGTTTATAGACCTCAAATGACTGACATAACTGGCTGAGTGTGATGACTCATGTAAAGAAACTGCTGTTGTGTTGGTTGTTTGTGTGTTAAGTGCTTTGTAGCACCAAGTAGGGGAAAGAGGTTGAATCATGTAATGCTTAGGGTGTGAGGGGTCTGTAATGGTTTTCCTTGCCCCTGTTTCTTGACTTTGAAGGTGTACAAGTCGATATGGCCCCAGTTATATTTCCTGCAGACTTAACTGTCTGTTTAAGCCTGTTCCTGTCTAGACCTTACCATGAGTGATGTGCAGAGGACAAACTCAGTAACAGCACTATAGAACAGGATCAACAGCTAATTCTCATCACTGACACAGGGAGTAACTTTGTACTTGTAATGGAGTCTATGTAACAGGACCACTTCTGTTCCTGGGAGATCCCAGAATGTTGCTCGTTTCCACAGCCAGCATATTACTGTTGAGTATGGTGAGCCGGGGGAGTGTGTGTGTGTGTGAAGTCCACTGTCATCTCCACATTTACAATATACTTGTATTAAGCTCCAAAGCAGTGTAATTCAATGCAATACAGCACTGTCTGAAAATAGTTAAATCATTGTGTCAGCAGAATTACCATGAAAAATTATTAAAATTAAGCACTGACCTTACAAAGGCAGTTCATTGCAAAAGAATTGTATAGAACTACAGTACATTGCTCAAGTGTCACTTTTACTGTGTCCAACCTGTTCTTCTTACAACATAGATGGTACTCTTATAATATTAAGTTAGGACAACCTTATTTTGCTTTGTCTTGCCTTGGTCACGTGTGGTGCAAGAGAATATTAAACATTTAGAATGCAGTTGTTTTATTGCAGATTGCACAGTCCGCTGTTGTAATTATCCTCTCAGTCTCTTGGTGACGCTCTTTTATAATGCCTGACTCATGGATGCTATGGCGTGTCTCCTATCTGTGTCAGTGGAACTGGAGTATTGGGTTAGAGCCGAGGGCTGTGTATGCATGAATGTTTGTGTTTGTGTGGATGTGTATGAGGGAGAGAAGGAGAGGGAGAGTGGGTTAGAGAGAGAGAGTGAGGTCGAGAGAGAGAGAGAGGGGGAGAGAGAGGTAGAGAAGGAGAGGGAAAGAGAGAGCCGTGGTGAAAAGGGGATAGAGAGAGGAATCCAAGCTGACGGCTTCCCTAATAGAGCATGAGTAACTCAGCTAGAGAAGCAGGGATTCGTTGGATTACAGCAGCATTTTCAGTTCGATATTTGGATGTACATGTTTAGGATTTAGCTATAATGTCGACTGCAAATTTGTTTCTGAAAGCATGTTTAATAATGGACCAGCGAATAAACTTTAAATGGTGGCTGAATTATTTATTGTTTAGCCTCCTTTTTGGTGTTTCGTTTGGAGAAGTCCGTTATGTTCTTCCAGAGGAGATGCAGCGGGGGTCGGTTATCGGGAACGTTGCTCGGGATCTGGGGCTGCGAGTGACGGAGCTTGCTGCTCGTCGCGCCCGGGTTGTTGCAGAGGGAACAAGCCAGCTGTGTGAACTGGACACTGCGTCAGGCAGTCTTTTGATCAGCCAACGGATAGACCGAGAGGAGCTTTGCGCGCAAGCAACTGTGTGCATCCTACAGTATCAGCTCTTACTTGAGGATCCCCTTCAAGCATACAGCTTAGTTTTGGATATTGCAGATATAAATGACAACAGCCCAGTTTTTGCTGCAGGAGAGATAAACCTAGATTTAGTGGAATCCACAGTTCTAGGGAGGCGCTTTCCGTTGGAGAGCGCACATGACCCCGATTTGGGCATCAACTCTGTCCGTGAATATAAACTGAGCCCGAATGATCATTTTGAACTGGAAATTAATTCTCAAATAAATGGCAATGCTTATCCGGAGCTAGTTCTTAAAAAGGCTTTGGACCGGGAGGCACAGGCTGAACATGTACTGAAAATCAATGGAATTGACGGGGGAAATCCGGTCAGATCAGGAACTGCTTCTATCCACATCCGTGTTTTGGACGCCAATGATAATGTCCCAGTTTTTAGCCAACGAGTTTACAAAGCTTCTGTACCAGAGAACTCGGCCGTGGGGACTGTCATAGCAAAACTGAATGCCACGGACTCGGATGAAGGTGTTTATGGAGAGATAACGTACTCTTTCAGTCACCTGTCAGACAAGATTGGAGGAGTTATTGAAATGAACCCTCAGAGTGGAGAAGTACGGGTGACAGGGCTCATTGACTATGAAGAGGCTAGTACGCACGAGCTGGATGTTCAGGCTAAAGATGGCGGCGGTCAGGCCTCTCACTGTAAACTTATAATTGATGTAATTGATGTAAATGATAATAAACCCGTGATAGAAATAAAGTCAGCCTCTGCTAACGTAGCTGAAGACTCTAAGCCAGGAACTATGGTTGCTCTGATGAACATTTATGACCTGGACACTGGAAGCAGTGGGCGTGTCACGTGCACAATCTCAGACAATGTTCAATTTAAATTTGTATCAGAGGTGAAAAACTACTACATGTTAGTTACTGACGGATTATTAGACAGAGAACTTCAACCAGAGTACAACATCACAATCACTGCCACTGATGCGGGCTCTCCCTCACTCTCCAGTGTAAAAGTTCTAACAATCGTGGTTAATGATATAAATGATAATCCCCCGACTTTTACACAGAGCGAGTACAATGCCAACATTTTGGAAAACCAACCAATTGGCACGTTTGTGATGAAAGTGAAAGCAGAGGACACTGACGATGGAGCCAATGCTAGAATACTGTACCAAATATCAAATTCTGAAGTGTCCTCTTTTCTCACCATCAACTCAGAAACAGGGCAGCTCTTCACATCACGTCGCTTTGATTATGAACAGTCAGTTCACTTCCAAATTAAGGTGACAGCTCGAGATGGAGGCGACCCTCCACGCTCCACCACCTGTACCATAAACGTTTTTATTAAGGATCAAAATGATAATACACCTGTTGTCCTATATCCTGTCCAAACCACCGGGTTCATTGCTGAAGATATGGTGCCAGTAGAAGCGCCTAGAGGGTACCTGGTTACTAAAGTGGTAGCTGTGGACGCAGACTCTGGCCATAACGCCTGGCTTTCCTACAGAATAATCAAAGCAACGCGGCCTAATCTGTTTACGGTAGGCCTGCACACAGGGGAAATCAGAACAGCGCGAGCTTTCATGGAGGACGATGAACCGAAACAAACTGTTGTCGTTTTAGTAGCTGATAACGGGTCGGAATCTCTCTCCGCCACTGCTACTGTCAGCATAGTAATTGGTGACGGTCTGCCTGTTTTAAACGAACTTTTTGAGTTCGCTGATGAATCACAGGGCAGCGATAATTTAACGCTCTATTTGATTATCGCTCTGTCAACCGTTACCTCCCTTTTCATCCTTTTAATCAGCGCAGTGTTTTATTTTAAGCTCTGCCGGCGTGGTTATGTTTACCGTTCGACCACCGCCAGTCTCCCCGTTTTCCCCACGACCTACTGCCCCCCCAGCTTTACAGATTTAAGTCGTTGTGGGACCCTCCTGAAAGATGAGCGGTATGATTCCTTCCTGACCACTGGGTCGTGGAGAGGTGATTTTCGCTTTGGCTCAAGCACAGACACTGACACACTGAAGAAAAGAAGTGCAGCCTATCAAAAAAACACCTTAAGGCGCACTAGTACAGACAGAGCTAGTCTGAAGGTGAGGGCAGGTGCACCGCATCCTTGCTACGTGGTCAAGTGAGACTCGGCCATAACATATTGTAAATATGTGGTGGAATAATAATAATAATAATAATCCATTTCAGTGAATTCAGTGAGGATCTTCTGACTGTCAAATATATTATAATTCCACTCATTTTCTCATGGTTATTTAGAATTACAAGGAAAATCCAATACTGCTGTTGCGTTTAAAGTGTCAAGATTTTTCATGGATATGTTATTAGTTCATCAAAACGTTTTGTAATGGTCTTGAAGATTTGCATATAACTTCAACCGTGCTCCCACCCCCACCCCCCACCACTTCCCAATTTTGAACACAGAAAGCAATCTTAAGGTTGTACATGATCTATCTTCTGGAATATTTTCTAAAATAGTATCACATGAGCATAAATAAATAAATGATTCTATCTGCATTTCTGCATTTTTTTTTTAGCAGGCAGTTGTTTGTGGTAACTTATGTCAGGCTTGTTTTATTTGCCTGCCTGTCTGTCACTAGTTAGTAGCCTCCATGTGACTTTCTCTCTCTTTTCAGCACGTTTAGTTTTCTCTGATTTATTATCTGTAAATGTGTATTGTTCTCATACCTTAACTAACTAACAACAGGACATGAAGTGTTTATGAAAAACATATAGCATGAGTAGTATCTGTTTTCCTTAAAAGTTCAAACATAAATATTGGATTGTCAGTTGAGAAGAGGAATCTAATCACTTAAATGATTACATATAGCTGGTGTGTGTCATTTCCTGCACTTAAAATGCACAGTAGACCTCTCTGAATATGTCCTCTGAGAGTGATATATTTGAGGGAATATAGTCCTCGCTGTTATGTTTTGCTTTGTCTGTGGTGTAGTTATTTTTGCCTCTTTTTGTGTGTGTGTTTTTTTTAATTGTAGTCAATATTTTAACTCGGAATACACTGCAGCCAAGATGATGCTGTGTTATGTTTTCACAAAACAACACATGATTTGTTGTATCACATAGGCAAAAATAAAACAAAACAAAAAACATTGTGCTACATGTCATGAATTGAACAATATGTGATCAGACTGTATGTATTTGATAAAAAATAAACTTGAAGAGAAGATTGTGTTCTACTTCTCCAATGGCTTAACGACCTTTTGCGCAGAACTTGTAAAGAACAGGAGTGAATGACATTTGTAATACAAACTAAAACAGCTAGTCATCATAACAACAGTAAGACAACTCACAAATAATAAAACTTTCAGCCTGACAAAGCCTTGTATGCATGTCTTTGACAAATAAGTGCAGACTTTATTTAATGAGCAATGAGGTTCATCAGAAAGTTATGTGCAGTGCAACATGACAATCTGAGCTCCTACACAGTTCTGTCATTACTCTTTCTTTCTTTCTTTTTTTCTTTCTTTCTTTCTCAGTAAGTTGATAATATAATTGAAATAGCATGTATCTAATAAGATTTTTTTAAATACAGGTTTTCATTGTTCAAGCATGGACCTGTATCCATCTCAGATTAAGTGTTCAGTAAATCTCCAAATAAGGTTTGATTTAGATCTGACAGTTCGCTAATCAAAGTGTCATACAAAACTAGCTAATCATCATTCTTTTTTCAAACTGTGCTTGTTGAGATCACCTCTCACTTAGACTCTACTAAGGCATCTTTAGCATGAAGACAAGAATTTTTTGGGCATACAACAGTAAATATACAATATACAACACTAAAAAAGAGAGAAAAGAGAGTACAAAAGTGAAGCACTTTTACAGTCACATCAACAGAACATATTTTCATGCAGTATGTATGAATGTTGGAAAGTACTGGAGCAGCACTCAGTTCTGTGGTTAGAGTCTTATACAACAGTTAAATGGTGATGTGTGTGGATGTTTCTGTGAGTGCATTCCTGCCTGCCACTGCCTGTGTCATGGTAGTGAAGCAGAGAGGTTTTGTCATCAAAAGAACTCACATGTGAATTCATGTGTGTTTCTTTTGGTGCTATAGCTGCAGGCCCCTGTGTGCTCCTAATTTCAACTGTGGTAGAAGGAAAAAAACAAGCAGTGCTTAATCTTTGTCCATTTTATTATTATCTGGGTCATAAGAATCAACGACTGTTTTAAGCAGTGTGGTTGACAGAACTGGAGAATGATGAAAATTGACGTGCATGGCTGATTGCAATTAACACAAACATGGCAGAGTTTCTACTGTATTTGAATTCTGTGGGTAGTTTTGTTTAGTTATAGACACCTCTTGTGCACGTTTTGTACATAACTCTAAGAAAGTCTGTGTTTTGTGACATCTTTAAGTGTCAGTGGCTGTTCTAAAAAAAAATCCAGTGAGGTCTGGTTAAGTTAGGAATATTTTGATTTAGTTAAAGATTTATTTACCAAACACAACAAAACATTTGTACATAATTAAGTGTATCCTGGTGAAAGCCGCCCTCCTCCTTCTCCTCTAGCACTTGTTCTTGTTGACTTCTTTGGGGGAGTTACACAAGTCACAAGATTGAGAGACACTGAGATCCAACTATAACAGTATTCATTATTTCCCAGTGGATATGTACATAATGCATATGAATGTTAAAGAATGTGTCAAGATCTAATTAAATTATGTTTTATCAGCATTCATACTAAACTGTTCTCTTTTTTTCTCCTTTCTTTTCTTATCACACCCCCTGAATGAAACTTCAATTTTGGTCGAACAGGTAAGATGATTTTCATTTTCTTTTCTTAGTAAATCTCACATTGTACGCTTTTTAAAATTACTGTTAAATAGTATTACAGCCTCATCAACACCACACTCAATTCTCACAATCAATATCCAACACAACTGACCCAGAATGAGTTTCTGCCTATTTTTCTCTCTTTTCTTTATCTCTTTTCCTCACTTTCTCCTTTTCACCACATGGGAACTGTTGAAATCAGCCAACATAACCAAAATCATTAATGTTTATAAGACACATTTCTTCCAAAATATTGCTTTTGAAGTTATATACATGCAAGACTGAAATTTTAGCCAGCAGTTCTGTAACACAGGCAGCTGCATTGCTCTTATTTGTGCATGCTATGTGATTCTACCCTAGGCTTTAAATGACATGAATAATAATAATCCTGGCAGCTGCTCTGCAGTCGTATCCTGAATAATGCACAATCATGATGTGCAGAATGTTATGCTCTGCGGCTGTATATGCTAATACTGTGTGTGAGCAGGGAACCCTGCAAAGCACTATTGTGACCCATTTTAAGATAGGCATTCCTACCTGTGCAGACATCATGTTTTAAGTACATGCAGAAGTATAGTGCTGTGAAATTTGCCAGTATTCGTTCATGCTTGTGGATGAATGTTGCAGCAGTTTCATACTAGATGTTAATTCCACTACTCAAATGTAGGTCACTAGGCTCATCAGTTAGATTGGATCAAGAGAGAGGAGATTATCTATCTATCTATCTATCTATCTATCTATCTATCTATCTATCTATCTATCTATCTATCTATCTATCTATCTATCTATCTATCTATCTATCTATCTATCTATCTATCTATCTATCTATCTATCTATCTATCTATCTAGTTATCTAGTTTTTGGTGTTATATTCTTTACTGAATTTTCATGTCAAAGGGCCACAACATCAAGGTTTAGGCTAAAAGGCCTGGTAAACATTGTATACACTAGACAGACAGTGGAGTCGGTGGTGTACTCATGTTGTTTAACTTAGTCACTGTTGGTGGTGCTGTTGCCTAAGGAGACTACTTGTATAACATCGGCCTTATTACAGAGACAAAGTCACCACCCGTCTCTGAGGGAAATAGGCGATAACCGTGTGCATACATCCACTGAGGCTCTAGTTTGGACGGTCGCATTGTATAGATTTGGCAGGGGACTATTCAAAATACATATGGTACATATTGAGAGCAAGACCTCCCTCCGGATATCTGTTTTATTTTGGATTTGATATTCATTGGAAGAAATGGAGACTCTGAGGAGCAAAGGCGCCTCATTGGACTGGAGAGTATCCATTTTGCTTTTCTGTGTTGTTGCTGCGGTTAATGGACAAATTCGTTATACTATTCCAGAGGAAATGAGGAAAGGGCTGTTTGTTGGGGACGTTGCAAAAGACCTGGGCTTGGATGTAAAAAGGTTGGTGTCTGGTCGGGCTCGACTTGTTATCGATGAGGATAACCAATATGTCGTGCTGAACCAGAACAAAGGACATATTGTTGTCAATGAAAGAATTGACAGAGAAAAATTATGCGCCAAGAAATCTCCGTGTAGCTTTAGTCTAGAAATTGTCCTAGAGGATCCACTTGAATTGTTTTCCATTACGATCGAAATACAAGATGTAAACGACCATGCTCCCGCTTTTCCCAAAAAGGAAATAAACTTGGAAATTAGCGAATCGACGCCCACAGGGACTGTATTCTTGCTTGATAGCGCAGCCGATCCTGACGTAGGAGTAAACTCACTGCAAAGCTACTCTTTAAGAGCAAACGATCATTTTGTTCTCAAACAACACACTCGAGGAGATGGGAGTAAATATGCTGAAATGATGCTTCAGAGTAGTTTGGATCGCGAGAAGCAAAGCGAGCATACGCTTATATTAACGGCTGTCGATGGTGGGGAGCCGCAGAGGTCTGGAACAGTAAGGATACATGTATCTGTTCTTGACGCAAATGACAACGCACCCGTTTTTACGCAGTCTTTATACAAAGTGTCCGTCTTGGAAAATGTTTCGCGAGGCACAGTTGTTGCTAGAGTCAGTGCCGTCGATTTAGACCAAGGTTATAACGGTAACGTCACATATTTTTTCACCCACCTAGAAGAGCATTCATCCTGTCCTTTCGAAATAAATTCTTACACTGGAGAGGTTAAACTCACCGGTGACATCGATTACGAAGTTTCTCCAAGTTACGAAATAAACCTTCAAGCAAAAGATCCATGGGGTGTAGTGGGCGCCAGCAAATTAATTATCGAATTGGCAGACGTGAATGATAACAGCCCTGTAATCACAATGGCTTCATATTCGGGTAAGATTTCAGAAGATTCTGCTCCTGGTACAGTTGTGGCCTTGATTAGCGTCCAAGATAAAGATTCTGGTAAAAATGGACAGGTTCATTTAAATATAGACGAAAAGCTCCCTTTCAAAATTAAATCATCTCTCAGAAACTACTACACCTTAGTCACGGAGCAAAACCTCGACCGAGAAAAGCGTTCCAAGTACAACATCACTCTCACTGCCACAGATGAGGGTTTGCCTGCCTTATCAAACAGTAAAACTGTATTCTTAGACGTTACTGATATTAATGACAACGCACCCGCTTTCAGCCAAAGTGTTTACAGCACTCAGGTAATGGAAAACAATTCTCCTGGTGTCACTCTGTTGCAGATTTACGCAACTGATCCAGATCAGGGTCAGAATGCACGCATATCATATTTTCTTATTGACAGCGAGTTTAATGGAGCTCCAGTCTCCTCATATTTCTCAATTAATACGGAAAGTGGAGTAATTCAGTCTTTGCGTTCACTTGACTATGAACAAGTCAAAGAGTACAAAATAGGAGTTAAAGCTCAAGATGGAGGCTCGCCACCACTAACTAGTAACACAACAGTTAATGTACATGTCAAGGACCAGAACGACAACCCTCCTCAGGTGCTGTACCCAGTCCAGACTGGTGGCTCTCTGGTGGCTGAAATGGTGCCTCGTTCAGCAGATGTGGGCTATCTGGTGACTAAAGTGGTGGCTGTTGATGTGGACTCTGGACAGAATGCCTGGCTCTCCTATAAACTGCAGAAAGCCACAGACAGGGCGCTGTTTGAAGTGGGCTTACAGAATGGAGAAATAAGAACTATCCGCCAAGTGACTGATAAAGATGCAGTGAAACAAAGACTGACTGTTATAGTGGAGGACAACGGGCAGCCCTCTCGTTCAGCTACAGTCATTGTTAACGTGGCGGTGGCGGACAGCTTCCCTGAAGTGCTGTCGGAGTTCACTGACTTTACCCAGGACAAGGAGTACAATGACAACCTGACTTTTTACTTAGTGTTGGCTCTGGCTGTAGTTTCCTTCCTCTTCATCACGTGTTTAGTGGTTATTATATCAGTGAAAATCTACAGATGGAGACAGTCTCGCATCCTGTATCACTCCAATCTCCCTGTGATTCCATATTATCCTCCACGTTACTCAGACACTTTGGGGACAGGGACTCTCCAACACGTGTACAATTACGAGGGTGTGCAGGACGACTGACTCCAGAAAGAGTGACATGAAATATATGCAACCGATGAGTCAAAGTTTGGTTAGTGTGGATGGAGCTGGAACTGAAACTCTGCAGAATGGAGAGCAGTCATCAGCAGTATCTCATATGTCTACTCTGGTAAGTCTGTCTGTGGACGTTTATCATATCAGCTGTTGCATCTTTGAGCATAATATGTTTTGTTAGAAAGTTCACTTTCATATTTTTGTATTGATGTTGTTGATTCTAGATGGAATAATGGACACATAAAAACCATTACTCTGCACCAAGTGTACAGCATGATGTTTATAAGACTGGCGGTTGGTTCCGCAGCTCATCCTCTGTCCATGGTGCTGAAGTCCTGCTTTGCACAAAGATATTGTTGTTTGTTGTCATTTGAGGTTTTTGGGTTGGTTTGAAGAGACCTGGTTAAATTTAATGCAACATATAACACGTTGTTACAGATTGGTAAGTAATAGTGCATTTTTACTACAGTTTCCTTGCGAACTAGTATTTTGTGTTTGTTGTTGTTTTTAACGAGGCAGAGACTGATCCTCTTATATATTCATCATTTTGCCAGCAGGAAAGAAACGTTTGATTCTTAAATGTGGTCTAGAGGCAATGAACAACAACCTTTTCACTATATTGATTAATCTCCTCTCTCACTTCCTGAAGAAACCTTATATGCCCGTAATTAGAGTGACCAATCATAATCGTATTTCTATGGCCACGTATGCCATTACTTTAGAGAGTATCATTCGAAACACTAAACTCATGGCATTGGATGTCTGGATATACGAGTTTCATAGTTTAGCCTCTAAGTGACGCTGTTGCCTGGTAAATCAATTCCACCATGCCTCGTGAGGCAGGCTTGTTCCCTCCCCTGTTACTGCGTTTTACAAGAGGATTCATACGAGGTGGGGCTCAGCGGATACGCGGCTTATTTAGACTTCTAACTCCAATCTAAATTAACCTGGAATGTATCCGTTTTCATCACTGACCTGAAATCTTCCTTCTTTCCTTCCTGCTCGGTTTGTTTGAAAACCTTGTTTTCACATGGCATTGAAAGAGCATCATCGAGACAGAGATTTAAGATGGCGATTGCGAAGGACAGTGTATCTGTTTATGTTACAGTTTATTCTTCTCATTCAAACGGAGGCACAGATCCGGTATTCGATCCCAGAGGAGATGAAGAAAGGGTCGCTTGTTGGTAATGTTGCACAAGACCTGGGTTTAGATCTGAAAAGGCTCCGCTCTGGTCGGGCCCGTATCGTGACCGGAGAAAACATCCAGTACACCGAGCTGAAGACAGACAAAGGGACTTTAGTCGTGAATGAGAGAATAGACCGAGAGCAGCTTTGTGGAGACGTGACACCGTGTAGCTTTACCTTTGAGATTTTACTGGAGAAACCCATGGAGTTGCACCCTGTGACAATAGAGGTACTGGACGTAAATGACAATGCTCCCACTTTTCAAAATAGGCACTTGGAATTTGAAATTAGCGAATCAGCTGCGCTTGGCTCCCGTTTTGTTTTAGAAAGTGCGGACGATGCTGATGTTGGAGCAAACGGCCTGCAGAACTACATTTTGACTCCGAACGATAATTTTGCTTTGAAACAACATGTTAATCCAGACGGGAGTAAATATGCTGAAATGGTGCTTCAGAAACCCTTAGACAGAGAAGAGCAGCCACGCCTGTCTCTAAAACTGTTGGCTGTGGACGGCGGAAATCCACAGAGATCGGGTACAGTAAATATAGATGTCAACATCCTAGATGCCAATGATAATGCTCCAGTGTTTAATCAATCGGTGTATAAGGCCACTGTGATTGAAAATGCACCAAAAGGCACTCACATTGTTACTGTGAATGCAAGCGATGTAGACAGCGGTTCAAATGGGAGAGTAACGTATTTCTTCTCAAAATCAAAGGCAGGAATAGCTGATTTGTTCGACATAGATGAGGCTACAGGAAGAATTTATGTGGCAAAAGAAATAGATTTTGAAAAAGACAAAAAAATTGAGTTCAGGGTTGAAGCTAAAGATCAAGGAGGGCTGACAGATTCCAGCAAAGTTGAAATTGAGGTTATTGATGTAAATGATAACGCTCCCGTCATTAACGTCATGTCATTCACGAGCCCTGTGTCAGAAGACTCCCCTGCTGGTACCACCATTGGCATAATTAATGTTAAAGATGCTGATTCGAATGAAAACGGTCAAGTAAGATGCACAATCGAAGGTGGTGTTCCTTTTAAGATTAAATCCAACGTGAGAAATTATTATGCATTGATAACTGATGCTGCATTAGATCGCGAAAATCTGTCCGAGTGTAACATCACTGTTATTGCCTCGGACGCAGGATCGCCTCCCCTCTCAACTAAAAGAACATTTTATCTAAAGATCTCGGATGTCAATGACAATGCCCCAGTATATCCACGAGGCTTTTATAGTGCTTTGATTGCAGAGAATAACTCTCCAGGCGTTTCCGTGCTTAGTGTTCATGCTAAAGACCCCGATGAAAACCAGAACGCGCGTGTGTCTTACATTTTACAGGAGTGTGAGATTAGTGGGTCTCCAGTATCTGAATATGTTTCTGTAAATGCAGAAAGCGGAATCGTTCATACCGGTTCGCTCATATGACTACGAACAGATCAAAGAACTGATATTCGTCGTCAAAGCTCAGGATGGAGGCTCTCCTCCACTCAGTAGCAATGTGACTGTGAAAATCCTGATCCGGGACCAGAACGACAACCCTCCTCAGGTTCTGTACCCAGTCCAGACTGGTGGCTCTCTGGTGGCTGAAATGGTGCCTCGTTCAGCAGATGTGGGCTATCTGGTGACTAAAGTGGTGGCTGTTGATGTGGACTCTGGACAGAATGACTGGCTCTCCTATAAACTGCAGAAAGCCACAGACAGGGCGCTGTTTGAAGTGGGCTTACAGAATGGAGAAATAAGAACTATCCGCCAAGTGACTGATAAAGATGCAGTGAAACAAAGACTGACTGTTATAGTGGAGGACAACGGGCAGCCCTCTCGTTCAGCTACAGTCATTGTTAACGTGGCGGTGGCGGACAGCTTCCCTGAAGTGCTGTCGGAGTTCACTGACTTTACCCAGGACAAGGAGTACAATGACAACCTGACTTATTACTTAGTGTTGGCTCTGGCTGTAGTTTCCTTCCTCTTCATCACGTGCTTAGTGGTTATTATATCAGTGAAAATCTACAGATGGAGACGCGAGCGCCTGTTTTACAAATCCAGTGGAAACCTTCCTGTTATTCCGTATTACCCGCCCCTTTACGCAGACGTAGGAGGCACCGGTACTTTGAAGCAAGCGTTCAGTTACGAGGTGTACGGAACTGCTGACTCCCGGAGTGATATGAAGTGCTCTCAACCCTTCAGTCAGAGCACTCTGAGTGTTGACCATAGTGCTACCAGGACAGTGCCAAGGCATAAAACAGAGTCTGAGAATATGCTCACGGAGGTGAGATCAGCCCATTCCTTACTTCCTTAAAATCCTTGTTCCCAGATTTTTAGTTTGTGTGTGTTGTTGGTGGTTCAGTTCAGTTTATCCACTTCTCATTCATCATTTGCAGTTTTGGTACTGTGCCCATGACACCTCCTATAAGTACAGACTGAAACGTCTTCTCAGTTTCAGATTTTTCTTGCTGTGCCAAAAGTAGTTGACATGTATTTAATGTCTTTGCATCTCACATATTATCTTATGGTTGGATTTAAGGTTACACACAATTATTTTAAGGTATAAGAATCAAAAAAGTGTGTCAGGACTAGTGGGAAATGGGCATTTGATATGTTTAGGGAAGCATCACTAGTGTGTCCCCGTTTTTGCCCTTTACCTTTATCAGCCCAATGTTGCTTAGAAACATACTCAGTAAATTTTCTATAAGTCTGGTTCTCCCATTTTTTGCATTTTGCTCTCTATCCAAAATGCATCCATTAATTTCCAATTACATATAGCACATACTCTACATATAACTATAACTACAATGTTAACTCCTCATACTTTGCACAGAGGCCATAACTGTATCCTCCTTTGTGGCTTTATATGTTTTTGTGAGGAGTATTGCGTGATGTATTGGCGTATTTTTGCTGCAACTGTAATTCCATTCTTTGATATTCATATTGTTTCATTTATCGTGTGCTGGCAAGTATATGCAACATCTTGAAATCATTATGTTATGTGCGGACAGACCCAAGTAAAAATATCTACAGTTTCCTACAGATCCCTTTCCACTCTGACAGTATGAATTATGATCTACTGCATACCCTGTCAGAGAGCATCATGTGATGACTTGCAGAGGTATGAGAGAACAATACAAAATCCATAATGAAAGAAAAAAAAATTCTGGGCTTCATTCCTGCTAAAGCTGTGCCACAGATTGCTCTCACATAGAAACACACAACCACACAGTGCACTTCTTTTTCAGTGACCTACTTCCCTTCATAACACATTGCAGCCATAGGCAGAGGGCTGCACATACAGAGAAAAAGAGCAGGGAAAGATGCAGGCAAACTAACAAAGGCAGCTGATGTAAATCAAGAAACTGAATGCAAAGAGTGACAACAACAACATATTGATTAAGAGGTTTAAAATGTAGTAGAGGGGAAGAGGGAAGTGTCACTACTGATGCTGGGGAGACTGAGAACGAGGGAGAAGAGCAGCATGATGGAAAAGCAGAGAGAGTCAGAGAGAGACAGCGGGGGAGGGGAGGAGGCACGTGGTAACCGGCAGAGTCTCCACCATCCCTGTGCAGCATTCGTGTTAGTGATGCACGGCAGCCATTTTGCTCTGCAGCCCTCTTTGTCTGCTGAAATATAGAAAGTCTTAAGTGTGAAACAGTCGTATCAGGCTAGAATTACTGACAGCACTGTAAAGGATACAAACAGGGTGAGATATGTCTTGATAAAATGTATAGTAATGGAAGATAAGAAGTAACAAGAGAGAGGGAGAGACACGTATACATTATATAACAAATGACAAGGGGATGTCAGAAATCAAGACAGAGGCTGAATGTGTTTGAATGGAAGAATTTAATGATGAAAGAAAACTGAGCTGTTAAAGAAAAGTGTCTAGAGCGTATTGAAATTTAGCAACACCGGTAAAATAATGACTTTGATCAGCATCCTATAGACTGCTAATACAAGTTACACAACAGTCTAGATTTGCTATCTCCTGTAAAAGTCCCCACCTGTTAGGATTTACATACATTTATGTGCTGCAAATGCTACACAGATGGTATTTTTCCCCTTTGTTGTGTGGTAAAGGTGACGTGTGGTCAACTGGGCACAAATAACCATACCATTATAATGATGCCTGTGGTGAGGAAAATAAAGTCATGTGTGCAAAATATCTCTCTTCTTTCAAAGTTGGTGGAAACAACATTTGTCTTTAGATTAAGAGCACATAAAGCTTCGTTTAAGCATCTAGCTCGATGCATGAGTAATGACTAAGTGCCCGTTTGATGTGGCTGAGGATAGTCTGTTTGCAGTTATGTTTGCTGAGTTCGTTCCAGTGTTGGAGGAAGCATTAGAATGACTAGCGTGCCTGGTTCGGTCGCTCTGGGTGGCGTATGTCTTTCAGCAGTAAAGCCTGTGTAATGCTCAGGGTGCGTACATGTGGAAATAGAAGTCGACAGACTACAAAGCAGAAAGTTTAGGTTGTAGTGTGTTAACCCCCATATCCGCTGGAAGCAGTCTGTCATAATTATCAGCCCGCATCTGCGTCTGCTTTACCTGTTTCAACTGTGTTTGAACCATTATGTCTCATTTTCTCAGGTTTATAGTGGTGAACGTTTTTACTGAGTACCATAAATTCTTTTGACCACAGTGTCTCTGTAGGGGTCAAAGCTCACAGAAACTCTTTGCAACTAGCTACATGGTGATGGTTCAGTCTCTTTTATATCCTGTGCCCCTTCAGCTTGTTGTTGTTTTATCTTTCTGTTTAAGAAACCTACCTCAGAAATATCATCAGCCATTTTGGATCTCATACAAAGCTTCCATCGTCAGTTTATTAAACTTGTTACTAACCACAAAACTATAAACACATGCAGAAGCTCCTGGTTCCCACAGGCCGGAGCTCTTGTTTAAGCATCCTGCCTTCTTAGCCAAGCTGTCTGGTGAGCAGATGTGTGTGCCGTTGGGGCCTGTCAACACACTGTGCACTGCATGTGTGTTTGAGGATGTGGTTAATGTTTATAATATAAACCCTTTTTGTTGATATCCCAGATATCTGAGATATCATGGAACGTTGACTCACACACACATACACTAAGCATGAATTAACAGAAATAATATGTACATAGCCTCAGTGCATTATACTTCCTCCAACTGATGACTGCTGGTGCCTGTCCCACTGGGACTGCTGTTTTGTTGCTTACAGGATAAGGCCAAACATTCTTAAACTAAAGCTTCAGCCCCCTCTTTGCAGATATTTTTAGCTACAGCTAACAGTTCCTGGTGCATTGCTTGGTCAAACATGTAAAGATATATAGTAACAACTAACTACAAATAGGTGCAGATAGCTGGTTAGAAGGGTGTGACTGTCTCTGTGGGGTGTTGGTCAGGCATAGGAGCCAGGTATTCCTTTCAAGATACTGGATCTAGGTATCGTTATATAGTCCAGTGTACTAGTGGATGGTCCAGGTGTGGGTGTGTGTGTGGTTTGGTCATGCAAAGACCACACAAGGAAAAAAATAACTGGAGGTACATCCCCCACACTGGAACTGGACTATATGCTACAAACTTAACTAAACCTAGGAGCCCACACAACAGAGGTTATGTTACTAAATGCTGAGAAGGGCTTCATTTAACACTGGAAGAGGTGGTGGCTCATTACTAACCAACCAAATATAATCTTTCATAGTACAAGAATATGACTAATATTGATGTGGGCTTATTACATGATCATCCTTTTGTACAACTACAGTACTATATTTTTACTAATTGTGCAGTCTTTATTTGCAAGGAAACTGAAGAGAATGCAGGCAAGCACACTTGTACTATAATTATCTGTACCTTTCATTGCATGAAGTCAGGTAAACTACACATGTGTTTGCTTGAGAACATACACAAGATGTTGTCTTCAGATGTGTGTTGGTTTTCCAGAGGTGAAAATGTGGAGGTCTGTACTGACTGATACTCTGGGAGGGATTACATTGGGGATTACTTAGAGCAGTGTAATATGGGGCAATGGCCAAGTTGTGTCAAGCTCACAAAGACTGAGAAACATATCCACATAGATTGCAGTAAAATATACTCTGAAAGTCTGCAGTTTGACCTGTAGGTCATGGTTGTAGGTGTGTGTCTGATTCTCAGAAGCTGCCAGACTGTATCCAGTTTCCACCCTTAACAGTTTTAATGTGATTCAGAGAAAAGACAGAGTCTTGCCTTAAGAGCAAGTAAAGATGTAGTACATTATTATCATTATTATTATTAATATTATATAATGTAGTTACCATATGACTTTCACATAATTATCATGGATAATGTTAACTTTGTTATTATATTGCTTCATAATTGCGTGATTACAATACTACAGTAATATCTAAATATTTGCTTTGATAATTGCAGTTTACTCTATCACTATTGTTAACACTGTGTCAAACTGTGGCTAAAACTGGAGGGCTACTGTTCAGCAGTCACTCTTGGTTTCCAACAGGCTTTCTTTTTCCTCCTGATCTCATTTTCTGCATCCCTCCCCTCCCCCTCTCCAGCTGCACCACTCTGCTGCAGAGAGAAAGAGACAGAGAGAGAAGGAGAAAGAGATTGCTCAATGTAGGACATTTTGTTTGGTCTATAAAAAGACATTTAACACCATACGGTGTCTTTTCATCCCTGTGTACATCAGTATGTTCATGACAGGAAGACGTATCTCATATGTACCACTTTTTACCCATTAGTCAAGTGATTCTTTAATACCCAGCTGTCTATAAACATGTGCTATATTTGAAGAACATATTATCAGAGTATAAATATGTGTGTGTGTCCAAGCATAATTTCTCTTCCTATCCTCCTTCTTCTTTATCCTCCATGTTGTTTTTGTAGCTCCTTTTTTTTTGACACCATTGCCAGCTCGCAGGAAGCAGGGTGGGATGCAAGCAAGGGAGGTGGGATGTGTTACCATAGCAACAAGCTGACTCACTGGCAGGATTGTACCATTTCATTGAGCCACAGGGGGTCAGTAGCAGATGCAGCCTCTTGTGCGTGATGGCTCTATGTATTTGTTGTTACTGGGAGGAAAGGAGACCCCCCTATTTTTGGCAAATAGGTGCAGCATCCTCAAACCTGGGGTGGCCGATGATGGAGAAAAGGCAGGGGGAGGGGGTGATCATGGCTGCTTGTGATATATTTTCTGATCAGTGCTGCCCTATTTGTTTTCCCTTCCCTTTCTGCAGTAAACTCGTGTCCATGATGAGTGTATCTACTAATATATAGGCTTAGATTTTCTAGGATTTTTCTTATTAAATTCTTTGTTTCTCTTACATGAACAGAAAAACATCCTCTTGGTATCCTTTGTTTGTATCTTTGTTACTTGTTTTCCTGCGTGACCTGTTAATTTTGTATGTATGTGTGTTATGGAGCAACACCCTGTGTTGTGTTATCACTTAAAATGTTTTCATTTGCATAACTACAAGGTATATTATGTACACATTTATTTAAACCACAGCATGCCAGTCTAATAAAAAAGGAGGTGGCACTTTGCTTTGTCTGAGACACTTAAAATTGCTGTCACAAAGACACTCACACACACATCAGCTGTGACAAACATAGGGTCACAGAGCAAATCTCATTAATAAGGCATGGATTTGTCTGAGGGCATCGCCTCGAGGCCCTCTGCTGTTGCTATGAGGGTACTGGCTTTGTGCAGCAGTGCAGTGGTGGCTGCATTGTACCAATGCATGTACTTCTGTTTTAAGGGGGAGATGATTGCTTTTCCCAGTTTCTATTGTATGGCATAATCTAACATACCATAAACTATTTAGTGAATGTTGGTGAAACTGATTCATAGAACCATGACTTGAAATATTTTTGTTAAAGCAGTTACAGTGACCTGCAACCTGCAATTCTCTACCACTCTTCACTGAGTAGAGTTACTGTCTGTTTCTAAACAATATTATTACTTTTTGTACTGTTTTTTTAAGAACTTTTTATTTATTTTTTTTTAGTTTTGTTCATAGTCATAATAATCATCCATCTTTCAAGGACAGCAATACTAAAACAAAGTTTCTTTCAGACTCTATCCTTTCTCTTTCTGTCTCTCTCTCCCTCTCTCTCTCAAAAACACACACACAAACAAACATACACAAAAGTTAATGTGCTTAGTTGAACATACAACTGTAATTGTGATATTACTATCACAATACATGAAATAACTGTATCATACATTTGTATTTGTTTGCATTCTGATGAACCAAAAGCCACAAGAGTTTTTCTATTTTGTATATTTTGTTACTATATATGCTGATGGACTAATCTTATCATTACTACACTGACTGGATGCAGACATATTTTCAGATCACGTAACACATAATTGTTTTTAGTTTCTGTGCACACACAGCAGACTGTTTTGTGAACAATCTAATTATGAGAAACAATTTATTGTCAAGCAAAAATGAATATAAATGACATACTCTGTGAATCAACACACATAATCACAATCCCATTTGTTGCGAACTTGGTAAGTATGTTGGTTGCTGTACTTCCCAAAGCCAGACTCAGTTTTCTGACCACCAGTCTAACCGACATCCTTTCTCTGTTTTTCTCTTTCATGTGTCCCCCTTGTTGCCTGGCGTTGTTCCTGTTTCCTCCCTGGCCTCTGTTAAATCCTGACTCACCAAATAAGGTAAGAAATAGTTTTCATCTATATTGTTCACAGCAATACCATCAAACACATACAGTATGGCAAAATTTCATGGTTCTACACACAGGACACATTACTGATGCACTGACAACTGAACATCATGCTCCACATCACCATACAGTAACAGAATTAAAACACAAACTATAGCAGTGACTAGTGTTGCAAACACCATTCACTGGCTCTGAGTCAAGCAGTTAATCACATTTTCCACAAGCAACACATGTTAACGTAGCTCACGAAACATCTATTACCACTGATGGTAACTTTAATTAGGAATTGATGGACAGACCATGAGTGACAGTGTGTGTGGCTTGATGCTAAAAACATGATGTGATTGTTTTATTTGTTGTGGTACTCTGGATTACACATCACATGGACATAACATAATGTACAATCTATGATGTAGATAAATTGACACTTACACTTTGATATTAGTCTGGTATCAAACTTTTTGAGTGACTTTTTGAGCATTTTTGAATCAGCGTTTTAGCTCTTTTCTTCATGCCTGTTTGAGGTTACTCCCTACATTTGAACAACACATTTGAAGAAGTTAGACAGCTCTCCTCACTAACAAGCTTACACAGTTTAAGGAAAGTATTAGCAGGAAAGACCAGCTGTTAAAGTCACTCATGCCTGAGTTAAGTCGCAGGTGCTCTCGACCACCATACACTTCATATCATCAGAGAGCATGGCATTACTGCGATAAAATAAAATATTGCAGTGAAGTGGTTAAACACAAGTGACAGTGACTGCATGTTAGGAGGACATAATAATGCTACCTGTGGTATTTTTAACACATCCAAACAAACTGACTCAAACTCAGCCATGGGAGAGGGAGACTCAAATAAAGACCAACCAAGTGTCGATTCACCTCTGCATTAATTTTAAAGGCTATGATTGGTGGTGTTGATGTACTGGATTGCATTATATCTTTTCTTCTCTTTTTTTCTTTGTTATAATGTTCAGTATTTGTTTAAACTTTTTTGAGAGGTGTTGATTCAACTGTACAATCATTTTCAGAATCAGACATTATTGCCAAGTAAGTTTGCACATACAAGGAATTTGTATATTTAGGCAAATATTAGAAAGATTTGTTATATAATGCAGACCTTCAACACCAGACACAGCAGTTTTAAAATAAACCATACAACTGACTTAAAAGACAAAAATATAATGAAGTAGTCTTAATAAAACCTAAACATACTGTATGTTGGGTAGTATTTATAGTTTTTACACATCTCTATTATATTGCATTGCAGCCTTTGTGTGTTGTTCAGTATCAGTTCATCTGATACAGATTTGGGTACTAACCAAAAGTAAGAATTAAGTGAATAGTCTCCTTTAAAATACATTGTCCATCTGTGTGAGTGCAAATGTGCCTGTTGTGCAGTGTGTTAGTCATGTGATGTACTGGCAACCTGTCCAGTGTATGGTAGGCTATGATCCAGCCTGTGTAGGATAAGTGGGTATAGAAAACAGATGAAGGCATAGAAGGATTGTTTTGCCTTCTCATGTTTACTGACTCTTGTCTACCTCTCTTGTTTATCTTTAAATGTTAGTAAAAAGGAAACCACCACTGTGTACTGCAGCAAATATATGCAATATGAGGCTTAACATTAAATTTTAAGTGTGATTGAAATGCATCCATGCTTCCACATGTTTACATTAGAAATCCACTTTATCTATGTTTCTTGATACAAATATCACTACAGGAAATAGCTGGACTAGTACCACAGTAGCACCAAAACAATTTAAGACTTTAATGGAGAAGCACCGGCTTCATAATTTAATCCTAAATTGTGCTGTTATCTAACATGTCTAAATATTGCTTTTCCTCCCTGTACTATAACATTAGAATAACATATTCTATAAGTTTGCACACTTTTTTATTACAAGTGTGACAAAACATTCTTGAGCTTATTATTTTACTTTTCTATTCACCGTTATTATTTTCAGGCCCTGTGTTTACACCAGTAAAATTTTATTGGATGTGCTTCTGGCACAATGTAATCTTACATTTGTATTCGGTTAGATGTTGAAGTTTTGTCTTCCTGCATGCCTGCTCTCTTCAGTGTGAGCCTATGAGCCTCATAGCGAGCCTGGCTGCCTCTCCAGCAGCATGCAGCAGCAGCAGTTGGCCGCCTGTGTGGCGCTGTCCACATCCGTGGTGCTGAAAGCAGCTCCAGCGCTCCCCCCTCCCTCTCGCTGTTTCTCACACTGACTCTCTACGTCTCCCTCTGTCGCCCACCTCCATTTAGAGCAGATGACAACTGCAGATAGTTGAGGTTTATTGCGTTTATATTTCATATCAATTTGCTTAAGTTATAATGGATCATTTTACCATTTTCAGCATTGAATTTAGCCGTTTTGATCACAGGTTGATTTGTGACAAAAAAATGGACAAAATGTACAACTGCTCGGCGATATTTGCTTAAATAATATTGTGTGTGTGTGTATGTGAATGTGTGTGTGAGTCTTTGTGTGTGTTTGAGAGAGAGAGAGAGAGAGAGAGAGAGAGAGAGAGAGAGCAAACGCCTTCCTACACCATCTGCGCCCCCCTCCCTTTTCATTTGCTCTACAGACCTCCATACGGGTCTTTTACGTTGGCTGCTGACATAGTTATTTCTCTGAGGCTTGTTGAGAGCTGTGAAGACGTCATGACGTGTGCAGGCTGCACTGTCTTTCTCTGGCCACAGGAAGGCAACGAAGAGCCTTGCCAGCCACAAAGGCATGTGCATGCATGCAGGTGCACACAGACAAGAGGATAGATGGATTAAGACAAAGCATTATATGATCATGATTATGTGATCATATAACGATCAGTCTTTCAGTTATTTCTAAGACACTGCACTTCAGTTATTTATTATTTACAGCTGTTCTAAATATTTTTTGGTTTAAACTGGTAATGTTAAATGAGTAGCATTAACGATTTTATATTTAAAGTCTATATATACACATTCAACCCCATTACAGGCAGTGGGGTGGCCGTTAAATGGGTAAAGTTAAATGAGTAGTATTAATGATTTTATATTTCTGTTTATAGGCTTTAAATACACATTTAAATATACATTTTTACATAAGGTAATGCAGAGGCTGTTAAATGAAAACCGCCTAATGATTTTACATTTATAGTCTTCAAACATAGGTGTAGGTGATGGGAAAACTACATGTAATAGAGTCATGAAAAACAGATTTTTTTTTTTTTTTTCCCCCACTGTGGATCATACTTTTACGTCACTGTTCTGTAGATGTTCACTGATGCCACGATTGGTGGAAATAGGTATACTCTGTCCACCAATGACATGCAGAGCTGTACAAAGAGATCTACTCCGTCTCATCGAGTAGCTTCAGCGTCGTAACCATTGCAATGCTCTGCACAGAAGGGGAGGGATATGCAGACACAAAGCATGACTGTCAGTGTTATATATGAGGACGCATTTACATTGGATTATAAACCTTCTCTTCTTAATCATTTAAGAAGTGGGGAGTGGAGTGAAAAGATATGGGATTTATGGAACGAGCAATAATGTGGAACAAACTGCCTGTATGGCAGGTTTTTTTGTGGTGGCATCATTTCTTTCTATTGTGGAGTACAATAGATGGGCAGACTCGCTACAGCATCCCGGAGGAAGTGAAACAGGGCACTGTGGTAGGAAACCTGGCCAAAGATTTGGGTTTGGTCGTATCTGAACTTTACCGACGTAAATTGCGAATAACCTCGGAAGCTGGTAAGCAGTATTTTAGTGTGGACTTGGGGAAAGGAGAACTGGTGGTGATTGATAGGATAGATAGGGAGGAACTGTGTGGACAAAGACCGTCATGTTTATTGCCTTTGGAACTAGTTATAGATAACCCCCTACAGCTGCATAGAGTCGAAATTGAAATACAGGACACAAACGATAATTCGCCTAGTTTTCTTACTAAAGAAAGAGTGTTGAAAATTGCAGAGCTGGTAAATCCAGGCGCGCGATTTCCTTTAGAGAGTGCACAGGATCCCGATGTTGGAACTAATTCTGTACGCTCTTACCTCATAAGCAAAAATGACAATTTCAAATTGACTGTTAAAAACCACAAGGACGGAAGAAAAATCCCTGAACTGGTTCTCGAAAAACCTCTCGATCGAGAAAAGCTGTCTGTGCATAATCTCATCCTCACCGCTGTAGATGGTGGAGATCCGGTGCGCTCAGGGACATCTGAAATTACAGTTGTAGTACTTGACAACAATGACAATGCACCACAATTTGAGAGACAGGTGTATGAGGCTAATGTCAGCGAAAAGGCAACACCTGGAACTGAGATACTGCAAGTTAAAGCTACAGATGCAGATGAGGGACTAAATGGAGAAATTGAATATTTTTTTGCAGAGCAAACTACGGATCTAATTCTATCATTATTTCACATTGAACCTTCCACTGGAGCTATTGTTGTCAAAGGACCTTTAGACCATGAAACAAACTCTTTACACAGATTTGACATAATTGCTAAAGACAAAGGCAACCCTAAGATGGATGGGCATTGTGGCATTGAAATTAAAATAGTTGATATCAATGACAATGTTCCTGAAATAATTGTGACTTCTTTAACAACACCTGTTCCTGAAGATTCTCCAATCGGAACAGTCATTGCATTAATAAGTGCAAAAGACCCAGATTCGGGTGACAATGGTAAGGTTAAGTTGACCGTGTCCTCCAAATACCCCTTCAAGTTAAATCCGTCGGTCTCTAACCATTATTCATTAGTGACGAATGGGCCACTTGACCGTGAAAAAAATGGCCAATATAATGTCAAAATAAGTGCCACTGATGCTGGGAAACCTACATTATCAAGGAAAAATAATACTTGTTGAATTACTAGATGTAATGACAACCCACCAGTTTTCTCACAGCCTTCATGTCGTTTTATGTAAAGAGAAATCCATCCTCCAGGGAGGATTTTGTGCTCAGTGTCACATCTGGATCTGATTCCGGTGAAAACGCCAAAATCTCTTACTCTATACTGGATTCTAAAGTGCAGGACGTTTCTGTCTCATCCTATGTTTACATTAACTCAGATAACGGCAGCATCTACAGCATGCACTCGTTTGACTATGAGAAACTGAAGCAGTGTTTGATCTAGGTTCAGGCAGCGATCAGGCCTGTCTCAGCAGCAAACGCCACTGTCCATGTTTTTATCCTGGACCAGAACGACAACGCCCCCGCTCTTATTTACCCCTCCTCCGCTGCCCTGGGCTCCCTCTCTCATCAGAGGATGCCCCGCTCCGCTAAAGCAGGTCACCTGTTGGCCATAAGGACGGCCGTGACGCCTGACCTGGGCCATAACGCCTGGATCTCCTATAAGTCCATGAGCCATAGACTCTCTTCACACCGTCAATCTGTACATGGGAGGTGAGGATTCAAACGCGCTGTGTCCGAGCAGGACGACCTCCCAGAGGCTGCTTTTATAGAGATCAAGGACGATGGGAACTGGTCCAGTCCGGCCACCATTAATGGTGTCCATCCTGTTGAGGATTTGGTCTCCATGAGCCCATCTTAGACCTCCGATAGAAATGGCTGAGCCTATGTGAAGAAAATGGGAGAATCACCTTTATTTGATCTTCTCTGGCTCGTGTCCGTGCTGTCTCTGCTGACCTTTTCCATCTTAACGGTTAAATGCATCAGGAAATAAGCAGAAGCAGCGGTAGCTGCTGTGCCGAGACGGATCACTGTGATGATTACAAGAACCCAACAGAAACCTGCAGATCTAGCTCAACACCGATGGACCCAGTAGCACGTGGAGGTCCTGGAGGAGAGACATGTTGTCTCAGAGTCAGTCCTCAGGTCCCATGTCTCAACAAGTCAGAGTACAGTGATTCACCTTGATTAAGCCCAGCAGCACCACTGACTTTAAGGAGGTGATCAAGTCCCATGTCTTGCCCGACAGCACCTGGACCTTGAGAGCCAGTATAGTGAGCAGAAAACAGTCATCACGTATCTTTAATAATGAATAAATATCATGCCTGTTTTTATTCAGTACAAGAAATACTCAATCATAGTAGTACGGTGTGTTTTAAAAGTCAGTCAGTTGTCGAAACATATCTATCTATCTATCTATCTATCTATCTATCTATCTATCTATCTATCTATCTATCTATCTATCTATCCTGAATAGTTCAGCACCACGAAAGTGGACAGCGACTCTTAGTAGAGTTCAAGGATGCTTGTGCCGTAGGTTCATGATTAAAGTGGATAGGTGCGTGTTTTGCCTCTATTGTTGATCATCTTTTCAGAAAAAAATATATTTATTTCCTTTCTTTCTTTCGTCCTTTCATTTTGACGTCTCACAGCTCTCATAATAATTGCCTTTGGTTGAAGTGAAGTGGTTCAAACAAAATAGATGCTGTGTCTTTTAAGATGTCGATCGGTTTCTCATTGATGGAAATGGATGAAAATTCAACAGATCTCAGAATCAACAAAGCAATCTAGTCCCTGGCCCCACGCAGCCTCAGCGCTGTAACACTTCGACTGCAAAGAGCTAGGAGAAAGAGCAATGAGCTCGTGTTTTACAATATGAAAAATTCACATTTGGGGTTGCATCCGTGCTCAGTAATTTGTGAAAATTGTTCTATGGGAATAATACCTGCGATGGTGGATTTTAGGATTTTTCTATACATTATGTCGCTTGGAATTAATTTGTCATAACGGACCGGGAATGACAAAGAGAATGGGATACCGATACTGGAGATGGCAGGCGCTTTGGTGGCATCATTTCTTCTGTGGAGTATAAGGACGGACAGACTACAGCATCCCAGAGGGAACTCAAAACAGGCTCTGTGGTAGGAACGTAGCCAAAGATCTGGGTTTGGGACTGTCTGAGATTTTTGACCGTAAGCTGCGAGTCGCCTCTGAGGCTGGTAAGCAGTATTTCAGTGTGGATGCGGGGAAGGGCGAGCTGGTGGTGAATGACAGAATAGACAGAGAGGCTTTATGTGGACAAAGCGCCAGCTGTGTGTTGCCTCTGCAGGTTGTAATTGAAGACCCATTACAACTTTTTCGCGTTGAAGTTGAAATACAGGACATTAATGATAATGCGCCCAGATTCCCATCGAATGATATAGCATTGGAGATTGCGGAATCTACAGTTGTAGGGGTTCGTTTTCCTTTAGAAAGCGCCATAGACCCAGACGTTGGCAGTAATTCACTGAAGTCATACACTCTCAGTAAAGATGAATGTTTTAGTATTCGAGTTAAAGAAGTTGCCGGTGGAAGGAAAGTCCCTGAATTGATTTTGGCAAAACTCTTAGACAGAGAGAAAAAGGCTGTTCATAAGCTTTTATTGACAGCTCTAGATGGAGGCAACCCAGGGAAATCAGGAAGCTCTCAAATATCCATTAAAGTCCTTGATATTAACGATAACGTCCCAGCTTTTGAGAAGTCCTTGTATAAAGTATTTATCAATGAAAACGCCGCAGAAGGTGCAATGATCGTTCAAACAAAAGCGTCAGATATGGACGATGGTCAAAACGGAGAAATAGAATACTCGTTTGGAGCACACACATCAGATAGTGTTCTCTCTGTTTTTAGTATTGATAATGTGTCGGGAACAATATTTCTTAAAGGAAAACTAGATTTCGAATCGACTTCAAATTATGAAATAGACATAAGTGCAAAAGACAGAGGCAGTCCGAGAATGGAGGGGCACTGTACTGTGCAGGTCGAAGTTTTAGATGTTAACGATAATGCTCCAGAAATAATACTCACCTCTCACCCAAAGCCAGTGCGCGAAGACTCGCCCAGTGGCACCGTAGTAGCGTTGATTAGTGCAAGGGACCTTGACTCTGGTGATAACGGTAAAGTAACATTGCAACTCCCTAAGAAATCTCAATTTGCACTGAAACCCTCGTTTTCCCAAAATTACGCACTGGTTACCAGTGGTATTTTAGATCGAGAAAATGTCTCAGACTATGACATTGAGATAACGGCCACTGATTCAGGCTCTCCTCCTCTGTCCAGTAAGAAAACTATACCTGTCAGCATCACTGATGTGAATGACAACCCTCCTGTATTCACTCAGCCCTCCTATAATGTATATTTAAAAGAGAATGGGGTACCAGGCTCTATACTGTACTCAGTATCAGCCTCTGACCTGGATTTCGGTGAAAACGCCAAAATCTCTTACTCTATACTGACCAGCGCAGGACGTTTCTGTCTCATCCATGTTTATCAACTGATAATGGGCATCTACAGCATGCACTCGTTTGACTATGAGAAATTAGCGTTTCAGATTCAGGTTCAGGTAAAAGGACTAGGGCCTCCGTCTCTCAGCAGCAACGCCACTAACCATAAGCTTTTTATCCTGACCAGAACGACAACGCCCCTGCTGTTATTTTCTAATTCTCCTCCGCTGCCCCTGCCCTCTCATCAGAGGATGCCCCGTCTACAAAGCAGGTCACCTGGTTGGCCAAGGCACGCCGCATGACTCGGGCCATAACGCCTGGACTCTCCTACACCGGCGGAGCTACAGACGCCTCTTCACCGTCATCAACTGTACACAGGAGGTGAGGACTAAACGTGCTGTGTCCAGCAGGACGACTCCTCTCAGAGGCTGCTTATAGAGATCAAAGACGACGGGGAACCGGTCCAGTCCGCCACCGTCACGGTGTCCATCCTGCTGGAGGACGGTCTCCATGAGCCCATCTTAGACCCTCCTTGATGAAAATGGCTGAGCCCAGAAGAAAATGGAGAATCACCCTTTATTTACTCCTCTCTGGCTCGGTAGTCCGTGCTGTCTCATGACTTTTCTCATCTTAACGGTTCAATGCATCAGGAACAGCAGAAGCAGCGGTAGTTGCTGCATGAGACGGACCGACTGTGATGATTACAAGAACCCCAACAGAAACCTGCAGATTCAGCTCAACACTGATGGACCTATAAAGTACGTGGAGGTCCTGGGAGGAGACATGTTGTCTCAGAGTCAGTCCTTCGGGTCCTGTATGTCTCCAATGTCAGAGTACAGTGATTTCACTTTGATTAAACCCAGCAGCACCACTGACTTTAAGGAGGTGATCAGTGTCTTGGATGCGTCTTTACCCGACAGCACCTGGACCTTTGAGAGCCAGCAGGTGAGCAGAAAACAGTCATTCATCTTGATAATGAAGATATAAATATCATGTTTGTTTTTTATTCAGTACATGAAATACTCAATCCTATAATAGTCTGTCATGAAAGTCAGTCAGCTGTCAAAACAAATCCATCTCTATATATTTCCATCCATTCACCCATCCTTGCTGGTTGGTATAAATAGTTTTCGTCACAGTTTTCACGTTGTCTGTTATAAAATTTGATTTCAATGTAAGAAAAAGCCATATGAGGTGCATATAATGTATTCAGAAACTGTAAGATAAGCTGTGTTAAAGACATGCAACGTTTGAACAATTCAGCACCACGAGAGTGGACAGCGACTGTGAAATGCAGTCACTATCATGTAACGTTAGAACAGTGTGGATTTATTTACTCTGCTCAGTTATACTGACAGTAGATAGATGTGTAGTGTTTCTTATGCATTCACATTTTTCTGTAATAGGACATTTAATCTTATCTTTTTCTTTTGTTTGAGGTGCTGAGTGACAGGTGTTTTTCCATTGTGTATGTGTTGCAATGACAGGGATTCATCATATTTGACATACACTGATATTTGTTAGAATCACTCCACATGAAAGCTCAGAGAGAAGATGTATGCTGCCGCTTTAAGAGTGTCGATCGGTTTCTCTCTCATTGGATGATGGAAATAGATGCTGTGCACCAATAGGATTCAGAACTGTACAAAGCAATCTAGTCCCTGCCCCCACGCAGCCTCAGCGCTGTAACACTGAGAATGCAATGAGCTCCAGAAGAGAGAGCAATGGGCTACCGTTTTTAAAGATTTAACCATATAAATTTTTGTTTACAGTCATGCTCAGACACTGTGGTAATTCGTCTTTGGGAGTATTTCCTACTATCGTGGATTCCCGCATTGCTATAAACAAGCCCTTGTTTGGAATGTATGTGTTATAACGGACTAAGGATGACAAAGACAATAGGATATCGAGACTGGAGATGGCAGGCGCTTTGCAGGTACTATTTCTTTTCTCTTGTGACCTACAATAGACGGACAGACCTGTTACAGCATCCTAGAGGAACTACAAAACAGGGCTCTGTGTAGAACGTAAAGACCTGGGCTTGGGACCGTCTGAGATTTTGACCGTAAGCCGCGAGTCGCCTGAGGCTTGCAAGCAGTATTTCAGTGTGGACAAGGCGAGCTGGTGTGAATGACAGACAGAGAGGCTTTATGTGACAAAGCGCCAGCTGTGTTCATTATAGAGGAAGGATACTGAGATTAAATAATTTTGAAACCTACTCTCTAAGCAAAACGACGGTTTTCTAAAGACACAAAAAATGGTAAAGCGGTCCCAGAATTGGTGTTAGAAAAGCCATTAGACCGGGAAAAGAATGCTCTGCATCAGCTGCTGTTGACAGTGTTAGATGGAGGAAACCCAGCCGCATCAGGAACCTGTAAAACAAATGATTGTAATGATAATAATGATAATTTTCCGTGTTCACCAAACAACACAAAGTATCTTGAAGGAATAAAAACAAAGGGACACTTATAATCAAACTGACAGCCACAGATGCTGACGATGGTGTTAATAGTGAAATAAAATATTCTTTCGGGTCCCGCACTCCAGACTTTGTGTTGTCGACATTTGAAATAAATGATATGACAGGAGAAATATTATTAAAAGGAGTATTAGATTATGAAGCTCGAAACAATACCTTATTGATATTACTACAAAGACAAAGGCATCCTTGAAATGGAGGGTCACTGTCGCAATTGGACATATAGAGGACAAACATAATGCCCACAGTGCTCACTTCCAAATCCCAGTCCCAGCGTGAGGACGCACTCAAGTGGCAGGCAGTTGTGAAGCCGATCAGTACATGAGACCTGACCGCGATAGTACGGTAAAAGGACGCTACATCTTCCCAAACGTTCTCCTTTCTTTCACCCTTAAACCATCGTTTTCTAACAATTATGAACTGTTACTGTGGTCCGGGAGCAGGGAGTTTCTCAGAGTATAACATTGAGATAACAGCCACTGATTCAGGCCTCCGTCCAGTAAGAAAACTATACCTGTCAGCATCACTGATGAATGACAACCTCCTGTATTCACTCAGCCCTCCTATAATGTAGTATTTAAAAGAGAATGGGCAACAGGCTCATACACTGTACCATCAGCTTTCTGACTTACCTCAGAAAACGCACAAAATCTTCTACCTACTGACTCTAAAGCAGACGTTTCTGTCTCATCCTATGTTTTACATTAATTCAGATAACGGCAGCATCTACAGTATGCACTCGTTTGACTAAGAAACCGAAGGCTCTGGGATTCAGTTCAGGCAACGGATCAGGCTCTGTCTCCTCAGCAGCAACTGTCCATGTTTTTATCCTGACCAGAACGACAACGCCCCCGCTGTTATTTACCCCTCCTCCGCTGCCCTGGGCTCCCTCTCTCATCAGAGGATGCCCCGCTCCGCTAAAGCAGGTCACCTGGTTACTAAGGTGACGGCCGTGGACGCTGACTCGGGCCATAACGCCTGGATCTCCTACAAACTGGCGGAGGCCACAGACGCCTCTCTCTTCACCGTCAATCTGTACAGGGGAGGTGAGGACTAAACGCGCTCTGTCCGAGCAGGACGACTCCCCTTCTCAGAGGCTGCTTATAGAGACTCACGGACGACGGGGAACCGGTCCAGTCCGCCACCGTCACGGTGTCCATCCTGCTGGAGGACGGTCTCCATGAGCCCATCTTAGACCTCCGACAGAAAATGGCCGAGCCCAGCAAGAAAAATGGGAGAATCACCCTTTATTTGATTCTCTCTCTGGCCTCGTGTCTGTCTCAAAGCGACTTTTCATCTTAACGGTTAAATGCATCAGGAAATTCGCAGAAGCAGCGGTAGTTGCTGCATGAGACGGACCGACTGTGATGATCACAAGAACCCCAACAGAAACCTGCAGATTCAGCTCAACACTGATGGACCTATAAAGTACGTGGAGGTCCTGGGAGGAGACATGTTGTCTCAGAGTCAGTCCTTCAGGTCCTGTATGTCTCCAATGTCAGAGTACAGTGATTTCACTTTGATTAAAGTCCCAGCAGTACCACTGACTTTATGAGGCAGATCAGTGTCCTGGATGCGTCTTTACCCGACAGCACCTGGACCTTTGAGAGCCAGCAGGTGAGCAGAGAGTATAATAATCTTCTATGTCTACATTCTTACATAAGAATCCCTTAATTTCCTCATGATCATTGCCTGTCTGTCTTTGCGGGATTTGATTTGATGCAATGCATTGAAAGTTTTAAAGCATCACCTTCATCAGATTTGTATTATCTGAATTATTTTTCAGCGACATGTGACGGAGAAATGCGAATTAGGCTGACCTATTTTGTCCCTTAGCCATATTTTCCTACACGTATTAACTGAAAATTGTCACTTAATTCTGAAAGCTGCGCATTCTTCACAAGCACTTGACTGTTGCTGCTGTCGCTGATGAATTTTACTCTTCAGCGTTTTCCGACGCAAACAGGCTGCCTGTAGTTGCTGTGGGCCTTTATGAAAGCGACTATTGTTGTGGCTGGGTGATTTTTGATAAGCAAGTACATTATTTTTGAGGCTGTGTCAGTAATGAATATTGTAACCTAATTAAAACATTAGCATCTACTAGAAGTTTTATTTAATTTTTTTATTCGAGTGTGGATTTCATATTTAAACACCTTGCATAATTGATGTGAACCCAATCGTGAATTGCAGTATGAATGAATTTCCAGTAATTGTTCAAACAATGATAATGAAAAGAAACAGGGGGGAATCATCGTATTTTTTTAAAAAACGCTTTCAGTTTTATGTAATTACTTTATAGGACGCGCCTCTTTGTGCCATTCCATACATTCTTGGCTTGCACTGCTGGATCTGTAACAGATCTCTGTTTCAAGCTTATTGGATGTAGGTTAGATGCTGAGCACCAATAGCATTAGGAGTTGTACAAAGAGATCTACTCCCTCCCCCATCCATCCTCACCACTGTAGCCACTACATTGCTCCGACCCGAGATGAGAGGAGGATGTGTTTAAACACAGATTAACTAATAGAACATTTTATTTATATCTCATGCATAAATGGATATCTTTGGAGTACAGCAAGTTTGCCCTTGATGGATTTTCACATTGATCTCTTTTTTCTAAGCGATATGTCGATGGGAAATAACGTCCTATTGTAACGGACCGGGGATGACAAAGAGAATGGGATACCGAGACTGGAGATGGCAGGCGCTTTGGTGGCATCATTTTCCTCTTGTGAGTATAGACGGACAGACTCATGGCAGCATCCCAGAGGATGGAACGAGAAACCAGCCAAAGATCTGGGCTGACTACTGGGATATTTGACCAAGCTGCGAGTCGCCTCTGAGGCTGGTGCTAGTATCGCGTGGCTGCAAGGGCGAGCTGGTGGTGAATGACAGAATAGACAGAGAGTCTTTATGTGGACAAAGCGCCAGCTGTGTTCTACCTCTGCAGGTTGTGATAGAAAATCCGTTACAGTTACATCGGATAGAGGTGGAAATAAGAGACGTAAATGACAACGCTCCTAGTTTTCTCAAAAGCGATCATACAATAGAAATTGCTGAATCCACTGTTGTAGGTGTGCGTTTTCCCTTAGAAAGTGCAGAGGATCCCGATGTTGGGAGTAACGGGTTAAAAACGTACACTCTGAGCAAAGATGATTGTTTTATTTTAAAAGTGCAAGAAATTGAAAATGGAAGAAAAATACCGGAATTAGTGTTAAATAAATACTTAGATCGGGAGAAAAAAGCAATCCACAATTTATTTCTTACTGCCATGGACGGAGGAAACCCGGTCAAGTCTGGAACTTCAAAAATAACCATAACTGTACTTGATATTAACGACAATGTGCCATTATTCGAAAATACTCTTTATAAAATTGCTGATAAGGAAAACAGTGCAAATGGCTCTTTTGTAATTGAAACAAAAGCAACAGACATAGATGAGGGTCCAAATGGAGAAATTGAGTACTCTCTTGGCATACACACACCACCATCGGTGCTGTCTTTGTTTCATATAGATCCTGTAACTGGAGATATATATTTGAAACAACAGTTAGACCACGAAACACAAACCTCATATCGAATAGATGTTAGTGCAAAGGACAAGGGCTTCCCTAAAATGGAGGGTCGCTGCAGTGTGCAGGTGGATGTCTTAGACGTAAATGATAATGCTCCAGAAATTGTGCTGACTTCAAAACCCAGCTCTGTGCCCGAGAACTCTCGCAGCGGGACAGTTGTGGCTTTGCTAAGCGTCCGGAGACCTGACTGGATAACGGCAAAGTAACCCACAGCCTCAAAAGGTCTCCCCTACCTGAAACCATCTTTTTCTAATGCATCAGTTGTGTGCTAGCGCTTTAGACCGAGAGTTGCCTCAGAGTGACAACACTGAGATACAGCCACTGATTCAGGCCTCCTCCTCCGTCCAGTAAGAAACTAATTCGTCAAGAACACTGATGTGAATGACAACTCCGGTATTCCACCAGTGCCTCCTATGATGTGTGTATTAAAAGAGAATGGGCAATTGTACCCACTGTACCTGCATCAGCCTCACCTGGATTTCCGTGAAACGCCAAAATCTCTTACTCATAATGACCCCAGTGCAGGACGTTCTCTCTGTCCATCCATGTTTATTTAATCAGACAACGGCAAGACCACTGCTTGACTAAGTGAGAACCGAAGGTGTTTCTAGATTCAGGTTCAGCAAAGGATCAGGGCCTCCGTCTCAGCAGCAAACACACTGTCCAGCCATCCGGACCAGAAACGGACAACGCCCTGCTGGCTACCTCCCCATGCCCTGGGCTCCCTCTCATCAGAGGTCTCTGCCCAAGCAGGTCACCTGGGTTGGGCAGACGGCCGTGACGCCAAGGACTGGGCCATAAATGCCTGATCTCCCAGCAACTATGGAGCCAGACGCCTCTTCACCGTCAAATCTGTACACAGGGAAAGGAGGACTAAACGCGCTGTGTCCGAGCAGGTGACCTCCTGAGCTGCTATAGAGATCAAAGACGACGGAGAACTGGTCCAGTCCACCGTCACGGTGTCCATCCTATGGAGGACTGTCTCCGAGTCATCTAGACCTCCGCTAGAAACAGTTTGAAGAAGAAATGAGAATCTAATTATTTGATTCTCTTCTGGCCTCGAGTCGTGCTGTCTCGTTAATTTTCTAATTCAATTGTTAAATGCATCAGAACAGAAGCATGTAGCTACAAAGGATGGATTGACCAGATATTATAAGAACCCTAAATAGAAACCTGTGATTCAGTCACTGATGTAACCTATAAAGTACGTGGAGTATCCTGGGAGGAGACATGTTGTCCAGAGCCAGTCCTTCAGGTCCTGTGTGTCTCTGGGGCCAAGTCAGAGTACAGATTTCACTTTGATTTAAACTGGCAGCACGCACTGACTTTAAGGGAGGTGATCAGTGTCCTGATGCGTCTCACTGAGCCAAAAACGGACCTTGAGAGCCAGCAGGTGAGCAGACAGGTTATTTTGATTGTTCCCACTCACATGTTTGTTGATTTTCCATATTAAAATAAATATACTATGTTTCAACATGTCTTATAGAATTCAGCCATGGTGAAGACTGAATACAGCCTCTAATCTTTTTTTTATCAGCCTCATTCTAAAACAATGTGTAAGGTGAGCATAGTTGAATTGTTTTAATATACACTTAGTTACTGTTAACCAAAGTAAAATGGGGCATTTGGGGATGGACAATGGCAAAGCCATTTATTTCTACTTTTATTTTGGACCAAAACCACCTTGATTTTCCATACATGCCAATAGGAACAGATTAATTTTACGCTCTATGATGAGTTTATATTCTTTCAACGCATTACTGTCTTGATTGTTTGAATGATAATACTCTAGCATCCTGCTACAGCAATTGTTTGACTCATGAGCAGCTGTGTTCAAATGCCCACCTTCTCCGCTAAAAGAAGTGAGATGCTGGGCACAATCGCATGCAGAAATAAAGAGGGATCTACCCTCCCTGCAGCCTCAGCACCGCAACGCTAACAATGCATATAGATGGAGGACGGTGATGATGCGTTTATCCTGGAGATGGACACGAAACTGACGAGACCCATGAACAAAAATCTTTTATATATGTTTATGGGAGGCCAATGCCTCTTTTTGAATTGATATTATCTTCACCTCTCTGACTGGAAAGAACACCAACTTGGATCAGAGGACAAGAGAATGTGGGATACCGAGATCAGACAGCTGGTGGTACTCATTTTCTTTTCTTTGTGACAAGAAGGATGATGATCGTCAAGAAAGGATCCCAGAACCAAAGAGCTCCTGTAGTAGGAACTAACAAAAGATCTGGGTTTGAATATCACGATATTGACCGCCAAGAGTCGCCCTGAGGCTGCGCGTATCAGTGTGATGCGGGGAAGGGGTTGTCAGTGGTGAATGACAGACAGAGTTCATGTGATGTTCACAAAGGTTTTGCAGATCGTTCTGAGAATCAACGATAATGGTCGAGGTGAAACAAAAAGATGACAATTTACCCAGGCTCTATACAGCATAATGTTAAAATTGCTGAATCAAGGGAGCCGGTTTTGTTTTGATAAGAGATCCAGATGTTGGAAGCACCGTGAAATCAGAATCTGACTAAAAAAACGACTGCCTACTTTAAAATAAAGGAGGTTTAATACAAAACATCCTGAGCGAGTGTTAGAGAAGCTCTTGATCGAGAGAAGAAAGCTGTTCATCGCTATCACTGACTGCAATAGACGGAGGGAACCCAGTTATGTCTGCACTCGGGATCACAAAATCACAGCGTCGATATCGTCGACAATTTCAAAGATGATAAATGTATATAAACTCTTAGAGAGAATACTGCAGATACTTTTGTTGTCAGAATTATATAACTGATGTCATCGAGAATCACAAATGAGAAGTTGTTCTTTTGTCAGGATCAGATTCCGTCTCATCAGTATTTGAGATCAGTTCATTAACAGGAGAAATACGTTTGAAAGGAGACTTCAGATTATGAAAGAGCCACATCCTGTTAAAATTTAAAATAACGGCTAAAGATATAAATTTTCAAAATGAGCCATCGTCGCTCATGACAGATGTTGAAGATGTTAATGATACCTGCGAAATTGTTCTGTCGTCTCAAAAGCCAGTACAAGATCCACCAAGTGGCAGGGTGGCTTTGGCTCAATGCAATGTGATGCTGACCTGCAATAATAGCAAAGTGATACCGTAAATTCACCAAAGGTTCTCCTTCACCTAAAACACCTTATTCTAATAATTATGCACTGGTTACAAGTGGCGCTTTAGACTGAAAGGTTTCTCAGGAGATACATTGAGGATAACAGCCAACATCTAGCTCTCCTCCCCTGTCCAGTAAGAAACGTCAAATTACTGATGTGAATGACAACCCTCCTGTATTCACCAGCCCTCCGATAATGTATACGAAAGAGGAATGGGCACCAGGCCTCTGCCACTGCACTCAGCATCAGCCTGACCTGACCCCTGCGGAAAACGCAACTTCTACCTACTCGCCAGACTCCTAAAGTGACGTTTCTGTCTCATCCCATGTCGGCATTAATCTCACAGATAACGGCAGCATCTACAGCATAAAAAAATGTTGACTAAGGGAGAAACTGTGTTTTGATTCAGGTTCAGCAAAGGATCAGGGCTCGTCTCTCAGCAGCAAATGCCACCTGTCCATATGCTTTTATCCTGGACCGAACCACAACGCCCCGCTGTTATTTACCCTCCCGCTGCCCGGCCTCTCTCATCAGGAGGGAGCTCCCGCCCGCCAAAGAAAGGTCCTGAGTTAAGGTGACGGCCGTGGACGCTGACTTCCATAACGCTGGATTCTACAAACCAAGGAGCCACAGACCTCTGTTCACCGTCAATTCGTACAGGAGGTGAGGACTGAACACAGTCCAGCAGGACGACTCCTCCTGAGGCTGTGCTTATAGATCAAGGACGACGGGGAACCAACCAGTCCACACCGTCACGGTGTCCATCCTGTTGAGGACGGTCTCCATGAGCCCATCTTAGTTCTCCACAGAAAATGGCCGAGCCCAGTGAAGAAAAAATGAATCACCTCATTTGATTTTCCTCTGTCAGTCCGTGCTGCCCCATGACTTTTCATCTTAACGGTTAAATGCATCAGGAACAGCAGAAGCAGCGGAAGGTTGCATGAGCATTTGGACCAACGTGATGATTACAAGAACCTAACAGAGAAACCTGCAGATCTAGGCCTGGGCCACTGATGGACCCATAGCATGTGAGTCCTGAGGAGATGAGCCATCCAGAGTCAGTCCTTCAGGTCCTGTATGTTCCAATGTCAGGAGTACATGGTTTTGATTTTGATTAAACCGGCAGCACCACTGACTTTAAGGAGGGTGACTGCGTCCTGATGCGTCTTTACCTGACAGCACCTGGACCTTTGTTTCAGCAGGTGAGCAGATGAGCAAATAGTGGAGCTACTGTGTACCTTGTCGTTGCAAAACCATTTCGTAACTTTAAATACTGAACTGGTGATAACAGCATGTTGTCATGGTCATTAAACGATAGACTGCGAGTAATCAGTCATAAACATTTTTTTCTTTCTTTCTTTAGCGGCGTTTGATAGATGTTGTTTTCGGGGTTCCGATGATAGTTGCTCTTAGCTATCATCTGCATGTAATTTGAACTTTTGATATCATATACTGTCGTGTCTTTCAATCATTATTGTCAGTTTATTAATGCAGCAAGATACTGAGAAGGTCATCAAGCTCTTATTTCAACCCCGTCATACTCATCAACGCATCCTGACCGTTATGCTGGGCTTTTGTTGTTCACGTATTTTCTGTTTGCAAAGAAGATTTTTAGTTTTCATCTGCCTAATATTTCTTTCTTATACAAATTCCTACATTATGTGTAAGTTCAGATCTTGTTTGACTTCTGTTTGCGTAATAGTGTATTTGAGTTTTTTGGACTGATCCATTTATAGTTGTATAAATGGCAGCGTGTTTCAGCACCACTCAGCTGGACAGCGAAACTTTGAATATGCTTCATGACTGGGTTAAACTGCTTTCACTAACTGCACAACACTGTCCACTTTTTTCTTTTTTCAAATTCTAATAATAGTTTGTTGAATCAAAAGCTCGAACAACCAGAACACAGACAGTATTTTTCTTTTTTGTAATCAGATTTCATTATATGCATTGACATTAGTGGCGACGTATAACAGATGGCACCCTTTCATATCTCTACATACTCTCAATGCACTGAGGTAGATTCTTTCTAGGGCGACTGTTTCTTTAAAAGCACTACTCACCTCCCTCCTTATTGGATGGTAGAGATGGGTACTGTGCACCAATGAAACGTTGAACTATACAAAGAGATCTACTCCCTCCCCCATGCAGCCTCAGCACCATAAACACTTACATTGCAATGAGCTGGATGAGAGGGAGTGATGCTCTTTTCGGAATTAAAACGAAAATCTTTATTTACTTTCTGCTATGACGTGATTTTGGATCTTTGTTTTGGATTAATGCTTTATGGCAATGGATGGTAACTATCTTATTTTTGATTACCTCACTGGAAATAATCCTAATACTGGGGATGACAGAGGGTACCGAGATCGAGATGGCAGGCGCTTTGGTGGCATCATTTCTTTCTTGCGGACCACAATAGACGGACAGACTCCGTTACAGCATCCTGTAGGAACTAAAACAGGGCTCTGTAGGAAATCTAGCCAAAGATCTGGGTTTGGGACTGTCTGAGATTTTTGACCGTAAGCTGCGAGTCGCCTCTGAGGCTGGTAAGCAGTATTTCAGTGTGGATGCGGGGAAGGGCGAGCTGGTGGTGAATGACAGAATAGACAGAGAGGCTTTATGTGGACAAAGCGCCAGCTGTGTGTTGACTCTTCAAGTAGTTATTGATAAACCGTTACAATTGTACCGAGTCGAGGTGGAAATACAGGATATTAATGACAATTCTCCAATATTTCCCTCGCAAGATATTATGTTAGAAATATCAGAGTCGACAGCGGCAGGGGCACGTTTTCCACTAGAGACTGCACAAGATCTTGATGTTGGAGTAAATTCCGTTAGGTCATATACCATAAGTAAAGATGACTTTTTTAGTTTAAAGATAAAAGACGTATCTGGTGGGAGGAAAGTCCCAGAGCTAGTCTTGTCTAAATCTCTGGATAGGGAGAAAAAGATAAGACATCAGCTTCAACTAACAGCCCTCGACGGGGGAAACCCAGTGAAATCTGGGACATCTCTGATAACTATAAATGTGCTTGATATTAATGATCATTTTCCTGTATTTGAGAAAAATATTTACAAAGTCTCCATAAGTGAAAACAGTGTACAAGGTGCATCTATTCTTAAACTAACAGCAAAAGACATTGATGAAGGTCCTAATGGAGAAGTAGAGTATTCATTTGGAACTCACACACCAGATACTGTCCTGTCTGTGTTTGATATTGATTCATCAACCGGAGAAATACGTCTTATAGGGAAATTAGATTTTGAAACGAATGCAAATTATGAAATTGATATTAGCGCAAAAGACAAAGGAGCACCGAGAATGGAGGGGCATTGCACTGTCCACATAGAATTGATGGATGTTAACGATAATGCTCCAAATATATTTCTGACCTCCCAACCAAACTCTGTGCCTGAGGACGCACCAAGTGGCACAGTAGTAGCTCTAATCAGTGCTCGAGACCTTGACTCTGGTGACAACGGTAAAGTGTCATTACAGCTCCCCAAGGGTTCTCCTTTTAACCTGAAACCCTCTTTTTCTGATAATTACGCACTGGTTACCGGTGGTCCTTTAGACCGAGAGCGTTTCTCAGAGTATAACATTGAGATAACAGCCACTGATTTAGGTTCTCCATATCTGTCATTCAAAAACTATAAATGTCACATTACTGGTATAGTAACAGCCCACCTGTATTCTTTGGCCACCTATGTTGTATGTTTAAAAGAACAGGGTACCAGGCTCTATACTGCTCAAGTATCAGCCTCTGGCCTGAACTTTAATTGAAAACATGAAATCTGTACTCTATACTGGACTCTACAAGTGCAGGACATTTCCTGTCTCATCCTATGTTTACATTAACTCCAGATAACATCTACAGCATGCACTCGTTTGACTGCGAAACTGAAGGTGTTTCAGATTCAGGTTCAGGCAAAGGATCAGAACCTCACCGTCTCTCCAGCAACAACGCCTGTCATGTTTTATCTGGACCAGAACGACAACGCCCCGCTATTGTTACCCCTCCTCCGCTGCCTGGAAATCCCTCTCTCATCGGATGCCCCGCTCCGCTAAAAGGTCACCTGGTTACCAGGTGACGGCTGCATGGACGCTGACTCGAGCCACCAACGCTGGATCTCACCTGAGCTGGCGGAGCCACAGGCGCCTCTCTCTTCGCCGTCAATCTGTGCACAGGGGAGGTGAGGACTAAACGCTGTGTCCGAGCGGGACGACTCCTCTCAGAGGCTGCTTATAGAGATCCAAGGACAGGGGACGGTCCAGTCCGCCACCGTCACAGTGTCCATCCCTGCTGGAGGACCCAGTCCTCCATGAGCCCACTCTTAGACCTCCGACAGAAATGGCCGGGTAGCCAAGAAAAATGGGAGATCACCCTTTATTTTGATTCTCTCTCTGGCCTCCCAGTGTCCGTGCTGCTGTCTCTGCTGACTTTCTCATCTTAACGGTTAAATGCATCAGGAACAGCCCAGAGCATGGTAGTTGCCATGGGACAGACCGACTATGATGATTACAGACTGTAGAAACCTAGATTCAGCTCTTACTGATGGACCTATAAAGTACGTGGAAGTCCTGGGAGAACTATGTTATCTCAGGAGTCTGATCCTTCAGGTCCTAACCCATGTCTCAATGTCAGAGTGGTAGTTTCACTTCCAGTTAAACCCAGCAGCACCACTGACTTTAGAATTGATCAGTGTCCTGGATAAATCTTTACCGACAGCACCTGGACCTTTACGAGGAGCCAACAGGTGAATGAAAACAAGATCGGCTGTTGTATAGTTTCCAGTGATTATTGGCATCTAAATTGCTTTGTGTTGATTAATGTGTAGGGAGAGAGACATGTTGGTACGGTGTTTTGACCTGGTTAATTTAGATATTTCTATTGGCAGCTTCAGATGTATGATTTAATTTTTCCATAAATAACTTTTGAAACAATGTAATTTCAAAGTATTTTTGCGTAATACTGTTCATTATCCCCATTTAGACTCGTGATGCAATTACGTACTTAAATGCCACTTTTGTCATTTAATCAGAGAATCATGTTTTACATGTTCACAGAGTTGATTATTTCATATTTGTATGTTATGCAAGGAAGCATATTACTTTTTTAAAAGACAAAGTTTGTTTTTATTGTCACGTAATGTGTATAATTTGAGACTGTTTCTAAAAGAGGAATTCTAAAATAATATTTTTTAAATGACCAAATTGTATCTGAGAAATTTTGCACACATAACCTATAGCATTTCTAAGTTGATCCCCTATTATACAATGCATCTCTATCAGTCAGCTGGATATTTGAAAATGTTTTATCAACATTTTAATAGGCTAATTTAATCATTAACCATCCAAATTAATTTTATAATATGCTTAGGCAGGATTCAATATGCCAGCAGCAGCCACTAAAAACTAGGTTTATTGCCTATTTTGTAATATCAATCCTCGTTTTTTGTGTGTTGGGGGTTGTTTGTTTGCTTGCGTGTTTTTCATGTGATAATTCAAGTCATCACACAGATCTGACTTCCCCTTATGCCATGGTTGTATTGCGACGGAGGGGGTGTAGTTGCTTTGTGGCAGAGTCAGCTCTCTGTGATTGGATAGTAAAGAAGGATGCTGTGAACCAATAGCAGGCAGAACTGTACAAAGAGATCTACTCCATCCCCCATTCACTCTCACCACAGTAACACTCACAGTCTCAGAGCTGGAGAGGAGATGCGCTCATCCGAAGGTTTCCGGAATTTACGCTTTTGTTATTATCAATTATTCTGGGATTTATCAATTATGAAATTTCCATTCTGGCGATGGAATTAATGTTGACCTGGTTATATGAACAACACCTCGATGAGAAATAACATATTCTAAGGGATCGGGGATGACAAAGAGAATGGGATACCGAGACTGGAGATGGCAGGCGCTTTGGTGGCATCATTTCTTTCTCTTGTGGACTACAATAGACGGACAGACTCGTTACAGCATCCCAGAGGAACTAAAACAGGGCTCTGTGGTAGGAAATCTAGCCAAAGATCTGGGTTTGGGACTGTCTGAGATTTTTGACCGTAAGCTGCGTGTTGACTCTGAGGCTGGTAAGCAGTATTTCAGTGTGGATGCGGGGAAGGGCGAGCTGGGGTGGTGAATGACAGAATAGACAGAGAGTCTTTATGTGGACAAAGCGCCAGCTGTGTGTTGCCTCTGCAGGTTGTAACAGAGAATCCGCTACAGCTACACCGGATAGAAGTAGAAATAAAAGACATAAATGACAATTTTCCAATTTTTTCAACAGAGGAGCGATCTTTAAAGATAGCAGAATCTACTGCCACAGGCATACGCTTTCCTTTAGAAACAGCACAGGATCTGGACGTTGGTAGTAATTCGATAAAATCTTATACTCTGAGTAAAGATGAGTGTTTTAGTTTAAGGATTAAAGAGTTGCCAGGTAGCCGAAAGGTTCCGGAACTAGTACTAGAGAAATCACTTGACAGAGAGAAACAAAGTGTTCATCAGCTACTACTAACAGCTTTAGACGGGGGAAATCCTGTCAAAACTGGCACCACAAAAATTGTCGTTACCGTACTTGACAACAACGACAATGTCCCTGTTTTCAAAAAGCCGTTGTATAATGTAACCGTGCAGGAAAATATTGTCTCTGGCTCTGTACTTGTAAAAGTTGAAGCAACAGACGCAGATGAGGGCGTTAATGGAGAGATTGAATATGCATTTGCTGAGCACACACCGCAGTCATTCTTATCAGTTTTTCATTTAAATTCGGACACCGGTGAGATTTCTATAGTAGGGCCTTTAGATTATGAAAGCCATGCAATACATGAAATAGGTATTACTGCAAAAGATAAAGGAGTTCCTGAGATGGAGGGCCACTGTCGTGTGCAAGTAGTCGTAATTGACATTAATGACAATGCCCCAGAAATAGTTCTGACTTCAAAACCAAATCCGATACGCGAGGACTCGCCGAGAGGCACGGTAATAGCTTTAATCCGAGCACGAGACCTTGACTCCGGTGATAACGCCAAAGTAACGTTAAAACTCCCAAAGGGGTCTCCCTTCAGTTTGAAACCATCATTTTCTAATAATTATGCACTGGTTACAAGTGGTCCTTTAGACCGAGAGCGTTTCTCAGAGTATGACATTGAGATAACGGCCACTGATTCAGGCTCTCCTCCTCTGTCCAGTAAGAAAACTATACCTGTCAGCATCACTGATGTGAATGACAACTCTCCTGTATTCACTCAGCCCTCCTATAATGTATATTTAAAAGAGAATGGGGTACCAGGCTCTATACTGTACTCAGTATCAGCCTCTGACCTGGACTTTGGTGAAAACGCCAAAATCTCTTACTCTATACTGGACTCTAAAGTGCAGGACGTTTCTGTCTCATCCTATGTTTACATTAACTCAGATAACGGCAGCATCTACAGCATGCACTCGTTTGACTATGAGAAACTGAAGGTGTTTCAGATTCAGGTTCAGGCAAAGGATCAGGGCTCTCCGTCTCTCAGCAGCAACGCCACTGTCCATGTTTTTATCCTGGACCAGAACGACAACGCCCCCGCTGTTATTTACCCCTCCTCCGCTGCCCTGGGCTCCCTCTCTCATCAGAGGATGCCCCGCTCCGCTAAAGCAGGTCACCTGGTTACTAAGGTGACGGCCGTGGACGCTGACTCGGGCCATAACGCCTGGATCTCCTACAAACTGGCGGAGGCCACAGACGCCTCTCTCTTCACCGTCAATCTGTACACAGGGGAGGTGAGGACTAAACGCGCTGTGTCCGAGCAGGACGACTCCTCTCAGAGGCTGCTTATAGAGATCAAAGACGACGGAGAACCGGTCCAGTCCGCCACCGTCACGGTGTCCATCCTGCTGGAGGACGGTCTCCATGAGCCCATCTTAGACCTCCGACAGAAAATGGCCGAGCCCAGCAAGAAAAATGGGAGAATCACCCTTTATTTGATTCTCTCTCTGGCCTCGGTGTCCGTGCTGTCTCTGCTGACTTTTCTCATCTTAACGGTTAAATGCATCAGGAACAGCAGAAGCAGCGGTAGTTGCTGCATGAGACGGACCGACTGTGATGATTACAAGAACCCCAACAGAAACCTGCAGATTCAGCTCAACACTGATGGACCTATAAAGTACGTGGAGGTCCTGGGAGGAGACATGTTGTCTCAGAGTCAGTCCTTCAGGTCCTGTATGTCTCCAATGTCAGAGTACAGTGATTTCACTTTGATTAAACCCAGCAGCACCACTGACTTTAAGGAGGTGATCAGTGTCCTGGATGCGTCTTTACCCGACAGCACCTGGACCTTTGAGAGCCAGCAGGTGAGCAGAGAGTAATACAAAAATTACATACACAAATTTCTAACACCATTGCTAAAGCTGCAATGGCCAGAAATTAATAACAACTTTTGCTTTCTTTGCGAGAAATCATAATAACAAGGGAATTCAACAGAAGCTCTAAAATTCTGGATATGTTACTTTTTAGTTTAATGTATTTGAAATTAAAACATTACATTTATATCCAAATTCAAACTTGTAATTTGTCTAGTTAACTTAGACAGCGTTTGTGGTAGAGCGGCTGTTATCAATTGACTGAAGACTGTGTTGGGTGTTGAATGGCTTTTCAAGCTGTGCCTTTCAGTACCACAGCGATGGACAGCGACTCTGACCCATGAGGCGTATAGAGGGCACGCTAATAGATTACTGTTGATGGTATTTCCTCAAGGAGTAACACTGAAAATGCATGAACATTTAACTAACATAATTAGCTATTTTCACTTATTTAATGTCTGGACTTTTTAAGCGCTGATGGTGCACCAAAAATAAAAAAAATAAAAAATAATTTGGTCTGTGTGGAATTGAGAGAATTAACAATAAATGTTATGATAATAAGACATTGACTAAGTACATGTATTTATTTTACATTTATTTAAGTCATAGGCATGTTAAACTGTTTCTCCTCATTTTGTTTCACTTGCTCTTACACGACAGAGCAAAGTGGTGAGTGTGTCTTTAACGGTGCTGCTCAGTTTCCCTCTCATTGGATGTGAGAGATGGATGCTGTGCACCAATAGGATTCAGAACTGTACAAAGAGATCTACTCCCTCCCCCATGCAGCTTCAGCACCAAAACCACAATGCTCGGGATGGGGGAAGAGTAGGTAAATGGTTGATGTACTCGAAGTATAAGTGCTATATCTTACTTTTATTTCTGACCATGAAAATGCACTTATTGGCAGTCGCGCTTTGGAATAAGGATTTTGACTTTATGTTCTTTGTTACTGTGGATTGGAAATAATGTATTTTACTGAATCAGTGATGACAAAGACAATGGGATATCGAGACTGGAGATGGCAGGCGCTTTGGTGGCATCATTTCTTTCTTGTGACCAAGCACAGACGACAGACCTTAAGCAGCATCCTGAGGAACTAAAACAGCCTGTGGTAGGCAGCACCGCCAAAGATCTAGTTTGACTGTCTGAGATTTTTGACCGTAAGCTGCGAGTCGCCCTGGAGGCTGGTAAGCTGTATTTCAGTGTGGATGCGGGGAAGGGCGAGCTGGTGGTGAATGACAGAATAGACAGAGAGGCTTTATGTGGACAAAGCGCCAGCTGTGTTCTACCTCTGCAAGTGGTTGTTGAGGACCCGTTGCAGTTGCATCGGATTGAGGTAGAAATACGAGATATTAATGACAATTCTCCAAGTTTCCTTTCAAATGAATTATCTTTAAAAATAGCCGAATCGCATTAGCGTTGGCACGCGCTTTCCTTTGGAGAGCGCAACGGACCCCGATGTTGGCAGCAATTCACTCAAATCATACACTCTTAGTAAAAATGAGTGTTGTTCCCTTAAAATCAAAGAGATAGAGGGTGGTAAGACTGTTCCAGAACTTGTTTTAGAAAAGCCACTAGATCGAGAGAAGAAGGCTGTTCACAAAATATTGCTGACAGCATTGGACGGGGGGAATCCAGTAAGATCAGGAACCTCACAAATAACCATACAAGTGCTTGACATAAATGATAATTTTCCAGTGTTCAGCTGCAAGTAACCCCTATGAAAAGATCAAGCAAAGTTGTTATAAAGCCCAAAGCAACAGATGCAGATGAAGGTTTAAATGGTGAAATTGAATTCTCATTTGGTTCTCGGACACCAGATTTTGTATTGTCAGCCTTCGACATTAACCAGTTAACAGGTGAAATCAGCCTGAAAGGGAATTTAGACTATGAAACTGCCAAGTCATATGACATCGATGTAACTGCAAAAGATAAAGGCAGTCCTGAAATGGAGGGCCACTGTCGCGTGCAGGTTGATATTACTGATTTCAATGATAACGTGCCTGAAATTGTCCTCACATCTCAGCCAAAGCCAGTACGCGAAGACGCACCAAGTGGCACAGTAGTGGCTTTGATCAGTGCCCGAGACCTTGACTCTGCTGATAACGGCAAAGTAACGTTACAACTCACTAAGGGCTCACCTTTTGATCTGAAACCTTCTTTTTCTAATAATTACGCACTGGTTACCAGTGGTGCTTTAGACAGAGAGAGCTGCTCACACTATAACATTGAGATAACGGCCACTGATTCAGGCTCTCCGCCTCTGTCCAGTAAGAAAACTATACCTGTCAGCATCACTGATGTGAATGACAACCCTCCTGTACTCACTCAGCCCTCCTATAATGTGTATTTAAAAGAGAATAAAATTGCGGCTCTATACTGTGTACTCCGTATCAGCCTCTGACCTGACTTTGGTGAAACAAAACTTCCTTTACTCTATACTGACCCCAAAGTGCAGGATGTTTCTGTCTCATCCCCAGGTTACATTGACTCAGATAACGGCAGCATCTACAGTACGCACTGTTTGACCAGAGAAACCGAAGGTGTTTCAGATTCAGGTTCGTGCAAAGGATCAGGGCTCGTCTCAGCAGCAACGCCACCGTCCGTTTTCATCCTGACCAGAACGACAACGCCCCCGCTGTTATTTACCCCTCCTCAGGCCGCCCTGCCCTCTCTCATCAGAGGATGCCCGCCCAGCGCAGGTCACCCGGTTACTAAGGTGACGCCGTGGACGCCGATCAAATGCAACGCCTGGATCTCCCACAACCGGCGGAGGCCACAGACGCCCTCTCACCGTCAATCTGTACACAGGGGAGTAGGACCAAACGCGCCGGTCCGGAGCAGGACGACTTCAGAGGCTGCTTATAGAGATCAAAGACGACGGAGAACCGGTCCAGTCCGCCACCGTCACGGTGTCCATCCTGCTGGAGGACGGTCTCCATGAGCCCATCTTAGACCTCCGACAGAAAATGGCCGAGCCCAGCAAGAAAAATGGGAGAATCACCCTTTATTTGATTCTCTCTCTGGCCTCGGTGTCCGTGCTGTCAGACTTTTTCTCATCTTAACGGGTTAAATGCACCAGAACAGCAGAAGCAGCGGTAGTTGCTGGGCACGGACTGACTGTGATGATTACAAGAACCCCAACAGAAACCTGATTCAGCTCAACAACTGATGGACCCATAAAGCATGTGGAGGTCCTGGAGAGAAGGTTCAGAGTCAGTCCTTCCAGGTCCTGTATGTCTCTTTAAATAGTCAGAGTACAGTGATTTCACTTTGATTAAACCCAGCAGCACCACTGACTTTAAGGAGGTGATCAGTGTCCTGGATGCGTCTTTACCCGACAGCACCTGGACCTTTGAGAGCCAGCAGGTGAGCAGAAAATCTGAAGGCATTGTATGAAATTCTTTCTGTAAAAGTGGGCTGAACAGAGTTCCCCAATTTAGTTTTCCTTTTGCCTCTTTTTTCGTTTATGTTTGTTTGTTTGTTCAGTTTTTAGATTCAGTGGTTCGGTTCTAAGCGATTTCCCTTTGCATTTCTTTGATTGATTGTGGGTAAACTCAGAAAAAGTTTGTATTGCTTCTCTACAACCAAAACCAAATATATCTAGCTAATGTTTTCACGGGTAACCTATGGACAGCGCCAATGTTGCTATTATTGCTCAGAGCAAGTTTTATTTTTACACTGTTGTTTGATATTTATCACGTATCACTTCAAATGAATTTAGAATGTATTGTCACAGTAGCTTCAGTAAAAGTAATTCATGGTAGATATTTTAAGATTATGTGAAATTTTCTGTCAATGCAAGATACATCAGCTAAAACATAATGTTTTCAATCTCATGTTGCATTTCTTAACGTTAGAATAAAATCTTAATCTTCAGTTTAAACGTACAGGTTAAAGGAGAGAAGGATTTCATCGCCGTTTTTCTATCCAGCCTTCTTTCATTTTATTAATCTTATTCCAAGTTTAATAAAATGCATTCTTTTGCATTGTCTACAGCAACTATTGGTGTTCTCAATCAAAAATTTGCTCTTTAATTCGGGCAACATGGGCAGCATCTCCAAAGTGTCTGCTGTGTGGCAGTTTTTATGGCTCACGTGTAGCTATAAAATATGTTGTAGAACGACTGAACTTAATAATGAAACTCCATGTCAACTTTACTTTGATGTAGACTTAGGCCTGCGGAAAAGCACTTTGGAAACTATGCCCCCCTGCGGATACAAATAGCATCGCTATAAATAACAGCTGCTTGATGCACCGCTTTGTTTTGACAAGAGGCGCTCTCAGTGAGAGCACGTGACTGATTCTCTCCCAAATGTAAAACAATAAAATAACATCTACTCTCCGTTAATTTTCTTGGATTGTGTAAACTTGTTGTTGTTTTCACAGTCATAACATATTCCTCCTTCTGTCATTCATTTTACATTGTCCACTCAAACTTTTGAAATGAGAATGGTGTAGATACTTGCCTGACAGTGGAAGTGGAGTCACTGAAAACTTTTCAGTGTGTGTCTGAGTCTGTGAGTGTGTGTGTGTGTGTGAGAGAGAGAGAGAGTGAGCTGTGTGACAGCACTGGTCCAGCCCTGTCTTCCAATGAGAGGGAAGGCCTCCGCGGCCTCTCCCCGCCCATGAGGGGAGTGAGGCAGAGGAGACAGAGCAGAGAGTTTCAGTGGAGACGGAAAATACTTTGATTTTCGCCCTCGTTTTTTTTTTCTTTAACGTCGGCCGTCATGATCACATCAAAACTTCCCATCGCTCTGTTTTTAAAACGGAAATGTTTACCATCGAATCCGGTAGCCTCGTTTTAATAATACTATGGATACGTTACGGTGAAAGAAGAAGTTAGAAACTTTCCCAATCCCCGGTCCTCGGAGCGCAGCACAATGGACTCCAGACAGAGGAAGCGCTCCGGAGGAGGGAGGCTGTGGAGGATTTGCTTTTATCTAGCTTGCCTCTCCTGTGCGTCCGCTCAGCTCAGCTATTCCGTATCGGAGGAACTAAGACCGGGTTCTGTCGTTGGGAATATCGCTAAAGATTTGGGTCTTACTCCTCAGCGGATTGATCAGTTGCGGGTGGTCTCGGAATCCAAAACGCAGTACTTTGAGGTAAAGCCGGCGACCGGCGATTTGGTTATTAAAGAAAACATTGACAGAGAGCAAATGTGCGAACTGAGTTCAGCATGTTCACTACACCTTCAGATACTTCTGCAGAATCCTTTAGAAATTCATCGCGTCGTGGTGGACATTCTGGATGTGAATGACAATGCACCGCAGTTTTCAACCAGCAACATTTCTTTGGAGATATCAGAGGCGGCCGCGCCGGGCACAAGGTTCCGTTTGGAGAGCGCACACGACCCAGATGTGGGTACCAACTCGTTACGCACTTATCATCTCGCGACAAATGACTTCTTTACTTTGAATGTGGAGAGTAAAAGCGACGGCAGCAAGTTTCCAGAGCTAGTGGTGGATAAACCTTTGGACAGGGAGACGCAGGCCATGTTTCGCCTGTTGCTCACTGCTGTAGATGGTGGTCAGCCCGAGAAATCTGGCTCAACACTTCTGCTCATTAAAATTCTGGATGTAAATGACAATGCGCCTGTCTTTGACGAACCGGTTAAGAAAGTTAGGCTATTAGAAAATGTTGCACAGGGCACTTTAGTAACGAAATTAAACGCGACTGACACGGATTCTGGCAACAACGGAGAAATATCTTTCTTGTTTAGTAAATATACACCGGAGCGGGTTCTCAGACTTTTTAATGTGGATTCTAAAAGCGGGGAGATCCGTGTGAAGGGTGATGTGGATTATGAGAAGGCCACTGCATACCACATCACAGTGCAGGCCAGAGATGGTGGCTCTCCAGCCATGGAGGGCTCTTGTAACGTCATAGTGGACATCATTGATGTGAATGACAACGCACCAGAGGTGACACTGACGTCACTGACCAGTCCTATCAGAGAGGACTCGGCACCAGAGACAGTGATAGCCCTTATAAGTGCACGGGACCTGGACTCTGGTGTGAATGGGGAGGTTACATTAACTGTCCAACCAGATTTGCCATTCAAACTTAATTCAGCATTTGACAAGCATTACAGCCTCATCACTGCTGGTAACCTGGACCGTGAAACTGTGCCAGAGTACACAGTGGTCATCAGGGCCACTGATGCTGGATCCCCTCGCCTTACATCTCAAACCACCTTTGTAGTGAAGCTCTCAGATGTAAATGACAACGCTCCCACCTTCTCTCAGCCTTCATACTCTGTGGACATCCCAGAGAACAATGCTCCCAGTGCCCCCATCGCTGCTGTTTCAGCCACTGACCCAGACCTGGGTGAAAATGCTCGAATCTCCTACACCATTCTTCCCAGCATGGTGCAGGGCTCACCCATTTCCTCTTATGTCTACATTAACCCAGAGAGTGGCCACATCTATAGCATGCGCTCTCTGGATCATGAACAGCTTAACGCTTTCCGTATTGAGGTGCAGGCCCGGGATGCTGGGGTGCCCCCACGGACAGCCAACGTCACTGTGCATGTGTTTGTGGTGGATGTGAATGACAATGCACCAGTGATTGTGTACCCCTCCTACCCAAAAGACAAAGGATTACACCTCACTGTGCCCCCATCTGCCGGCCCAGGGCACTTCATAAATAAACTTGTAGGGGTGGATGCAGACAGTGGGCACAATGCGTGGCTGTTTTACTCCATCGCCCCTGGACCAAATGCTGGCATGTTCCGTATTGGGGCACACAGCGGGGAGCTACGTACAGCCCGGAAGTGGGCCGAGGAGGAAGGGGGCTCATCTTATGACATTGTGATCATAATTCAGGACAATGGTGACCCACCCAAGTCCTGTTCTGTGAACATTACAGTAACTGTGGATGAGAAGGGCACAGCCAATGATGCTCCAGCAAGACCTCATCACACACCCTTCCTCCACCGTACTGGGATGTCGGACATCACCCTGTACCTTATCATCTCTTTAGCCTGTGTATCAGCTGTTTCCTTTATCACCTTTGCCGTCCTTATGGTACGCTGCCTAAGGCACCGTGGCCCAGGGCTGGGAGGCTCTGACTGCTGCTGCTATGGTCGCCACAGGTCCAGCCGCTACCATCAGAGGCCCAGCAAGGACCTGCACCTGCAGCTCAACACTGATGGACCCATACGTTATATGGAGGTTGTGGGAGGCCCCCAAGAGCCACACACACGCACTTACAGGCCCTGCTACTCCACCATATCCAGCCGAAGTGACTTTGTATTTATGAAGACACCCATGCTGAGTCACAACAACACACTCAACATGACACTCAGCAGGAAGCACCTTATGAACTCAGCCAGTGAGGTGAGGGTTTTAGAGGAAGAGGAGCAGGGATTGCATTGATGGAATATACCATGGTGGGATAAGACCAATTCAGGTGTTTCAGTGTGGATGTATGGGTTTTGGAGATGCATAAATATCTAAAAACGCACTTTTCACATGTGCTTTTGATATTGTAATGGTATATCTATAAACGGAGCGAGTTAGTAATTGTTTTAATTGTTTTGATCAGTAGAGTAATAACCTAGATTTCCTCAGTCACATAGCTCTGCAGTACTTTATCTGAAACCCTACTTGTTTTAGCAGGAGTGTCCTTTCTACATGATAAAAAGGCTCTTAGAGCTTTGCTCTCCTACTAGATTTGGGCAGTGAGTGAAGACATTTTAAATATTTAATCTGACCCCATTCTAGGAAATGTGGTTGCTTTCTCTGACTTTCAGTAACTAAACTGGCAGAGAGGAACAGTTCTTTGTGGATAAGAAAGACGGAGATAGAGAGAGGGAGGATGAAAGAAGGCAGCTGAAGATAGCTTTATAAATGGTAAAGGAAGGGGAAAGAGGGAGACATAAGTGCTTCTAACAGATGGAGAGGAGGAGACAAACAGATGAAAATAGGTCCTGCAGTGTTGGCTCAGTGGAATGGCTGGGAGACAGAGGGGAACAGGATGAGAGTGAGAGATTTGGGGGGGGGGGGGGGGAAAGGAAAGAAAATGGTAAGGGGGGGGGGGGAAAAGAGTCAAAGAATAAAGCAGTAGCTGAAAAACAGGAATTCATGGGGTCAGTGGCCTGACCCCTGACTTCCTGTTGTCCTCTGAACTTTTGGTGATTGGTTCCAGGATTCAGCATCATGAGTGAGGCTTGTTCTTGCTGTGTGAGTTCTGTGCAGTCATTTCCAATTTTCATTTTTAGATCCGCCTTTCCATGTGCTCAGAGTTGGGTGTGAGGGAAGTCTAATCAGATAATAATCACATCCATAGACAACCCATTTAGTGGTTTAATGTGAAGGAAGCACTGTCAGGGATAGAAAATGGCTGACAGTGCTCTCACCAGAATGAGTCATTTTAGGGGAATTCAGTGAAAAAAGTGGTTTTCTTATCCATAATCCATTCATCCTCAGTCATGTTTAATGTTGAGTTGAAGGTCATTATTGTTGCTATGATGTTTTGACTGTAACTATTTCCTCTCCACACAACAGGATGTTTACCCTTTAATATCACCAGATTCTCCTGTTTCTCGTGAGTCTGCATTACATAGACTGTGTCTGCACTGAATTAGGTTGTCCCTGAGGTCAGCAGGGTACCATCTGTCTCCCTGCTCTAGTGACACGTGTGCAACGAGGACAACAGCGGAAAAGAGGGAGAGAGATAGATAAAGGGAAAGGAAGGATGGCTTCACGCACGTGTGCCACAGCAACAGACAGCACAGGCTATAATGGCTTTAGAGCAGCAGCTTTAACTGTGGGTGTTTATGTGCTTGTGCATGAGATTGTGTGTAAAAGCATCAGGCACAAGGAGCCCTCCAGTAGTGTGTAATTTTAGCAGGACCCTGGGGCCTTCCCATTGCCCTTCTTTGTATCCTCTATTCATTTGCAGTGTGCTGTTTTGGCACACTCTATTTAACCATGTGCTGACACAGAAAGTTTGTGAAAAATTATATTGAGGATTTTTTCCCTGAAGCATTTGCAGTAAATTAACAGGTAATTGCTTCCAAGTGGCCTGTAACATGTAAATCTTTGCTCGAACAAGCAATGTTCTCATGATCAAGGGAGATTTGTGGCTCCAAAACATGCCATATAATCCTGATGTCATGAATTTGTATTTGAATATAAGTTAGTTGCATGTTATCATTTATTATCTTTTCAATTTGTAAACTCGTGACCATAAGTTTTTCAGTCTTTAAGTCTGTGGGAGTTTATAAGGGTTGGCACGTGCACAGAGTTAGGCCAAGTGTTTTGTAAATATTCTTTTATATGCATGATAAAGCTGCACATGCGACAAACTGGCTCATGCAGTTCAGTGACACTGTCCTCAAGGGTTTTATCAGCTGAGTCATGATATTTGTTTAAGGGAAACAGTTAAGGTTTTAGCTGAAAAACAGCATGACAGAGTGAATGCATCTGCCTCTATGTGCTGAGGGTTATATGTTGTGATGTGTTCATGTGTGCTAAAGATTATCAGAGCAACAGAACAGAAACAACTTCCTCTTTTCAGACAGAGCACCAGGTGCAGTTCAGCCATAGTTCTTTTGACACCATTAAACTGGATCTTCAACACAGAGCACCAGGTGGGCCAGGTGAAATTATACTCATTCCCCTTTTACACACCTGGATAAATATTTGTGTATTGCGATAAGGAAGTGGTTAACTAGGAAACCAGATGTTTTGTGCAAAGTTGACATTCACATGCTTACAAACACGCTGGATTGAGTCCAGATGTGTGCTGATCTGTCCAGCTTATAGCCCCTGATGAATCCAGTGCTCACATAATAAATATCTTGTCTCATCTCTAAAGATGTTAGTGCTTCAACTGACACACATTATGGTGCAGCAGCTAAGGAGCTCAGTCAGGTTGTAATTCACCTAGAGATCCCTTAGAGCTTCAGTATATAAGGGAAGCAGACAGACTGACAATGTGTAAATCTTCTAGGCTGGTATGAAAGTCTTTCTATTGGATGAGAATTGAAGTCCACAGTACTGTAATCCCTTCATCTCTACACTGGCCAAGTGTGCCTGGTAGTCTGCCTGACCTTCTCTCTCCCTCTCTCCTGCCTTTAAATTTAACTTGCATGCTGATTAAAAAAAATCTTGGCATTTTGAATACCTTCATCTCATCTTTCTTTAGAGATTTAAAGACTTTATCTTACTTCAGAGACAATGTAATAAAGAAACAAGCACAGCTAAAATGCTCAGATAATTGGAGCTAAAGTCAATTAGATTTTGATCCCTGCATGCCATTAAACCTGGCTTGGGATTTGTTTTCCCTGGCAACAGTTGTTGTCTAAACCATTTTGACTTAAGAACCCAGCAACTCTTAACTGTTTGTGGTTCAGTTTAGTGTTTGAAAATGCCTCAGTTTGAGTTTTCACTTGAGCAGAAGAGAATTGCATTCCTATGGATATTACCTGTCTGCTTGTGATGTGTGTTTGCAGACAAGCTGTCCATGAAAGCTACCCGGAATATCAGCACTGGCTGTTTAACGTAAGCTAACAGTGGGGCCCAGTATTCCAGCATAGGGTCTGTTACCCTTGATTCCACATGCACAGAGTGGGATCTTGACCTTGGCGCTGACAAGTCTGTGAATGTGTGAGAACGAGTCATACAGCTGGAATGCTGGGCCTCTCTGTGGATGTTTGCCTCCACTCAGCACTGATCTTTTTCTCTCCCTACCAAAACTCAGACAGACTTACATGCCCACGCACACATACTCATCTCTGAGTCCATTTTTAGACACTCAATATCGACCAAGCTCTGCTCTAAAAGAGGATAATAGTCCAAATACATCCTCCTCTTCTCATCCTCATCCACTACGGTTTCATGTTGTAATAATCACAACCTGTGAGTTCTGGTATTGCAGTTTGTTATGAGGACAAGGGCAAACAGACTCTTCTCTTTGTCTGACTCTGTTGTCTTTTTCCCAAGTGTTGAAGACTTGACTGTGTTTGGTGATCACCAGGGTGAAACCAAAATTTAATCCACTGACAGCTATTGTCACTCAATAGTACATGCATTTTAGGTTTGTTCAGTAATTGTATTGTATCACTGAATGAACACAGTTTGCTATAGATCCTCCTTATTTCCTCAGATTCACACTCCATCTTGTTCTTTATAGTGTCCTTCACAGGTCCTTAGTAGATCATTCAATGAACCACAGTACTTTCTTTCACTCCTCTTTTTAAGCTGTTCCCTGTAAATCCCTTTTGAGGGGTGGCGGTCACTTGTTTTGTCTGCATGGATGTTGATCACTATTTCCCATTCCACTTGCTTCAACAGCCGTGTTTGCCTGTTTGCTCTTTTTGTCCGCTCAAATAGTCACCATTCATCAATGCATTTGCTCCTTATTTACTTATATTCTAATAGGTGCTCCAGTTTACTCTGCAGTACTCCTCCATTTACATAGGTATTTTTTTTAGAGGCTCTCTGTTTTCTCTCCTGCTCTCCTGCTTCATTCGATGATTCCCTCGTGTAGATCAGCTCTTTTAATAATGCAGCACATCATCCTGCTGGCCTCTCTCTCCGGGGAGCTCTTGTGTCGATTAGGCGGCAGAATCTGGAGCCAAGCCAAGGGTCTATTCACTGCATCGCTGCACAACAAGAGAGACTGAGAGAGAGGGAAAGAGCTAGAGAGATGGAAGAGACATGGTGACATGGCTGGTGAGGTAGAGATGGACGAGAGATGAGCTTGAAGACATTAATAGAGTATGACATATGGAGATGAGACAGGCTTTTATCACTGGTGATCCACCATTTTAGCCTTACCTACATTAATTTTTGGCATCAGAATAACAAACAGGGTTATCTTTCAAGGACTCTCTCTGCCCTCTGTACCTATTAAAACTCAGTAAACTGTGGGGAAGCTAACCAATCTGTCTCTCAACAAATCTTGTCAGCTGAAGTCACAGATATGGGGGAGTGTCATAGTTTGTTATGGCTGCTTTTTTCACTTAGGATCTGTTAAATTCTGTACTTATTCTTATGTGTATTATCAGTCTGTGAGAGAATCTCTTCTGGACATCCAATTCATCTCCTGGCTGCACTTGTGCATTTTTCTGAGTCATTACATTATTATATAGCTGATTGCCCACTTATGTGACCATGTAGTTCTCTTCTTGATACTATCTGCATTATGTTGTTAGTTTTGAGTCCCATTTTATAAGCAGGGCCCCAGTTTGTGTGTTTGTTTGTCTATGTGTGTGTGTGTGCCTGTGCTCCTCTGCAGCATTTTATGCTCCACAGCTCTTGGAACAACATGGATGCCTGAGTACACAGATATTTGTTGGCATCTGTAACCCTTTGTTGAGCCTTACTGAAAAAGGAAGAGGTTTATAAATCACAGACTGACACACAAAACGATACACGTACACACAAACACCATCACACACAGATGTGCCGCAATGCAACATCTTATGAGCCAAATGTTGCACCTCAGAAACGTCATGCTGTTGTTGTGATGAAACATGCATTTCATGTTGCATCTTCTGTTCTCTTCACAGCAAAAGCCTCCCAACAATGACTGGCGCTTCACACAGGGACAGAGACCTGGACCTAGCGGGTGAGTAAACTGACACACACACTGATAAAACACCCAGTAATGTCATGGACATGTTGTTTTGCTGCATAAGGAAGCTTATCATAAAGGCAGAGAGAGTGATGGGAAGAGAAGGATGAGAAATAAAAAATAATGAGATGAGAGTGCTGTAGCCATAAGAGCTCACTGCCTGCAGGGTGCTGTTGGTAAAGTACTGAATCATAATGCAACATCTAAATCTGACTTTGAATTACATTGTATTGGTGATGTAATTCATGGTTGCATTTTAATGCACGATTCTGCTCTGAGGTCAGATTGCTGATTTACACTCCTGAATGAGCATCTCTGCCTGTTTCCAGGCTGCTTTATAAAATGGCTGCCGCAGCTTCCACTCCCCCTCCCCCCTCCCACCCTCCCCTCCTGTTCCTCTCCTCTCTGCGCTCTCTGAGCCTGTGCGCCATCACTCAGTGCTACTGATGAGGGACAGTGACCAGAGCTAGTGGGGGGATGGGATGGTGTATTTATCCTTCTTGCTCTCTCTTAATTTTCTGCCATCTGTGGGGCCGTACTGACTGAAGTTAAATTTTTAACATATAGTTGGTGACAACAGACGAATTGTGTTTCTCTATTTCAGTCGTGTGTTTTAGTGAGTGTGTCTGTTGCTATTTGCCCATGTTGTGTGGGCTAAAATGGAGTGCCTGCAATAACACTTTTCACAACAGTGATTGCACAACACCTTCTATGAATCCAGGCTTCTCCCTGAAACATACCAGCTGGGGTAAAAAAAAAAAAAAAAAAAGGCTTGCTGAGCCAAGTCAGGAAAATGTTAGACACACAAGCACAAGCCGCTGCAGTTTTAAAAGACCAATGGGATTATGGATACGTTGGACATAATTCATGTTAGTGGTCAATAAGAAGAAAACTAACTTCCCATCTCTGGTATTTAAATGGATATCACAGACTCAGCATATTTTCCACAGAGATCTAGAGCACAATATCTCAGCATTTTCCATTTTTTTACACTAACTCTTCAGTCAAATACAAAATGGTTCTTTCAGTCTGTATAACTTGTTGTGTTTTTAGTCCCCACATGCCATACGGTACACACATACGATGGACGCCGAAGAGTGGGACAAGGTACCAATTTAGATGTAGACACTGTACGGTCTCTTTCTGTCCTTATTAGCTGATAAGTGGTCAGGTTTATGAAGTCACCGTTCGGTGGTAGAGGGACCTGATCAGCTGATAAGGGCAGACAGAGGCTAAAATCTTCTAGGTAGTGCACTGCAGTTGAGTGCTGTGCTGTGTGTAGATGTACCTAACCCATAGCTTCTGTTAGTCTCCCTAAAAGTTTGATGGGGTTTGTTGATCGATGTGCATAGGCCACAATGCCTGCTGTGGCGTAGAAAGGATTGTGACACTTTTGATTTTGCGTGCAGTGTTTTGTAGATTTGCTATGCCTTGTACATGTGCTATACATACAGTCATTATAGTCTGAGAGTTCTTGTTTTCTCTTCGTCTAGGGGACTGGCTTACCATACAGTGTTGCCTTTGATGTGTGTCTGTGATGGTTGTAGCTCAACATCACCACATGTGGTGTTTTCATGTGATTTATCAACTGGATGAGAAAAGCTAGAGACAATGAAAACAGTTGTTTTGTGATTGATTTCTTTAAAACGCCTCCTTAATGGAGTAAAAAGCAACTCCAAATTCAACTCTTGAGGTCAACATGTAGGTGAGACAGATGTCAGCATGTACACCACGTGACCGGCTGTAAATTAAGTTTGAGTTTGTGTCTGGAAGGTTCTCTGCAAAACAACAAGGACAGTCATCCTTGGGGAGAAAACATGTCACACAAGGTTCCAGAGGAAAACTGATAGCAGTGTCTGGCCAACTGAGGGCATCTCTCTAAACCACAGTCCACAGTCTTACCCACAGGAAGTGATAATCCTGACCACAGGAAGCACTTAACACAACCACAGGATGTGATAAGCACAGAAAGACGCTAATTTGGCACAAATGAAGCATTCCCTTTTATTTAAGTGATGTGAAGAGGCACAAAATGGCTGCTCCTGCTTTACTGACCGTACTCTTGCCCAGCCTGTTTCTCATTGGCTGCCTGGCACAGGACGTACATGTTTGTCTCCCTCAGTCTCCCTCTCTCTGGCACTGAAGTGAAAACCACTTTAGAGTTTTGGCAGAGCGATCTGGCAACCTGCTCTTGACCAGAGCCCAATTTTTGTGTCAGAATTCCTTTTTCACTTTTTCCCCTCATCATGTCCTTTACTTTCTCTTAATTCCCTTGAGCAGACCAATTTGTCCAAGGGTTTTTTAGTTGGTTTTAAATAAAGGAGAGCTTTCCTCCTTACATCCCATGTATTTAACACACTATTGATATACTACAGCCTTTATGTGTTAGAAGTAGGACATGAGACCTCAGTGTCACAATCTCTCATGTGTCACTGACTGTCCTATTTGTAGGTTGTACATGCCACCAGAACTTTTTACCCACGTCCCTGTGGATAAATGGTCCTCCACTGAATGCCCTCAGGTGGTTTGTTATTGCCCAAAACAGTCAAATAACCAGTGTTGTTACACACACATTGTTGACACACGACTCAGCATGTTGTGAGAGCAGAGAAAGCCATCTATGTTGTTTTTGCTCTAGAACAAGCAGCACCCATGGTGTACTGGTATCATGAAGATAACATGCTGCAGTTTCATTGCCAACTTAAGTCAACATCTAAAAATCCATAGATAGAGTCAGTGTTTTTTTGGCACTTTGGGAACAGAAGCAGGGCCGGGATTAAAGCGCTGTGACCTAGTTGTCAGTTGTGGAGCTTGTGTTGGTGTCACAAGTGTGGGAATGGAAATAAGTAGGTGAGCATAATAGATGGCAGGTCTGCTTTCTCCTTTGTTGCCCCCACATGCAAATTGCAGAGTTTAAATAACAAGCCTTTGAAGGTGAAGTTTGGCCAGATGGAAATGTTCAGTGCTCACTGAGCGCGCTGCATGTGTGACTATGCAGACAGCAATTTCCTTTAAAGGTGGGATCATTAAATATTTAATCAGATTCACTAGACAGCACAGTGGTCATGGTCATACCAGAGAGAGTGTGAATGTTGTAGTGTTTACTGTGTGTGTGCCAGCACGCTTACCACTGTGTGTCTGTGTGCAGACACATTTGTACATTCAACAAGAATGGTGTATAAGAGTGTGTTTTTGTTTGCGACACACCCTGTTTTGTAAACTATACATCTTCCCTGTTATCTTTGCTGAGTTCTCCTCAGGCTGTGTACTTCGCTGTCAGCTGCTTTGCCTTTACATCATAAACCACCAACCGTCAAACCAATGCGCTTAACACACACACACACACACACACACACACACACTGAAGAAGACAAACCACCAGTTATTTACAGTTGTTCTTCTCTCGCTTTCGCCATGCAGGGCAACTGGAGGACCTGAGGTTGCCATGGGAACTGGCCCCTGGCCCCAGCCCCCTACTGAAGCTGAACAGCTCCAGGCCCTGATGGCTGCTGCTAACGGTGAGTCGTATACCTCGTCACCTTCTTCCTCATCCTCTCTTTTTCAAACCCATTTCTGTCTGTTTATCAGTTTAGCCGGTGTGCGTAGGCAGTGGCGCTTTATTTAGGCTCCTGTTTGTTTAGAGGGCAACTAGCCAGACTTACTCATTGATAAAAGCCTTCTGTGTCCACATTGATGTTTCCATATAGTGGCTGTGTCCATTTCACATCCAGAGGTCAGACAGTGAGCACAGCTACCTGCAGTTCTTCTGATACACAGTACAGTTGATGTGTTGAATTCAATAACATGACAGAGATGTGTGTTTCCACTGCAACACACAGATCACACACCCAGTGTTTTATTATAAACAGGAGGCTATAGAGCTACATGAACACTTACATATTATGCAACCTTCAGGCTCCTACACAACTAAAGATTCCTTAATTTCACAACTTGTATCCTCCTTGTCCTGTCGTACTCCTCTGCCTCTGCAGTGACTGCCTAACCAGCACTGACGGTACACACACACTCACACTGACTCATCTTTGAGCTGTTACTGTGGAAGCCTTAGTAATCACATGGAAAAATACACAAAAAAATGGTTTTGCAAACAGACACTGAATGTAGTGACAGGCAAACACAAAATAACACAGAAATGATGGTGGGGCAAACTCGACAAGATTTATTGCCAAAGAGACTCAAGTCATTGTTTCCACTGTTATTTCAACCACTGACACATTGCATACACACCCTGCCCTCCTCCTGGACACTGCACCGGACGTTGTGTGGAATTTTTCCATCTGAGTGAACACAGAGACAAAATGCTCCGTCTTGGGCTGCGTGGTAACCTGCATGTCAGCACAAAGTTAGACAGAGCGAACAGTTAGTGCCATCAGGGAAGGAGAGAACAAACAGTGCGTATGATAAATACTGAAGGTCATCTCTCCTCTACACTAAATGCCACAGTGCTGATAATCATGATGCAGGAGAAAGCCCACAGTCATCAAGCACTAACAGTGTTTTAAAAAATGTTGTTTTAAGCATAAAGCTTGAGCAGTTAACATGACAGTGTTTGTGTACATATGTGTGTATATATAGGCTGAGCGGGACTACAGGATGGGGGAGGGAGCATTTGTGTCTCTGGCTCTGCAATGCAGGGGCTGTGGGAGAATTATGAGCAGAGCAGCTACGTCATTCGCACACAGACTCAGGGCATGCGTGACAGAAAACCAGAAACATGGAGTAGAATGCTGGAGACTGTTTCATCATTACTATTCAGAAAAAAAGAAAAGAGATCTACAAAGCATTAACCATTTTGTAACACATCTCCTGCCTCTTGTTCATATTTTTTCCCTCCATTTTTAGTTTAGCTTACTGCAAGCTCATGTTTTGCCTGAGAATGTTTGAAATATGTAATATATATGTTCACACTGAATCTCCCTCTAAATAAGAACCTTATCCCTGATAGATAATTAGTTTTATCTCCTTTTATAACCTGATTTCATTTCACCACCTCTGTGTAACACTGTCATACTAAAAACCTTCAAATTCTTGTTGTCTAACAAGTTTCACTCCTCTTTCTTTCTCCTTCCTCACCCCTTATCCCCCCACTCTGTCTCTCTTCCCCCCAGAAGTGAGCGAGGCTACGGCCACCCTGGGGCCTGGCACCATGGGCCTTAGCACCCGCTACAGCCCCCAGTTCACCCTGCAGCACGTGCCAGACTACCGCCAGAACGTCTACATCCCCGGCAGTACGGCCACCCTCACCTCCAACCCCCAGCAGCAGCAGGCCACAGCCCAGCAGGCCACCCAGCAGGCTCTGCCCCCACCCCAGGCCACGGCCCAGCCCGAGCCCCCCAAGGCCGCCCAGACCCCCGCCTCCAAGAAGAAGTCCACCAAGAAGGAGAAGAAGTAGATCTGGACGGAGAGAGGTGGAGGAATGATAAACCCGGCCTGATCTGATGAGAAATTCAACCCCCCATATCCCCCCACTTGGTATCTGACTGCTCTGCTGTCACTCATGCTAGCCACGGTCTAAATATTGACAACAAATCAATTTTGGCCGCATGAACGATGTTGATGGTTCTTTGTCAAAGAATCTGAATGTGTTGAAGGCTGTTCCTGGTGTTGATAACCTGTGCTGTGCTAAAGGTCTAGTATTGCTCATGTGATCTTTGTTGGTAGATATTTTTGGCAGGGTATGGGGGGTTATTGTGATTTTTTTTTTTTTTTTTTTTTTTTTTTTTTTAACTTTTGGCAAAATCAAATGAACTTGGACAAAGAGATTCAGTGTAACGAACCTTGCTGGGATGACAAGGCTATACGCAGTGATGTATTAAGAGATGAAATGTTAATGTCTTTCATGTTGGATTTATTGTTCTCTTTCCCTGAGGCGGAAAGTCAGCTATTGTAAAGTACGCTAGTTGCCATCCATTAGATTCCTATATAGGGTCGGCCTTGCAGGGTCTTAAAGTCCTGTGGATATAAGGCTGTTGTTTGACAGGTATTACAAACTCTTCTGCATGCTCTTTAAGGTTCAAACCACATATACTAGTTTAGAGTTGCAAACTATGCATCGCAAAAGCAAAGAGGAGGACATCCTGAATTTATTATCCTCCCTCCAATCGCAGGTCAATATAATGCACATGTAGCATTTACTTGACACAAAAAGAAAATTACTTTTGTAATCATAGTTTAAAAAGATAAGATTTTAATCTCCTGTTATTTTTATGACCTGAGCATGCACCCAGAGGAAGGGCTGGCAGAGGGTGGAGAGGCACAGCACTGTGTCGTGGAGTCATGAGCCATGCTGTCCATGCAGGTGGTATAGCAGCAGGGACTGGCTCCTTGTACAACACCTCCAGATGGGCACAGACATGTCCTGCACCCTCTACCCTCCCCTCTTCACACCCAGCTCGTGTCCTCCCCCTTCACTCACTACCCCACATGGAGAGACAAACAAAGAGAAATGCACTGTTCGTATTCTGAAGATGAGATGATGTAGGGGTAGTAAATCACTTCGGTCTTTAGGGAAAACACGTAGATGTGGTAAACTTAAGTGCTTAGGAGTTTCTAGACACTTTGAAGGCCTCTAGGGCCTCGATGGAGTATTTCCCCTCACTATCCTGAAGTGCTGAAGAAACTTATTGATGTGACACAGTAACATGTTTTTTTTTCCTTTGGGAGATAATGATTCAATAGCATAGAGGAACTGTTTGTATAAGAAATGAAGTCTTTACTTTGCCGTCCATCTGTCTGTCAGGCCCCTGGCCAGATACAACTGCATGAGAAAAGGCAGTTTGCAGGCTGGGTCAGGGGGAGCGGAGGGGGTAGTGGTGAGGGGTACACAGACTGAGGTGGCACCATTACATCAACCGAGGGGGTGGGGAACAACCTTGGCTCTACCCACTGAATGTACAGAGGAACCACTGTTGACCCGCCCACCCCCTAAACTTTCTCTAATGCACTGACCCAGGTAGAGGTCAACAGAGCCAAGCACAGCTGTCCCTGTTGGTGAGGAGATACCACTCAAGAGCCCTTTGAAACATCCTCCTCCTTTGAAATCAATGGGAAACCTCAGTCTCGCTACCACTCACCTCTCCCCTCCACTCTCTGGTCCTGTGAGGCTCTTCCCCACTGTAAATAAACACAAGTCCTGTGATGGTATGAGCCAGTTGTTTGTATAGTAGGGACCACATCCAACATTTTCAAAATAAAAGTCCCTCTCCACAAGGCGTGGCTTACTACTGGAATGTGTTGCATTTTGTTTTTCAAGAAAAATAAGAAAACCACAGTTTAAAAAAATCAATAATGAATAAAAATCTGAGATGTTCTTCAACAGTTTGTGTTGCAATGTAGTAACTAAGCACCATGGAAGCCAACTAACTCTTCAGTGTAAATAAATGAATTAAAGATAACTTTAGATAAGTAAACAAAGTGACACACGTAGACTAGTTAACTTGTGATATGTGTTGCGCATATTTTTGTGTTCATTTTCTCTCTACTATCTTTTATCACCCTGTAAAGAAACAAAACAAAAAAAATATGAAAATGTTTCTATCCTTCTGTAACCTCTTAATGTTCTTTTGCGGTGATTTTATCTTGTGCATTTGTGAAAGAATGCCTCTCATTCTCTTTCTGTCCATATGAACAAATGATTATAAATATTATATATGTGTAAGTCCGTCCGCTGCTGAATTAATACTGCTCTATCCTGCTGTATTATCTTTCTTATCAAATGCTTAGCCCCCACGCTATACCCCTGTGTTACTCTCTTATTTTTATGCTAATATTTATATTGCTGTTTTATTTTCTCTTGGACACTGACATTTCAAATAAAAAGATTCTGAAATCATTTAAAAAATATATATTGTCTGTGTCATTTGTTTTATGCTAATATATGTATTTCTCCTTCACTAACTTACATAAGCTACTTATTTCTAGTGAGTTAACTTTGTGTATCATTAACACTTTTAGTAACACCTGTGAAAAGCATTACATGCTGTAAGGTCCAGTTGCTGTGCTTTAACAAATTTTCTTTGGGCTTTTTGTCTGTGTGACCCACATTCATCCAGATTGCAGATCTGCTAATGAAGCTTTGCTCCTGCTCTATTTCAGGTGTTCTTTGTGGCTGTGAGTCAGATAGAAGGGAGTCGGTGTCAGATCAAAACAAACACAGACTTTGCTCCCTTTTTAAACAATGTTCCTTAATAACATGATAAATAGGAGCTATGAATTGGGGCACTTTACTGTGATGTTACCTCTGTTGGTAAAATGATTCACTACTATATCAAACAGTACAAGCATGTCTGAAGTCTGCCTTCAAAAATGTTCTTTCTTGGGCAATTTTCAAAATATTTTTTATTTTTTTTAAATTGCTTATTACACAACACCTGACCTTATATTGTGTGATGTCTGCTGTTGTCTAAATACATTAAACAGACAAATCATTAGGAAAACATCAATTAGTTACAAAGTAAAATATGTTTATATACATTCAACTCATTCAGCCTAAACTCACTTTCTTCTCCTCTGCCTCATCATACCAGAGCTCATTTTTTCTTCTCAGGAATCTTGTCCTCTCAGAGGCTACAGGGAACATGGTAGTCTGCTCAGGCTCTTTGTGCCTTTCACAAGGTCTTACACAATAACATACGTCCCTATAAATAGCCCATGGGAGACGTCACTAAGCAAAACAAAAGGAGCAGGCTTTAACTCACTGCTGCAGATGTTGGGGGATGGAATGAGGGACTGTTGAGCTGGAGGGATGGAGATGATGTGAGTGTTGCTCATGAATCAGGCGTGACGTCCATTCCGAGGCCTGCTAATGCGGGTTTTCTGAAGTGAAGGTTTCTGCCTGAAGATTACACAAGACCAACAGCTATGAGACATCTGAGAGCATACCTGAATGAAAATGTTTTCATTGATATAAAAAAAATATCCCTATCTACTAGTTTTCAAACAAATAATTTTTGTTATTGAGCATTTCTTATTTTTAATTATTTTTAATTTGACACAGCAGCATTTCCACATCAAACACTGCAGACTCACACACCCAAAATGGCCGACTCCTCTCCCCTCTCTTCTTGTATTATGTGGTTGCTACAGCAACTGTCAGCCCAAGCACTGGATGCTTTTCTCTGTTCTCCACTTCTTCATTACAGATCTATGCAGTGGCCATTTATTGGCTCCGCTCGGGACCTGGCTGAGCTGAATGACCTGCAGGAAGACAAACATATTCAGCCACTCATCAAACCTGGCAACACAGAGAGAGACATATGCAGGAAACATGGCAGAGCCGAGCAGAGAATATCCCACACACAGGCACAAGTGGATGAGTCAGAGGTAATAACGCACTGTGGGTTTGTCCCAGTTTGATTCACTGGAGATTTACAGGATGAGCTTCCATTATGGAGCTATTCTAATTTTGGATAACAATCAAAACAGAAATTGAACTATTATTCATGTGGGTATATAATGCATAGTGTACACTATTAGGCTTTAAAATAGCTCTAGAGATACATTGTCATCTGATGTTTGTCATCCTGTGACTCACAGAGACTCCTGATGTCCTCACTGTCCCCATGTGTCACCCATTTCCCGGAGGGGAGACCCAGCAGAATGGAGAGATTGTTCTTTTATTGCTCCCTGTAATGCCCCCTCCCACCCTATCTCGCTTAATTAAGCACATTCCTGCTGATTATACACACACAGAGATACACACAATAGAGTGACACACAGTCAAACACAGGCAAAAAAAACTTCAAACCAGTGATGTATGGCGGGGTTGCCCAAGGAGGGGAAGCTGTAGCCGACTAGAAATTGACAATGGACTGCCTGTGTGCGGTAATAACATTAGTCAGACAGCCTGGACACAAGACAGAACAACAGGCATCATCACATCCTGAATGTGACACATGTACATGTAAGCAGGCATGTGGCAGGCCACAGACACACTAATACACAGTGTGGTCAGTCAGCGAAGAAGTCAGGCATTCAAACACACTCAGAAACTAAAGTGCTGGAAAGCAAATTTCTTGAACAGCCTCAAAATCAAATTTACCATAATTTGACTAGATTCTTAAGAGAATTGTGGGACAGAAAGCAGAACTGCCTCTCTTCCCTCTCAGTGTGTAAGCTGCCAGGAACTTCCAGCAAGAGGAAAACAAGGATCTCATTACAGGCCGAGGAGGATCACCTCTGATCCATGTGTGGAAAGGGCAGGACATGACGTAACAGGCTGCTTCTGGCGGGACAGGAACTGAGTTTCCGCGCCTTTTTTACAGTTTTTTTTCCCTCTCAGTAGTTGAGGGAAGGGAAGGAACCCTCCCCCTCATCGTCCCTTATTGACTTCCTCTCTTCTTCCTTCCCTTCCCCGACACCCCCCTACTCCCTCCTTCCTCCCATCCTGCAGCTGTCTGTTGGGTCACCACATGTTGGAGGACAGAGCTCTGTTCTGTGTGTGCTCTGTTCTCAAAACCCAAGTTAAAATAGTTTGTTTGCATATGAAGTCAGAGAACTGCAGCTAGAAGGTCAGAAGTGATTCTAATACTACTGCTACAGCTCTGAGTTTTGAGGTTGGGTATTAAAAGCCTGGTAAATTTTTAAGTCCATGGCCAAGATCAAAGAATTAATGACTAAGAAATGAACTTCAAGTGTCTCTTGTCAAATAGCTCAAAGACTGACTACAAAGACCCAAACCCTCAAAGAAATAGCTGCTAAGTATTAGATCACACCGTGCAGGCTGTTAAGATGTCTGCTTGGTAACTCAGAGGTCATAGGTTTGATTCTTTTGAGAGGTAATGAGGTTTTAAGTTAAAGATCGAATACAAACACCAAAAGGCTCAAAAAAAGCTGCCATGGATCAGATCAAATAGCAGAGGCTGTTAAGACATATGCTTGGTTACTTGGAGGTTGCAGGTTCAAATCTGGAGCAGCAGAGAGTGCACTCTGATTGTAGCGGTGAGAGAGTTAGGAGCAAGAGGTTGTTGGACAGAAAAAACAGAACAACTGAAATTTTACTGAAAGAAAAAAAACACAGTGATGATTTAACTATAATGCTACTATAACATAATACAATTCTATTACCAATTACTAAACTATATTACTAAATTACTGAATCACTATATTACTAATTAATAGGTAATTATTAAACTAGCATACTGATTTTACTACAGAGACTGTAATAACAGAATAATAACTATCACTCACAGTGCACTGGTGTGAATAAAGGCACATATCAATATCTGCTTTAACATGATCGTTATTATGATAGATATCACAACAAATATGTTTGAATGTGATGTATCACTGAAACACAAGATGAAGATATAGTCTTTGGTCAAAAAAAAAAAAAAAAAACCTGCCAAGACAATGAGCAGCACAATGTACACTGTAGAGGTGTGGAGTTAATGGGATATACAGCACGTTTGATATGATTGCACAGGGTCGGCTGTAGAAACATCCAGGATTGGGAAGCTAGACTCCAGAACCGCATTAAAATCTAAATGTAAAGTCTGAACAAGTCACTGGTGGATAAACGTCACTGTAAAATAATACATCTTCATTTAAAGGAGCACTCTAGCAGCTAGTTAGTTAGCTAGCTAGCTAGCTTTAGCAAGAGTTAAATTTTTTGTACGTATAGGCACTGCAGAGTCCTGCAAAGCTTCCAAACCCCAAATTTATTCAAATCAATTAGATTGGATCTGACTGCCAAAAAAAAGAGATATATTCATGTTAGTCATGTGTTTTTCATATGCAAAATATGACTGTATCTAGTGGCTGAGCTGATGTGAGCTTTCCTCATATTACATGTTTATATATTACTTTGTAACTTGCTGTCCCAACACCTCTGGAAGTATAATGTTCAATGTTCAACAAAAATGTAATTTTAGCTCTACCCCACAAAGTTTCAACACACGGCATCTACAATGTGAAGCTGTGCCTGGACGTGCAAGTAGTCAGCATGGCTCCTGTCCAGTGTAACATAATCTCTATCATTGATGAGACAGAATTTCTTTCTCCAGCACACAGTGAAAAGAACAAAGAGGATAATTTTGAATACTTTTGTCTGGCTTTTTATTTAATTCACTATTCTTTTATCAAGAGAGGTGTTTTTTTTACCTGGTGTTTCAACTGCCAAGCCTGCACTCATCTGAGGTGCTGCTATGTGGTAACAGGTAGGACAACCAGGTCCATATAAATCAGCTGACAGGAAGCTTCAGCAACATTTCTGATGAAGACCACAGGCGTGGCAGTTGGAACATATCAGTTTAAAAAAAAAAACACTTATTGAAGAAACCAATGTAAACAAGTGTGCATGACAATATCTTTTCACAGTTTCAATGCTTTCTGTCTTGTGAAACAGAACATTACTTTTTTCCTTCTTTTCTCTTAATCATCTCACAACCCCTCAGATTTATCTAGTGACTAACTGACTAACTCTCCTCACATAGACACAATGCATTTAATCTAAAAGGCTGGTCCTCAGTGGCTTTACTGATACTGGGGGTAACTGCCAACTCATCTGGCTTAAAACAAGGTACAATATACAAAGCAACAATTATAGTAGTATGTCAAAATCACAGTATCCCAAAGTAATAAAATGATTCAATTTAAAATCATTAACATTACAAACTTGGCAATTCAGCATATACAAAATCAGTAACTACTATAAACTATCATAGTCCGCATATGCTTAGTTAATGTGTTGACAAAGGTTAGATTATCGAGATTAGAAAAATAACACCTTCAGTGCCTGAGAAACTATGTTAACATTAGTGATGGTTGCATCCACAAATACCCAGTTAAATGTTGTAGTGTTTTTCAAAATGTCGTTGTGCTTGAGCTTCAGGGCCACTGCACAACAGGGATAAAGACCAGCTTAATGTGGACTTTAGCAAGGAATAAGTCCGGGATGAAATGTATATATTTACACCAGAGTCAACTTAAGCTGGGCCTAAATCCAAGTGACACACTTAATGGAGATTACATTTGAAAGTTCCAGAGACCCAGAAACAGGCAGTAGTGAGTTAATGTGATTTCTTCTCATGCAGTGCAGAGACAGAGAGAAAGAGACTCCACTGTTTTTTGGATGGATGTTCCTAATAAAAAATTAACAGGGGGAGAAAGGAATGGATTCTTTTTTCTGTTGGCTCACCCAGCCAGCTCCAAAAATAAACCCTGACTGTCCTGCACAACAACAAATATCAAGTAATATCCACTGATTGGTTGAGTATGAAAACACATTCTATATATGCATTGTCTTTCATTTTCAACCATCACCTCCATGCACTGCAAAACAAACAATATTTACCATATTTCTTACATAATTTCCAAAAAGTCTGTTTTCATTTATTATTTCAGCAGAGAGGAATGTGCCCATCAGAGAGAGTGAACAGGGGTTTCAGTGGTCTCTGGCTGAAAGAAGAAGCTGGAGCACTGGAGCCTGAACGTTGCTAAGGCTAACACTACCCTGATTTAAAGAGACACAGTAATGTGCTGGCTGCTGGCTTGACTAAATCACAAAGATGGAGCTGTAGCAATGTGGAAGAAGAACACAATGCTCCCTTTCAAACCAGCAAACCCTTTTTCTCTTCATCTGAAAAGCCCCCTCTCTACTCTTTCTTTCTCCAGCTCTCTCTCTCTCTCTCGCGCGCCTCATCTCCTTTGCCAAGAGCTCTCGCGCCTGTTTTCTCAGCTGGGAGGATGGAAATCAGACAGGGGGGAGAGAGGGAGACAGGAATGAAGGGGAAAGACAGACTGAGGGGCAGTGGGGGGTTGATTCAGGGTGAGTGAAAAAGAGGGTTAATAGCTCTGTTATAATTTTTCCACAGAGAGGATGGAGGGAGAGAAGATGAGAGGATTGCATCAGGTGTAACTTTACTAGGTTACAAGTCAAAGGTCAAGTGTGTAAAACAAACCGAGGCAGTAATGTCATGTTACTTTGTTACACTGGTTTCTATTCACTGACACAAGACAGAACAATGTGTGTGTTTTTAAAGGATCAAAAGCTTCCATCTGGTGCAATGTGGTTTGGGGGCATCTTCTACCCCCACCCTGTCCTTATACTCTCTCCAACACACACACACACACGAAAACAACACCTAACCATAACCCCAATCCCTCTTTGCAAGCTGTACACCCCATAAGCACCCCCTCCCCCTATACAGCACTCACACACATACAGCTGCCACACCCCCAGCACAGCACAGAGTATCTAATCCATTTCCTCCAACACTGCGGTTGTCATGGAAACGCAGAATTCCCCATCTGAGGAGAAAAAGGAATGGAGCCAGGAGGGAGCAGAGAGGAAAACAGAGAATAAAATATGTATGGATGCTACACAGAAGCCAATAAGCTGAAAAATGATCTCTTTGCTTTTGTACTTCATCGCTGCTTACTTAAACACTGATGATGTATAAATGTGTGTGTTTTTTGCGTGTAGCTACATGTGTGATGGATGTCATGCTGCACGTATGAGATTTTTCACATGCCAGGGCATTTGTTGGGGAAGTAAGCGTGTGCGTTCTGTGTGTGTGTGTGTGTGTGTGTGTGTGTGTGTGCTCTCAGAGGTCGGACACACACTGTGAATGTGCAACCCCTCAGACATGCAGACACTGACACAGAGGCATGTCGACAAGTCAGCGCCATGGCGACAGGTGTTGCCGCGGAAATGGTGCAGCTGCTGCATGGATATTTCAGGCTAATAAGCGTGCACTAGCGGTGGAGAGGGGAGGAAAAGCAGAGAGGCTTTTCCTCCCCTCTCCACCGCTCTGCTCCTTTCCCTGAACCAACACACCCCTGCCTAATATTGGAGCCATTGATGTAAAGCTGTTTGTGAATTACCTGGAGGCCTCAGTCCTGGTTTCAGAGAATTTCTTCACTGTACGAAGATTCTCTGTGATCGTGGACAAAATGGTGACACCAGAAGGAAACAAAAAGAGAAACATACAAAGGAAAATGATCAATACACTACAACCTATTCCTCATCAACAGTTTAACCCCAAAACACATAAATATTTAACATTACAGTCACACCAGAACATTTTCCAGACGTTACAGGAGTGTCTCAGAAAATGGGATATTTACTGTCACATATGACAAGAAAAAGCATAATTGTTTGTCAACTAATCACTGGAGGAATTATGTATATTACTGTGAGTTGCATAATAAAAACTTTCACTTAAGTAAATTTTTGAAAGCAGGGTTTTAACTTTTGGTATTTTTAAATATACTTCAGTCCACAGGCAGAAAATTAACTGACAACTATTTTGAGCTTTAAAAATTATAACAAGTAGTACTATTATCTGACAATTTATAGACACGGTTAATCTGTTCTTACTATATTAAATACTGAACTCATTAAATACCAAGGATTTAAACAATAACATTGTTACTAACATTAATAATTCAGCTCATCAACACATTTTTTTCAGACTGGGTAAGTCTTTAGGACACATACCTGTTTGGTTTGTTAAGGTGAGAGCTGGTGTTTCTGTCCAGGCTGCAGCAGCTGAACCAGCAAACCTGAAAAACAAATAACCTCATTATGAAGAATAGTTCTTAAAACAAGTACTAGTACTTAAAACTTGGAGGAGCACAGAGTTAAAATCTAGTTTTCAAGCTTGTATTCAACTCAAAACCACAAACACATTTCTAATCAATAATATACACAACAGGGGATCAATGGATGGCTATGGACAGATTACTACAGCAAAGCTACAAAGACACACAAATGACTAAGAGGAAAAAATAAACAGAGTCGAAAAAAGGATCACAATGAGATGCTTAACTGCCACACTGAAACACACTATGACCACAAAGAAACGTTAAATGGCCAGGAAGAGACACAGAACTACAAAAGCACACTAGGATGCAAAACAATCCCAAAGAAGCTGACCATAAGTAGATGTAAAACAGCCAGCTAAAGACGCAAAACGATGCAATACCACCTCAGATAGACACAGAATCATCACATCGACGTGATAGTCCGCCATAAACTGACCTAAAATGACCAAGCCGGAGCACAAACACACTTTAACCCACGCAAATAAAGACGACAACAAAAGAGGGGGGAAAGCCCCAAAGACATCATTTAAAGATAAGGCTGAGGCTCACCGCTAATGCTAACGCTCTCTGATAACATTAATGCTAACGCTAGCCGCTAACTGTTTGCCATACCTTCCCGCCGCAGGTGTGTTCAGCGTCCAGTCTCACTCGTGTTCAACAAAAAAAAGCACCAGAGTTTGTTTTAACATGCAGACCTCTTCGGTAACGACGTTTTCTCACAGTACTAGCAAACCGAAGCAGCGGTTCAAACTTGGTTTAAATCTGTTTTCCAACTTGGTGTCTCCGCCTCTCAGTGGTACCCGGACGCACGATCCGTTCTGCACATGCGCCAAAATCACGCATGTGCAGACTTATGTTTTACATAGCTATATGACAGCCTACGTTTAAACAACAATAAAGCACAAACCTTATGATCTAATAAGTGTAATTTATTTAAAGTAGTCAGCATGACTGAACTCCTTGAAAGATGTCTGCTTAGACATGTTGGAGTCGTGTTAAATGATAATAGGAGTTGAGCCAATTCACAATTCACACTGATTTTCTCATGTAACTTTCAGCAAGAAAGCAAATTTCAAAAATGTTGAACTATTACTTCCTCTAATTGTAATTAAAAACATACAAAAAAAATGAGTAAAGTTGAAAAAAAAACTTATTCATCAAGAGTTAAACATCAAAAAGTCAGCTAATCTGTTTCATTAGGCTTTTGTGGGTGTGGTTTCATCACATTTAACTGATAGTAGTATCTCCCTGGCAGTGAACACAATTGTTAATAGATACTGATTCTTATATAGTTAAATTCTCTTTTTTCCAACAGGGACACGACCACCTCAAATCATTGAGACGAGCACAAACAAAAGACAAATACAGAAATGTTTCTATTTGAAATAACCAGTATTGTTCAACTTTTGGCAGGAAATATGTTCATGTAAGACCCAGGCACTCATAGTAAGAAGCTGAAACAGAGTTTTTAAGACCTTCTAATATTAAAGTAATCATCCGGAGGCACATGCACATCCATTAATTCATGAAGCTCGGAAACAAAAAGATTTTTTAAAAAAACACAGGCATACTACCATCTCATTCTCAATTCTTTGATTGTAAAATGTGAGAAAATGCATTTGTGTAGTGGTAAAAACATTTCTTTGCCCATGTGGAGTTAAAGAAGAAATTGGAACAAAGTAGCAGTGTGCCAGTATTTTTTTTCCCTCCCTGTAATATCAAGCAGTGGATATGAGGTCTTTTGTTCTCCATTATTAGAAACTGCACAAATGTCTAGAATGAGCAGACATACAACCACAGCAGGAGTGGATCCAGTTGGAACACATACTGAAGATTATATGAGAAAGTTGCATATTTGTGAAACACCAGGGAATAACAATCTGGACCTAAACACATTAAATCAACAGGGGGAATCATGGCAATATTCCAAGAGCTATATCTCATATTCTGACAGTGGCCTGAATGTCAGCAGTGCTTGTGGGACTCTGCTGCAGACCCAGGACCTCTGGGACAGGTGTTAAACACATCAGCACCAGAGGACACTCAAAATACTGGGAAATGGGAAATCAACACAAACACAAGACATACAAGAGGTTTAAACTGGCCCATTCTAGCATCTACTCTATAAACTATATGTATTTTAAGAATGCAAGAAGATCCATAAGAGGATCTATGACACAGAGCTGTGAGCCGGTGATGAGAACATGAGCCGTATTTGTTCTAGTTTCTGTGCTTTTTGACGCAGTGCAGTCAGACTGTGCACAATTCAACTTCCCAAGTCAGTTCACTGTCTCATTTGTAAATATGCATGAATCATGACTAGCCTGATTGCATGAGTGTGTGTGTGTGTATCAACACGGGGCAGAGGAAACAACCCTCTGAGAGGATTAATTAGAAAATACTGCAGGATGTTCTGAGAAATGGGAAGAGAAAAAAAGGAGGAGGGAAGAGAGGAAAAACAAGCTCCAGTGCCCTAATTTACTGCTCTCATGGCACATCATCCACCCTCCCTTCATCTCTCTTTCTCTTTGTTCTCCCCCTCCCATCATCTCTGCATTTCTGCCAACACACAAAACTCATTTACTTGGTCAAAATCCTTCCATTTTTTCCCCCCTGTTCTTGTCTATTATTGTCCCTACATCCATTTCCTAGTCTCTCTTTTTTGCTAACCCAGATAACCAGACACACTCTGCCCTAGATAAAATGGAGGTCTGTCAGTCTTCCTTCATGACCCCGCCTTTCCTTCATCCATCCCTTCCCTCCTCTCCCCCCTCTGTGACCCCTCTGTGCCTCCATCTGAGCTGGTGGTGGAGGTCCAGAGAGCAGTTTGTGTCATTCGTCTGCCCGTGTCCATAAAGCTCAAATATTCATGTGCCTGCTCCGCGTCGTGCAACCACCGATGATGTCGGCCGGCAACAGACTCCCAGTTTCCATGGCAACCTCCACCATCCATTTCCCCCCTCCCATGCTCTCTCTTGACTCAGTTGGGTGGGTAGAGAGGGATGGTGGCAGCAGTGACTGCCTCCCTGGCAACATGTAGCAAAAGAGCGAGACATGTTAGCATCACAGGGAGTAGATCACTACGAGGTGAGACGATGATGAGATGAAGTGATGAGCGGAAGGAAAAAGGAAAGACTACAAATAATGAATGCTGATTAGAGAGAGGCAAGACAAAATGGAAAAAAGAGACAGAGGTTTGCTGATTGTACACTGGAGGACAGACAAAAAAACAAAAATCTCTCAACAGGGGACAACTCCATGACAAGTCTCCCCATCCTGCTGCCCTCCCTGCCAGCTCTGCCTCCCTCCTGGTCTTCCCCTCTGTGTCGCCTCTTTGTCCTTTCTCTGCCCCCCCCCCCCCTCATAAAGAAGCACAGAGACTATAAGCTGCTTACTATAATACAGCTGCACAATGGCTTTTAATACTCCTCTTTTACCCCCCACCCACCCTGCCTGCCTGGACTGTAATGCTGCACACTGCCACCTATCCACATATACTGCTTTACAGTGGGTGCCTCTGGGATGTAGCTGAACAGGGCATTGCAGCACTTCACCCTTTCTCTCCGCAGAGGAACGTCTTTGGAATGGGTTTTAATGGAGCACTTGACCCATGTGTCCTTTATGATATCAGTATAGAGCAGTGACTCATGCTGTCCGCACTGTCCTGCTGTAACTGTCTGCCAGACTCAGTTCAGTCGTTGTTTACAGGCCTGATCTTTTCCTCTCATCGCCTCTGCCGCCATCTTTATTTTATGCTTGACTGAGCATCATCCTCAGTGGTTATTACACACTGTTTAAGATGCACTGCCTTTTCAGCTGCAGCTATACATTCACATATGTGTCTTTTCTATGTCTATGTGGGTCATCGCTACCTCTGCATCATTCCCTCCCTTTTCTTGTGCAATGCCAGTTCACACTCCATTTTCAAATCATAAAACTGAGGAGGAGAAAACCTTGAAAGCTTGAACAAAAACTACATTGAATCGTACATGTTGTGAGAAAGAACAAGCAGTAGAGAATAGACAGGGAAGACATGAAAGGGAGAAGGGAACGCATGGAGAGGAGGTTGAAAAAGCAAGGAAATTAAGAGGGAAAAAGACGAGAGAAGAGACATGAAAGAGGAAACAAAGTGAGTTAGAGCAGAGAGAGAGGTGAGGAAAGCAGACGAGACAAGTGGGGTGGGTGGGTGGTGGTGGGGGGATCAAGGAAAGTCGGGTATGGGTGCTGATTCTTGCCAGCAGGAGGTAAGTGTAACCATGGTTACCAGGCAAAGGAGTGATGTCATTGCCTCTAATAGGTGCTTGGCATGATGGGGGTATTTTTGGGGGATGGAAGTGAGAGTCTGTCTTCACCCTCAGCAGTTTATTGTCTCACATCAGGAGAAAGAAAGAGTTTGTGTGAGTGAATTTTTTTTTTTTTTTTCATTTACAGCTTCTACAGATAATAAAGCATGAGGACTGGCAGTGCACCAGTCATTTCCAGAGTGTGCCAACTTCATCATTATTACCTTGCAGTTTCCCTCTTATTCATTTTTCTGAATTATTTCCTTCCAACTTTTGCCTTATTCTTTCACAGAGACTTAAGTCATGGAGCCAGAACAACTGCCTCACTATTGGCAGGGCTGCACTATGATTTTTATTTCCATTATCAATTGATCTGTTTGAATTTTTTCCAATCAATCGCTCATCATTTAGCAAATAATGGAAAAATTGAAATGAACTGTAATTAGCTGAAAAGCCAGGTGATTTGTGAAATGTCTTTTTCATCCAACCAACAATCCAAAATCAGAAGATATTTAATTTACAGCGATATAAAACATAAACCGTTTTTTCCTCTGAATCGACTGATCACTACAGCACTAAAGTCAAGCAAAGGACTGTGTAGCTACTTCGGTCTTAGATCACAAGGGTCTACATGAAAACAATTTTTCACTTGAACATCTGCACACATTTCCACATAACATGATCAAAAAGAACAGCAAAGACACTTGAAAGCATCATTACACAGATGTATCCAGTAATAAAGATCTGTCTCCACTGTTAGGACTGTGAACAGTAATGTTTTGAGAGGTACGAATGTCTGTCTGCATTAGAATCTACTCCGTTTAACCTCTAAATGCCATCGTAGATGTAGGCAACTTATCTTCACCCCATGCTCACCCTGTTGAGATGGGGTGATTCATTATATAGGACACACACACACACACACACACACACACACACACACACACACACACGTAGACGTGCTTGCAAGACATGCATGCATGCACAGCCTTGTACAGACACACATATAGGCCACACCCAGAACTTTACTGCCCCCAGAGGAAATCAGACTGCTGCAGGCTCAGCTCATATAGGTCAATTGACTGACAACTCCCCTGTCTCTGTCAATGTGTATGGACAGATAGGGGGCAGGAGGGAGGGGCAGAGGTACACACACACACACATGTACACACACTTAAAAACACATAAGACAAAACAAACTCTTGATTTCATTCCTCCTTCCACAATGACATGAAAATGTAACCACCAAACAAGCATGTATAAAAAAAATATGCATGTGTGTGTGTGCACATGGATACTAAACATATAGTATAGTATATATATAGTAAACAAACAGGATTATCTCATCTTATGGGTCAGGGGCTCAGACCCCTTGTGATTAGAGCCTGACTAGTCAAGACAGACACAACAGCCTCAGGGGCTCCACGTGGATATCAGCAACACTTCAACTTCTTCACATCACTGTTATCACTCTTCAACTACTGCTGTGATCCAGAATATCTTGAGGGTTAACACAGGACCTTGGAGTTTTTGTCCCAGTTTTGGGCTCATCAGTAAACATCATCTATCTGTTCATCTAAAAAGACATAATCACCACTTTCACTTTCTCTGCCAAGCAAGAGTATGAGGTTTATCCCTACACAGCAAATCACCTTCAGGACCAGTGATAAAGCCCACAAACAGAGCAGCATTGTGATTCTCCCGAGGAGCAAGTGGAGCAAGTGGTAGCAGGAACAGAAACATTACTGTCTTCTTATAAGCCACAAACATTCAGTGTCAACCACAGAGCAGCTCTGTTGTTCCACTTCAGGATCACCTACTGTATCTTATGTTGGGCTTACAAGTGTTTCCAGTCACAGATAAAAGTGCAGGGAAGAACTCTCTAACTGACAACTGAAGAAATATTAATAAGGGCAGAAAGATGTGACTGCATGTCTTGGGTTTCAATCCTGCACACCTAAATGCACATGGTTTGTGCTGATTCACAGGGACAGTCCACATCTGTCAGCTGTGGTCACATTAACACTCTGGCAGGACCATCAACAGCAGAAGGAGCCATGGAGTGTAAGATTATAACACTACACATGGCTATAGTTTGTCAACTTGTCACTTTGAGCGGTGTGTGATGTCAGATGTGTTGCGTCCACACTGATCTAGTCCATACTGCTACTGACATCAACACCTATGCCTCCACCATTATTATTTGTTTACTTCATAAGGTCTCTGTGTAGGTATTCCCAGCTGTGCGTGTGAGAGAGAGAGAGAAAAAGGGAAGGGAGTAGGGAAAGAGAAGGAGCACTATGGTCATGCATGTGGCTGTGTAACCCCTCGTGCTTATTGATATTCTGTTTGCATCGGCCTTCAGCTCAGCCTGCAGGAGAAGACAGACCCTCCTCTCTCTCAGCCTCGCTCATATTTTGGGGGAGAAATTCATCCCCAGAGAGAGAAGCGATGATCCGCTGAGATGAGCTATGACATTGTGGATTAGGAGGAGAAAATGCTAAGAAATGAAAATCGTGGGTGGTGGCAGGATTTATGTGTATTTCTGTGTGTTGAAGTGGGTTACGGGGATTGTGGGGTTCATGGTGAATTTGGGCAGAGGGAGAAAATTGAAGGGATTTTTTGCAGAAAAAATATGGTGACATAAACATGTCTGTTGGTGCATAACTGCACCTTGTATGTGATGTTTCTCACAGTTTCATCATGCCACTTGACTACAGGACAAAAAGCTCATTTGCTTCCTTGCTACTGCTGACGATGATGATGAGAGAAACGAGGCAATGGCTGATGAGAGAGAGAGGGAAACAAAGAAGAAATGGGGAAAGCAAGTACAGAAGAAAGCAAAGAAGGAGGAAATGAAGGAAAGAAAATGAGAGAAATCTTCTGATAAAACAAGTACAGTTGTTAAACACCGAAACACTTGGGCCCAATTCAGATAATGCACAGTTCTCTTTACAAAAGCCCCATCTGCTCTTTAATGGGATTTAATGCTTAGGTTGTCTCTATATGTTGAACTTCCTGAGGTCTGACGCACACAACAGTGCACCCCCCCCCCCCCCCCACCCCACACACACACACATATCAAAGTCCTTTTCACAGCACAATGCCAGTCACATAAGTTTATCCTGATCATGCAGGACATGCTGACAGTTTTCTCTGCAGACACATCATATTGTTTTAGTTCAAGACATGCTTCACTTCCAGACGAGCAAACACAGAAATGAGATGCAAACAGAGGACAAATGGGCAGAAAAATCAGATGACAGGAAGATAAGGCACGGAGAGATGATCAGAAACAAAGGGATGGAGGGATGAAGCGAGGGAGGAGAGGGCATATGAGCAAGAGAGACAGAAAAACACGTAGAAACAATGATAAACAAAATGTTCATGGGCAGCCAGGAATGCATGAACATATAAGGAGGGAGAAACAGGACTGTACATGGAAGCAGCTCGAGGGATGGGAATGTACAGTATGTGGAGACAGAGACAGACTTCTGCACGAGACACAGGCAGACAGTGTTTTTATCTCTGTATCCCTGTTGCCTCGGGGTGACCGACGGGCAGCGCCGCGATGATGGAGATGTCACTCAGCGGCGTGACGGCACAGCCAATCGGTTGACACTCGCTGGCCCATGTTAATTGGCTGCTAATTGTGCGTCACATGGAGAGTGTTATACAAGCAGCCGAGTAATTTGATCAAGGGGATATCATTAAGATATGATGACCGGTGCAGGGAGACCGGCTGAAGCAGAAGCAGAGACGCATTTACACACCAACAGACCTGTGTGTGAATTTATGCACTCATTTGCAGGAAAATTCAAAACAATGCAAATAAGCACATGAATGCACAGACACGCACTCAGCACATATTCAAATATATATGCACAGTCACACACCTACTATCAATTCAAAAACATCAGTTAAAGCCCCCCCCCCTTTTTTTCTTTTTTGCATTCCTCAGCAGTCACTCTGACTCTGTTTCTCTGGAGTTTAAATGCCACAGCAGAGTGTATTTCTCTCTTTAACCAGCAGGAAAGTTGAGAAATGGCCAATCTAAACAAATGGAGTGAGGCTTTCATCCACAGTTCTCAGAAACTGGGACTGGGAAAAAGAGAGAGGAGCTGTGGAGTGTACAGCCAAGTTTAAGACAAATGAAACACATTTATTTCAGAGCTCTGGCAATGAGGATGCTAATGGCAGCCAGAGAAATGTACATGCACACACAGACACACACACAGAGACATGCACACAAAATGTCTGGGCCAGAGGAAAAGAGAAAGAGTTCGATAAAGAAGGGATGGGGAAATAGAAGGAAAGAGGAAACATACAAAAAATAACAGATAATATGTTGTGTGTATGTTTATCTATTGTTTTCTTTCCTCCACAGCTGAGGTCACATCTCCACATCTAACACTCCTCCCTCCTCCCCCTCTCCTCCAGGAGGCGGAGGGGTGGCAGATATGCTCCAAGGTTCACTTTGCTACCTGGAGACCGACAGCCTCCCTCAGCTAGCCAATCAGAGGCTGTGAAAAACAGCCTCCTGCTCTTCTATTGGTCCACTGCTCCCGGGAACTCATTCCACTATCAATGGCCATGTCATTGTGTCGTCTGGCAGTGCTGAAGCCAATTACACTGCCCCCTTTCTTTGTTCAGATCTTTTCTCCCGCAGACCCCCTTCATGCATATGAGGGCATAGACACACACGCAGACACACACGCATACAAATCTCCCCCGACTCCCTAAAATGTCACAACAAGAGACTGAAGGAGTCTGGGAATCAGGAGGACCTGAAACTCATGGTAATGAGACATCACTATGGATCCCACCACAATCCATCCTATATCCTTAACCACAACAAACCCACTGCTATTAAAAAACATCCTTATCCTAATTAATATATATGATAATCTCCAGTACAAATTGTGTTCATATCAATTTTTGTGCAAAAGCAACACTTAGAGAGAAGCATGTTAAGCTTATATAATGACATAAAAAGTATAGATGTAGAGGCTGAGACAGTTTACCTTCAACACCTGTTGCCTTCATCCTGCGTCACACCAGTAGTCAGTGTTGACATTTTTATTATTGAATTTTTTAACCTTACACTTGCCACAAACAGATATAGCAAAAAAATAACCCACTGAGAAATATCAGTGATGATTTTGATGATAATGATATCACTGCCAATGAATTAACATTCTGTCCCATATTTCTGATGAACAACAACAACACTAAGAGTCTCTCTGTTATAAATGCTAATACCAGCATGGTAACATGTTCACAATGGCAATGCTAACATGCTGATGTTCAGTAGGTATAACCATGTTCACCATCTCAGTTTAGCGTGATAGCATGCTAATATTTGCTAAGTAGCACTGAACACAAAGTACAGCTGTGGCTGATGAGAACGTCATTAGTTTTGTGGGTATTTGATCACAAATCACAGTCATCAAAGACAAAATGACCTGATGTCATGTCGACTCGATGACGGTGCTAAGCTATGATTACTCCTGACGAGAACGTGAATGTGTTTTTCATGTTCAAAAGTCCATCCAAACAATTCATTAAAGACTACAAATGTCAGCCTCATTATGGGGGAGCATTACATTTCCAATCACAATTTGTAACGGTAAGAATGCACATGTACAGACCAGTGTGAGCTTCAATGCAAGTCCAACAAAATGAAAACAAATGGCACAACTACACTCCAGTACACCACGCTTTATTCAGCAAATGTTCAGCTATTTCACAAAAGTGAAAGATGACTGAAGATAGCCAAAAATATTTATTTACCACCCGGATGATAACACATCTGTAAACACTGGTAGGAAAAGCATGGTAGTAGTTAACATGAGTTTGCTTCAGTCTCGTCTACAAGATAACGTTTACTACTTATGACTCACAACTTTTACAAACAGTCTGGACCTGTTGAAACACTGTTAGCAGGATGACAGAAGCAACGTGGATGAATAAACTAAAGGGGTCTCATCAGCCACAATAAGTGCATGGGAGCGCAGGACCTTTAACAGACACATATTAACATGTTATAGTCAGTGACTATGAACACATGCCCCACAATCTATTATGTCACCGACAACTCTGTCTCACTTTCATATACCTGCCTGAACTCAAAAACAGTTTGCTCTCTGTCTTCTCACAGCTCCTTGTTGCTAACATGAACAGAATGTGTTTACTCAGCCAACTGTGGTGTCACAAGCATGAGTGCAACAGAGTGTAAGCACATATTCAGACACACCCACATAGAAACACACCTATAGGCTACATCTACTAAAGGATGCAATGTGCTAAACAAACAAAGAGGAAGTATACAACAAGCAGGCGTGAGTCCAGAACACACACACACACACACACATATGCAGGCAGGCAGGTCGTCTGCTCCCACAGTGTTGTCGGTGTGAACAAAGTCCACAGCTTTTGAATCCACAGACCTCCGCTTTTGTTTGTCAGTTAATCACTTCATCATGGCCAACATTTCCTCCCATCTACCCTCTCTGTTTCAGTCCCTCAGCCTCTTTTCATCTTCCTCTTCATTCATTCTCAGACCTCTTCACTATTTTTAATTGAAACTCTCACCCTCTGTTCCAAACTGTGTTGGTCCCTCGAGTTTGGCTCACCTCTTTATGTTAGTCTTTCCTTTTTACTGTGTGAATCACCTGATGAGTTTTTTTTTTTCTACTCACTTTTTAAAGTCTCTTCATCCTCCTTAGCTTATTTTGTTCTGACATTCCTTTCATTCACACCTGAATCTTTGATTTAAAAGAGGTTCATGTTCATCTTCTGATATAATCCATCCTGCACAAAGGGAAAGGCTGAGTGGAGAAGGAAGGAGTGAGGGAAAGAAAACTGCATTGACTCGAAATGACTCTCAAGACATTAAAGATCAGAAAACAAATGGAAACTTTCTGGTTTGGGGTGAACAATCCTACATTTCATCCTGTGATTTAACAGTGGTTGATATGAAAATTCTCTAATTTGGTCAAAGACAGAAACTTTCTCTAACAAGGACATTCCTGGTGTGGTTCTGCCACACAGAGAGACACACAAACTACTTCAGCAACGCTTATGTGGCTAATATAAGGAACACACATGTGCACACAAACACCAGTGAAAAGCAAAGAGCTACAGGCCTTGTTATTGCTGACTTTGATTGGGATCAGATGCTGGAGAGCGACTGGCTCTGTTTCTGTTTTCAAAGAGACGGGAAGAGTGACAAAGACGCACACATGGATACAAAGAAATTCTGCACAGATATTTTGATTTATTGTCTCCTTTAGTGTCAAGCCAGAATCATTGCTGCCCTGTGGCCTACATGTGTGTGTTTTCCCAAAGAACGATCGTAAATGATGAAAGGAAGTCAGGCTTTTTCTGGTTAAATTAACAGGGGCAGTTAAAGAGGTGGAAAGGCGGCAGTATCAGGCTCAGGTTCACCACAGGGCATAGGCCTTCATTCACAGTGCACAGGAGAGGGCTGCTGGGAAATTGATTCCATATTCTCCAGGTGTTTGACATGAAATGACTTCCAAAAACAGAACTCATTATTTTCTGAAAGACTGTTAAATCAGAGATGAGATAACACTAAGCAGGTGCTCTGTTTGAAATGAAAGAAAAGCAAATGTTGAATATTTAAACAAGGTTTGAGCATTTCTCACAGTGAGAAAAACAATGCGTAATTGTATGACTACACATAGAGTACAGTAGAGAACATCAGGTAAGCGCTTAAAGTTGGAATAAAACCCCTCAACAGTGTTTATATTAAGGTACATTATCCATAAACGGAGTGCTGCGATCAGCTTTACCAGGTAGTTTCCTGGAAAGTTTCATAGCCCAATAAACACCATGAATCCAGCCTGGCTTTCTCGACTGATGTTTATCATCCTTCCTAACATAAGCTGATCTGTACATGAAGCAAAGGAGAATAAGTATGAACAGTGGAACAGTATACTGCCAAAGAATAAAGGACATGATTAATGTTTTTCTCTTTCCAATTTAAATAAAGAGCAGATGCAAAGGTTTCAGTCTGAACACACTGCAGCCAGTAAGAATATCCTGACAGAAACTGTGAAAGATTTAGGAGATGTGGAAGGAAAGATGTTCGGAGAGAGGAAGCTCACCCCAGCACAGACAGCTGAGGCCAAGAATACTTCTCCAGCTAGTTTTGCCAGGCTTGCATCTGCGGTAGCTGCTATGACACAGCAGGGCATTTCTAAGATATTTCCAGACGGAAAAGGCCAGTATGGCTATGGCTGACCACTGCAGGGAGGAGGAGAAGGAAGGAGTGGTAGCCACTTAATGTGCCATATACAGTTCTCCATATTTATCTTATTTCATTCTTATTTTATCCTATTTATATTTTGTATACTTAGCTAAGAGTTTACTGTGCATTTTTTATCCTATTAAGAGTCTACTGTTTATTGTTTTTTTTTAAAATCCTATTCTCTATAGCTGTTTGCACGCAGTTGTTGTTGTCGTTTGCAAACTGTCCTGTGTGCTGCTTCTGTCTGTATGAGCTGCTGGAAACTTAATTTCACTGAGGGAGTCATCCCAAAGGGATCAATAAAGTCTAGTCTAAGTCTAAGTCTAAGTCTAAGTCTGAGAACAGTGCAAGTCATGATTTATCAAATGTTATGTTTGGAACCTTTTTCTGAGTCAGTGCTCCTGTCTGGGAAAGGAGGTGACAGGAGATCCAAACTGAGGGATTGTCAGATGCAGTACAGGTGGGCTTCATCTGTGTGAACTGGGTGCTCTGTTAAAGGGAAACTCCACAGATTTTACACATTAAAGTCTTGTTTACAGGTCTCTGGGAGCACTACTGCATATGTGGAAAAGTTGCTTAAGGCCTTTTGTGGCTCCAGAGAGCTGCATGAAGTCTTAATTAGTAAATCTTTTAACTCTCCCTCTAAAACTGTGATACAGAAATATATCTGAATGCTCTGACCTGTAAATCCAAGTAAAGACATGACACTTTGAAACATCTACACCTTTGGCAATTTACAGTTCTGCTTGTATTATGTATTTTCTTGCGATTCTCTCTTTCTCTAAACAGCGCCAGACTGGCGCCTCAACAGGCGTCCATGATACCAGTTCATGCCTCTGTAAACACAGCATTAAAACATGGTATCAGCACTGGATAAAAGCACCACATTAAATCAGCAGGTAGAGTCTGATTTACATTTTATATTTGTCTCTCCACACAGCCAATTTCCTGGCTGTGTTATCTTAAATCGAGGCCTGCTCTGACGTATGCTACAGACATTTGTTCCTAACAACAAAGCATTGATTGTTGGTTTCAAAACCCCCACATATTATTGTTTCTCTCAGACACAATAACACGTATGGGCAGGGGATATTTACCAGCCCGCATGTATACACTTTGTGGTAAATTAGTTATATTAACCCCAAGATAGAGGCAGTGACTAGTTCATCTACTGTCCAGTCCTTTAGAACACACACTGAACTGTCAGCATATAAACGCACCCTTATTGGAAAGACACACCCACTGGGACCAAATCTGCACATAAGCATTAAAATACTACTAATTATGGTTTCTAGTTAAAAAGGGTATTGACTGGAAAAAAATCTAGTATCTGTTTGAGTATAGGTACTGTTGGTATAGAGTCTCACTGTTTGTGTGTTGTTTTACATCCACATTCTTTAACTTCAGTAGCTGGTTGCCTTCGTCAGGGAAGGGGGTAACCAAGGGTGTGTGAGTATTTATGCGTGATTGTTTTGTGGGCGGGGATTCGGTGGTACAGTTCGGCTCAGGCAGATGGTTTTAATTATTTCTATTTGAACCTGAATAGAGACAGCGGGGTCTGGAAAAGGGGCAGAGGGTTGGGGTTAAGGTTTATGTTTTCTCTATTTAAACCTGTTTCTACCATATTTTCTCTCTCTCTCTCACACACACACACACACACACACACACAGTATTTAATCCTGCAGTAAGCCATGAAGCAGATGGCCAGTGGTCTCGCCTGCGTCAGTCTCTATAATACCTCCTCAAGCCTTACTGCAGCTCACATACACCCTCAATGTACATCCTGGGCTGCACAGATGGTTCAACATGATGTAGGCCACGTTTTTTCTCCTTCCGGGAAACACATCTGGCACATTTCCACTTACACTAATCCATGCTTGGCAAATACTACTGGTGGGAGCACACAAGACACACAAACTGTTGAACATGTACTGGAGGCAGCAGAGGGACCACACACAGCCAGCCTGGCTGTGTATAAAACAGGCTTTTTGTTGACCGAGTGAACTCCCAACTAAACTAGAAAGTCCTGGGGCTTGTACACTCTATGTATTACACACATGTATAGTTTTTGTGTGTGTGTAGAGCAACCATCTGACAAAACCATATGAGTCTTCTCTCATCAGAGGGTTTTACAATATTTGGTTTGTTAGCAATTAGTAACAGTGCTAATAAATACACTTGTTGGGTTCAGTCCTTGTTAATCATGTGCTTCTGTTAATTCACATGACTTTTGGAATATATATATCTGGTTAACAGTTTATTGTTGACAGTCTACACAAATCAATATTGAACTGGCCTCCAAAAGTGTGATGTAGAGTCTGGCTCAACACAATAACAGCATGGATTAGAACAGCACAACATGTGCACACCTCCTCACACACAACCACAGCCATGATACAAACAGCAAAGTATACAAACCGCGAAAGAACATAAAATGGATTAATTAGTGTATTAGCATTAGATCATAGGCTCTTAAAGTGTCTCTTTGGGCGGTAGTCTGCACTAGATGTTTACACTGATACATGCTATCATGCGCTTTTACCTGCGCACAGACAGAGAGGAGGACAGCATCTTGTGTGAACAATAGCACCTCTAATGGTTGTTCACACAATGACAGATGAGGACATGAAAGGAAAAATTTAAAGGGAAGAAAATTGGACCTTCTTGTTGGAATAAAAATGGAGGAAAAGATCAAGAGTATGAAATGACTTGAGATTTTCCATTTTCTTAATGTGTCATGATTGTTTCCTCTCCTTCACAGTCGCCTGGGGTGGGACATCAGGCTGCCCAGGCTTATCCCATCTGATCCCCCCTCGCTCACCCTGTGCCTTTCTCCTCTCCTCCTCCAACCGCCTTTTCTAAGAGACAACAACACACAGTCTAATCCCCACGAGAGCATCTGCTGACCTACTCTCCTCCTTCCCTTGCCCTCCCCCACCCTACTCCCTCACTTGCTCTCTGAGTGGAGCACGAGCACTCCTAGTGGCAGTTCCCATACCGGCAACTGTATGGGTGTGTAAACCACACATGCACACACCCTTTGCCACAGACATAGAAACACAGAGCCTCACACAATCTTTTACAGACAGCACTGACACCTAGCTGTAGAGATAAGGAATAGTTGGTTTCCAAGCAGCTACGGCGTATCATATCACATTAGAGCAAAGATCTTACTTAAACTACAGATGGTGAATGTGGACATTTGGGTGTGGCATCTGCCAGTCTGAACTCTGAGTCCTCAACTTCCATGTTTCACATGAGCCGTAGACTGTGAGTAAAAACACTTGATATGACTACATTCTCAAAGAAACAGATAAATAATAATTGACAGGGAATCACAGAAGAATCAGTTATAGACAATAACTACCATCACATGCTTAGCGCATGTGAGGCTCCACTGAGTGAGCATCTGTCTGTCTGACTCACAGAGGAGTGACTAGGCCACAAACTGCAAACACACACTGACCTTCCAGGGTTTAACAAACAACTATTAGGTTTACACAGTCAGGGAATTCATGAGATAGTGAGGGTGTGTGACTAGATGAGTGGGTAGTGGAAAGAAAAAAGGGAACCAGGAAGATGTCAGTGTGCGAAAGACTAGGTGCTGAAAACAACCTTTGTGTACTAGCCATCCAGTATGAGGGTCATAAACACACAGAGAACAAAGACCAGGTGTGTGTATGCCAGATTTGTGTGTGGTTGAATTTAAATATGGGGGGGTGTTGAATGACTCTGGGCAACAGGGGCAGTCAAATATGCCACCTGTATGTAAATGATCTCTAGCCCACTAATGCACACGCACTCATCTCTGAAGCACTATTATGTTCCATTCATGCATGCCTCTAGAGGCTGAACATGAAATTTGACTACCTTACTTTCTACCACAAACTGTCTACTCCATACTTTTAAACACCGAGACAAAATATTCCAAGAGCTGAGCACTGTGTCTTTAAGTGCCTTTAAAATGAATGACAGACACAGGGGGAGGGAAAGGAAAAAAGAAGAGGGAGTGATGGAACAAAAGTAAGAAAGAGAGGAGAGGAGAAGCCAGCTGGAACATGGGGCACTAGGAGAAAGGCCAGAAAGACTTTTTGTAAAAGAGGTTCACAAACCAGACACACAGATACACATCCTGACACACACACAGTGCACGCACTTCGGCCAACGCAAGGTTTCTCCAACACATAGGCAAAGCAAAACAGAACCATTGACAAGAAAAAAAAGACACAGTAATTTTGTCGCACACATACATACACAAATACACTGAGTGCACCGAGGCTGTAGCAAATTTTGACTGTGGAGTCCCAGGAGAACCTGACTGGAGCCAAAGAGAGGAGGAATGTACTGAAAGTAGGTCACAGTCTGAGAGAAGGGGAAAAAAGCGCCTGAGCATAAATGTGTGTCTGCAAGGCAGGATTTGAGAGTTAACTGTGTGTATACAGGGATGAGAGTGTGAGAATGTGTGTGTGTTACACAGGACAATGTGCTGCTGGCATTTTCCAAAGTATAAGTGCATCTCATAGACGGGAAGAAACGTGTTTTTGGTGATAAAGAGATTTAGACTTCCTTTCAGTTCTCTTTTATGGAAGCAAATCCCCTCTTCACCAGAGGAGTGAAAAGAGGTCAAGCGGTTCCTTGTATACATCCTCACTATCTGTGGAGCCTTGTTGTTACTTGCTTACTTCAAAACACGTGTCATCAACATTAGATTAACTCCGGTCTATAAATACTGATGGTGTTGCTCCTTCACACACACACACATACACAAAGACACACACACAAATATTCCACAGATGTGTGGACTCTGACTGCCCCCAACTGGAATCTGATGGAAATACAAAGTGAGAGATGTGGAGTGTCTTCCTCTCTCTTTCAGTCACACACAGGTAAACAGATACGATCCAGCAATTGTGACCTGCGTTGATGTCAAGGAGCTGGTTCTTCTTGAGTTTCTCCTCCTTCTCCTTTTCTGCTTTTTCTCTGGCCAGCTTGGCCCTCTTGATCTTCTCCTCAGCCTCCTTCCTCTTCTGATTCTCCTTCACTGATTGCTGGTGGTGGGAATAAGAGAGAGGGAGAAAAAACATCAGTTGGTGTATGGACAACTATAGAGTGAGTGTTCGTGTGGACAACTAATGTTAAGCATGAAAGTGACTGTGAACAGACAGATGTAAGATTTGAAGTCTTTGCATGTAAACAAAACTTCAAAACCAGTGGATGGCGGTTATCCACAAAAACTGGTAAAACAAGTTGCTCCCTGCTCTTCCAATTGGCACCTGTACAGTTGATGTATAAACTGAAAATATAATGGAGCCACTCTCTTTCACTATTATGTCAATACAAACAGGTGCATAGCCTCCTTGACATGTATCTTTCATCTTTCGCTCTTTCATCAACAATTTTTTTTCAACTGTGTGTATGTGTGTGTGTAACAATGTTTTTAGAGAATGGTCAGGACAGACTGAAAACCACATCACTCCCCTTTTGCATGATATCAGACATGAGTTTGTTAATTCACATGCAAAAACACTCACACACCTGGAACATGGTTTTAAAGGTATTGAGGTCCCCAAAGAATTCCTCTACGGAGATTTTTCTTGGGTCAAAGACAAAATAGTCTCCCAGGTCAACATATTGCTTCTCCATATTCTTATGCATCAGATCCAGCTTCTCATACTGCTCATGGGCACTGACGACAAAACTGTGGAGACGTGGTGTTAAGGAACATAGAACCAATATAACAAGACATAAAAACGATTATAAGTTACAATGAGGAAATCTATGAATTGACTTCTTATACAAAAAGACTCTTAGCAGCAACAGCTGAACAATTCTATTAAATATGTAACTGAATTTGAGGATATGGACATCTTCTTCACAAACAGGTCCTTATCATTTTGTGGAGGTGGGAAGGTTTCTAGATCCTTCTCCAGGTTCTTGATCTGACGGCCCATCTGTTCGAGGTTCTTCTGAATTGTCTCTGCAGAAACTGCAGGGGACATACGGGGAATGTTAATGATGCAGAGTGCCTTCACACTGTGCATGATGGACACAGCATATGTTTTTCTTTTTCATATGACTAAAAGTGCTCCACCTGCACCAGGGTTTGGTATGCAGTGCCACCAGCTGAAACAATGGGTGCATGTTGTATCAATAGGACTGTTAACAGTGGTCGTAACGGATGATACTCTGTAGGTTAAGTAAGATGTAACATGTACCTCTGCTGGCCTTCTCCACGTGGATGAGCTCATCTGGAAAGCTCATGACATCAGCATACTGCTCCTGGCACACATCAGCGAGGAAGTGGAGCAGCGTCTGCTTCAGATCAGCTGATTTGGTGTCACGCAGCTGATCGACACAAAGATTGATTTAAAAAAAAAAGGGTAGACTGAAAAGGCAGTCAGTCAAAGGTTATTCAATATCAGCATGTGCTGTCATTGTCACACACTTTTCTGTTTACAGATATGTATAAATTCATGCAGTTCTGTCTGTGTCCATAATGAATATTCTACATTTTAGAATCATAAAGTAGAAAATACTTTAGAATTAATACAATATGTACACTAATTTTGTGTAGCATCGCTGTACTGATGAGGGAATTATGACAGCATATGTACATGTGTATATCTGTATTATATATACTACATACCTAAAACTAACATTGAAAAGGCATATGGGGGAAATACTGCATGTTATTGTCTATATACACATTTTTCTGTAGAGCTCCTGTCGTCATTCAGCTGTATAAAACAGAATAACATGGCATGGGAACAGATTCTGTCTTTGTTGAGTATGAAATTTAAATATAATTTGGTGTTGAAAATTGAAGCCAAACACATGGGCAGTCAAATGATTTTGGTGTTTTCTGTCACTGTGACAACACTGCAGGTAGGGCATGGATAAGCTGAAAGTTTTACTGTTCTGTTTCATGTCAGTTACTAAACGTCAGCATGTCCATACTTGACCTCAGAGATATACTCAACAGCTAAGACTAAAGGCTGTTCCAGTGCAATTGCTAATTTTTTATTTTATGTGTGTATGGTATGTCTACACCTCATTTTACCTTGCACAGGTATGAAATGGAGAAGCCGAATGCCTTTCCATTGCGAGAACCAGCATTCATGTAGTTCCCGACTAAAAGGATGATCTGCAGCAGCTTGGAGAAAGACTGGCTTTGCCTGAGCTCCTCGCAGGCTGCCGTCACAGAAACCACATCTGGTTTGATGTTGTTCAGCTGCTCCTCAAACTGCAGCTTGAACAGGATGGCCTGAAGCCGTGGCATCAGTTGCTTCACGCTGGACATCTGGAGAGAGAAAAGTATGTTTGTTGCCACACAGATTGTGTGTATGTACATATGTGGGTGTGTGTGTGAGTGAGTGTGTGACTGAAGGGGAGTTCATCCATTACTCATATCTTCCACAGCTGAACAAAGCAGTCTGTGTTTAACAGCATGAGGATTTTCTATGGCTAATATATTAACAGCGGTGTGACTCTATCTCTCTATTTCAACACTATCCATGCCTCATTTTCCATCAGACTGATTTCCTCGCTGTGTTTGTGGTAAGTCATGTCCAAGTCAGCTGGGGATTCAAATTATACCTATTTAAACAAACAAACAAAAACAAACAAGAAGCATCTGTTTGTTTGTGCATGTTTTCATTTTGTGTGTGTCGCTCCTCACCACTACTCCAAACTGTTCGGACTCAGCCAAGTCATCATATTCATCCTTCATCTCTGCCAGGACACTCAGCTGCTCGGATGCTGGCAATTGTTTTACCAGGTTCTATATGAAAGAGAAGACAGATCAATAAACAACTGCATATGTTGGAATATTAATAACCAGTACCACCACTTAATACATTCTCCTCCTTTAAAAAACACTAAACATTAACCTGCCTGTGTTACTACCACATTACCACAGAGCAATTAAATCCTATTATCTGTATACACACAGTGATATGACAAACTAACTGCATTAGCCACTTTGCTAAACTCTACTAACAGTTAATTATATATATTTATATATATTAATGTACTCTGAAAGGCACCACGAAGAAAGGAAACCTTCTATACAGACACTGGGGCAGATCTGAGCTCAGTACCTGAACCATGGACTCTGTGAGGATGTTCTCATTGACCTCCAAGATGGCATTCTTGATCTCTTCATAAGGGAGACGGAACGATCCCAGGAAAATGGCTGAATGAGCAAACACAGTGAGCAATACTTATTAAAATGCAGTTGGGAATTTTTTGGGGGGGTAACAAGCTTTCAAAAGTGGACTTCTGCTAGTGGACTTACAGAGGTTCTGTGAAGCCTTGGAGTCAAGAATCTTCAGCTCCTTCACCTTCTTCTTCTGCATCTGCTTCTTGTCGTCTCCACCATCCTGCTCCTTTTTGGCTGGAGAGGTGAAAGGAGACACAGGCAGAAAGACAAGGACAAGACTTTGTGAGAAATCACATTTCTTGGCAACTTTCTTAATGTCAGATGACCAGTAAAGCTGGACATGAATAGGAATAATGTTGAAAAGAAGAACAGTAGAGAAATCAGAGGGTTCTGTAATACAGAGAGAAGTGGATTAGGGGGATGGATAGCAGGCCTATGTGATAGCTATAAAAACTGACAGACTTGGCATGGCCTTCACTTTTTTCACTCTCCCCCAACTGTACAGTGTCATGGAGGTGTTAGGATTATTATATCAGTGGCCTTGGGTAAGGCTGAACTACTATGAAATGTCTGTAACACTGGGGGAAAGATGTCCCTTGTGTGTGTGGGCCTGGTAAATATGGTCGGACGTTTGTTAGCTGAAGGCATTTTAAGTTTGCAGTCGGCTTACACACATGCATATACAGTACATTCTATCGCATACACACACACACTTGACAGAAACACCTCACATTAACTTGTTCTGACAAGGTCAGGATTGCGACTGTAAGGATGTGTCAGTGCGTGGGGGTGAATGTGCACTAGATGAGAATTGGGAGTGAAAGATGAACAAGCACATGGGTTTGACCACATAACAGCCCACTGTACACAGGCCCATCACATCTAAGGTCAGGAGAGAACTGGATGTCACAGTTGCTCAACTGTTAATATCTAACCACTCTTTCTCAATTTAACATTCATCTCAAATTGCAGCACATGTACTCTGTGTCATGATTAGTGCTGAAATCATTAGTCAATCAACAAAAACAATTTGGCACTGAGAAACTGTTATTTTACAGGGTGTGTATACCAAACATTCTCTGGTTATGGGTTCTGAGATGTAAGGGGTTTCTTTCATTTCTATTAATTATTAATGAATTATCATTTCTATTATTTCTATTAAATGAAATACCTTTTCAGGTGTGGGTCAGACAAAATAAATAACTTGAGATGGGTATATGCCATGATTTCTGGCATTTCACAGACAACAGTTAATTATGACTATTGACTGACATTTGAAGTTATTGTTAGTGGCAGCTTAAATGCAACATAAATAATAATAATCAGGTTAAGTCCTAGGAATATGCTTCAGTCTCAAAACTACAACTGTACCTGTACACAGAATACAAAAAAAAAACAAAAAAAAACAGTATGATAAACACCACCATGTCCGTCTCTCCTGCGTACCTCTGTTCCTCTGTCTCGTTGGGTTTTTCTAATTCTCTATGCAAGACTTTTTTTACTTGTCTCTCTGTGGCCTTGTCTTTGTCTCTTCTTTGTAAAAACCAGACCGGAACAGGAAACAAGAATTACCCCATGGAAAAATAGCCAGTAACAATTCTAGTGCAGCATATACAGCATGAGTAAGCTGACTGCTCTTTGTCACTTTCTGTCTGAAACATACAGAGAAACAATATGAATCAAAATGAGCCCCTGTGCGCTGAGCAGCCCACCTGTTTCCACTGCCTGGTGATGACTTCATGTAATGACACCAGAAGCTACAATTAGGTGCCTATCTGGCCTGAAACTACTGTAACCACTGTGGAATAATGACTTGATGTTATGGAGACAGACTTACACTTATTATCCATGCTTATTGTCCATAAAGTTTATCTAATCCCAGCTCTCTGTATTGTATGTGTGGCCTAATTTTTCTCACAGTTATTCCACAATCCTTTGTCCACAATCCATCCACATTAAACTGCAGTTTGTTAGATTAGTCTCCACAAAGTCACGGAGACAGCCACTACAGCATAACAACTCATTCATCCATCTGTCCATCCTTCCATATGTCCAGTCAAACAGTGCTTTGTCTCAGCGTGAGAGGCCAATCAGTCAGACAGTTTGTGAACAAGTCTAAGCCTCTTAATGAGCTCCTCATCTTTCCATTTAGCCATTCATTTAGAACACACACGTACACACATAACAGTCAGTCAGTGGACTGTGGCCTCAATAAGTCCCATTGTTTCACTCAGTGTCTGCTTCAGCTGTATGAAACTCCCCCCTCAGAATCAACCATCAATTGTGTCTAAAGTTTGACTCAAACTTAAGGGAAATCCGATCGGTTTGTGACTCTGCACTTCTACTGTTTGCATATCATTTATGTTATATTGGTGTAATCAGCTACGTGTGTATCACTACCATGAATCAATAATACTATTGTGTGTTCAACACCCTAGCCAGAGTCCCTGCTGAGGGCAGGAAACCACAGCAGGAAGTCAACCATTACACACACAGAGGGTAGGAAAATCCAGCAGGACATCTGAGAGGAAACAACATAAATATCTTCACACAAACACATAAACACAGCTGAAAGGTTAGGAAGAGACTCAAAGGAAGTGACAAGCATCCACAAATAAACAGAGGCACAAACAGGGAGACTGATAATAACCTGAGACAGTGTCATCCAGAAAATGAGGGGAATTATACCTCTAAAGATAACAGTGGGAGAAATTAAGTTATCTAAGAGTGATTATAATAATGGTTAATGCTTAAACACCTTAACACTCTGTATACATAAACAAACATGCACATGCAGACTTAAACAAAGACAAGTACACATGCTACAGCGCAGATTAATGTCTAATCTGGCTAGTATACAATCTCTTGAACGGACAATCCAGTTAGTCTGGGACTTTGTGACCTAGTGACGGCATCATGTCACTAGGTCAGTGTGTGTGTGTGTGTGTGTGTGTGTGTATCTCTCAGAGAGATGGAGAGCCGGTGAGGGAGCATGTGTGTTTCTGTGCGTGTGTGTGTGTGTGTGTACATCCATGCTATTATAGCCACAGTGCCAGCTGCGCTCTAGCCAATGGAATCAGGCTTAGCTATGTTGACATCATGGCTGATTCATAAAATGGGGTCGGGTGTGCAGATTGTAAAATGGCTGCTCTGTGGTTTCCACATGCACAGCCGGCTCACTTCATTTATGAGCCGATGGCACCTCTAGTGGTGGCTATGCTGCACTGCACCACATTACACTTAGTCATTGTAGGGGAGGAGATGACAGAGGTGAAAACACATGTGACTAGGCACACGCACACGCACACACACACACACACAAAAAAAATACTCAAGCACATACGAACACACTTGTGGAGTGCTGACATCTTAACATCCACATGTTTTATCGTCCCAGCTGCCTTTTTGTTATACCCTTACACAAAGAAGGCCCCTTTTCTGGAAACAAATCACTACCACCCGTTCTAACACACACACACACACACACTTCTCTTTTCCTGGAACACCTCCCCCCGTCTACCCAACAGCTGCTTGGCAGTGAGAGATGATGAGAAAAAAGGGGGGGTTGTGTCTGTGTGTGCACCCGTGTGTATGTGTGTGCCTGTGCACGCGTGTGTGTGTCATGAAAGAAAAACGAAATTCTTCCATTTCTGACTTCTGTTTTTAATTAAGTGGACGAGGAAAAAGAGACGTGAACGTGAAAAAAGTGGGGAGATGGAGGGGGGAGGAGGCGAAGGAGGGGTGCACAGAATCATGAGGAGCCAAGTCATGCAGTGGTCTCTGTCAATATGTAACTAAGTGTATGCGTGGGCGCGCATGTGTGTGTGTCTGTCTGCACAAAGAGGAGTCTGTTTATCAGTCAGCAGACCTGAGTGTATCCTTCACTCCCCCCCCCCACACTCCCTTCCTCTCTCGTTCCCTCAGTCCTTAAAAGGAGAAAATGTGTGGTAGGGAAGGTGATAGGTAGCCAGGCTTAGAGAAAGACATGAAAAAGAGAAAGACAGATGGAAAGAAAGAAAAATTAATAAGATAGAACCGCAAAGACGGAGACAAACAAAGAGAGGAAGAAATGTATGGTACGCTTTCATCCCTGACCACTCTGAACTATAGCCTCAACTCAAAGAATAGTGTCCTTCAGTCCTCTCTCAGAAGGCACAGCCTTGTCTCTTTTCTATCTCTTTTTCACTCTTTTCATGCGGTCTATTCATCCTGTCATCACCACTCCCTGTTTGTGGAATGCTACAGTTTATTTTTAACCCACTAAAAGCTTTCAGATGATGTGCTCTATTGTATATCTGTGGCGCCGAGAGTGCCCATGGGCCCTCTGGTGGCGAGATCAGAGAAAAGCACAATATTAACTTTATATAACTTCAAACTAAGTTTTTTCCATTCAGCATTCCAGGGCTGGAGATTGTCCACACTGGAACAGAGGAGAGGGTTTATAGTTTCAACATCAATATCTGTGGGGTGAACAGTTTTTTGGAAAAAGTAGCTGAGGTTGCTCAAGAGGAAGAACCACACAGAGACACAAACAAATCTTTTGCCAACTTTTAACATCAACAAAGACCTGATACATTTCAAGGAAACTTAATAAGAACATCTTATGTTTTTCGTTTTAGAAAGTTTACTTTAAGAATACTGAAGTCTTGGTGCTAAAAGGAGAATGAGACAAAGAAGAAAAAGAAAGGGAGGGGGGCATAAAGTTCTTTGTCTAAAGTAAACAGAAGGCCAAAACTATGGCAGACAGAAGGACAGCTGTAGCCTTGGTCCCTTTAAACTTTAAATGTCCAACATTCTGTCACTCTCAAAATGAGAATGTGTGTGTGTGTGTGTTACAATGTAAGCGTGTTTGACAGAAGAAGAATAAGGGGGTTTCCACGGTAACCTCAGGTCTGAAAGAGCCCCTTCATCCTGTTTTTCGCTGTGAAAGGAAACAAGGAGAAAAGATTCCTGACTCTGTGTGTGTGTGCGTGTGTGTGTGTGTGTGTGTGTGTGTTTGTATGAAAAGGACCAGATGGCAGGGTGGGGCAGTGAGGAGGGGGGATGGGGGCAGGATGTGGGAGGGCCAGGATGCAGGGGGAGGGCAAGTGGGAGGGGCTAAGACTTGCTCACTTGCGCACCCCTGGTGTATGAAGAGTGTAACTGCAGCTGAAAATATTTGAACTGATAAAGTTAGATATTATCACACTACATTTGCTTAACTTAACTTAAATAAATAAATAATAACACACAAGAATAAAAAGCTGATATTTTAAACCTAAAATACTGATACACTCTGAAATATTGAACTTAACTTTACTTAAGACTAAAGACTTTAGAACACACTTCTCAATTTTTGTTTTGCATTTGAAGGTTCAAATAGATTTTTTTTCAGTGTCTTGCCTGTTTGAATACATTTCTACGAATGTTTGAAACATAATTTTCTGATGCAATGGTCTTGCATAACATACAATTACACAAATTACACAGATTTTTACAGGTTTTATCAAATTAAATTCAAAATGAACATTAAATATTTCTGTGTCTTTGTCATTAAATTGTGGCAGCATGGCATCTGGTATCAGTCAGGCCCAATCAGTATTTATTTTTTTAAACAAATGAATTAAAGGTATATTTGAGAATTCTGACTTGTTAAGTATTAGTCCATGTATTAAATGTCCTGTCAGTTCATTTCAGAGAAGCAAGCTGCAAACTGGTGTTCTGAATTTTGATTTTGTTTATACGTGGATGACAGACAACTTCAGTATACTTAAAACTGGAATAACTCTATACTTAAAATAACCCCACCACAGACCTTCAGTGTTAACTCTTTGAAAAGTATATTTCCTATATTTGCCTTGAACTAAAAAACATTCAAATCATAACTCAAGATATTTTTACTTTTTCTTTTATTAAAAAATACTGTAGTGTAGAATGGTCTAAAGCAGAAATGGGTTTTTATTAAAATGTATTGACTACAGGAGGCATAATGTGTGGGCGCTTCAGTGAGGTTACTCTTTATGTGTGGAGTCACAGTGCCCTCCACTGGTGAAATTGGTGTACTGCTGCTAGCCAGCAAATCCCTACATCTGGATACACTGTTTATTACCTTCACACTCCATCTCACTCACCATCCAAGTTGTGTGTGTGTGTGTGTGTGTGTGTGTGAGTGAGTGAGTGAGTGAGTGAGTGAGTGAGTGAGTGAGTGAGTGAGTGAGAGAGAGAGAGAGAGAGAGAGAGAGAATAATAAAAGATGAAATAAAGAATATACTGCTTGTGTGTGTATGTGATAGTGTCGGGGGTACAAAAGGGGGGGAGACATAGCATAGCAGACACCCCCCCCCCCTCCACCACACACACACACACACGCACGCACGCAGGGAGAGGTGAGCCGCTATGGTGTGCTTATTAAATCAGTCCTATACTGATGAGACACACATACACGCACGGAGTATGCCGCCTGCATTGCTGATAAGGTGCACTACAGTCGACACACCGACACAGGACTACCTTGAACTCGTATTCGCACTTGCTGAAACCACACAAACAGCCCATAAATCCCCATAGCAAATAACAGAGGACACAGACCCCCCCCCCCCCCCCCCCCCCCCCCCCCCCCCCCCTCCACCACACACACACACACACGCACGCACGCAGGGAGAGGTGAGCCGCTATGGTGTGCTTATTAAATCAGTCCTATATCAGCCAGTCTCCTTGGGACAGCAGCAAAGATTTACTACAGCAATTACACTGGCTAATTACAAGGAGGAGAGACAGAGGGAGTGAGGGAGAGCTGGAGAGTATAAAGGAGAGAAGGAAATCAAATCAAAAGCAGTAAGAGCAAATAAAGGTGCAAAAACTGAGACGATAAGAGAGCAAATAAAAGGGAGAGAGATAGAGAGAAGTTAGTTTAGGGACAAAGACAATGAAGAGTGTGACCTTGAGACAGTCATAACACCTGAGCCTTGCATGGGAAAGATGGAGACAACACAAAAACACAAAGGTTCAGTGTTCAACTCACAAACCAGCTGTGTGTGTGTGTGTGTGTGTGTGTGTGTGTGTGTGTGTGTGTGTGTGTGTGTGTGTGTGTGTGTGTGTGTGTGTGTGTGTGTGCCTGACTGACTAACTGAGTGACTCACTGAGTATGTAAGTAGTTTTTCTGGGGTACTCTGGTAGTCTGCATGGTGCTTTGGTGTTTGTTATTCACAGTGTGAATGTCCTTGACGCTGCACTGGCCTTCACAGCACAGTGCTCCCTCTGCGGGGAGGAGAGTGCATTACATCATTAAGCAGGCTTGCTCACCGTTAAGCTTGGTATCAATCAACCCTGATCCTTGTTCCTTTGCTGTAAAAGGCATGCGGTGACATTTGCAGACACTTAACGTACTTTACGTATGTGTGCGTATGACACTGACTGATGAGATTAGTGCTCGTACAGAACTGTGAAGGTCTGACAACTTCAAGGTCTCACACTGAATATAGCCTATAAGAGTAGGAATGAACAACTGCTAATAACATCATACTTAATTAATCCCTTTGAGGAAATACACTTTTCACTCACACCTTACCTTCAATAATCATTGGGGGATCAAATTTAAACAGAGCTTTTGGAGTGTGAATGGATTCAATGTCTTGCTCATGGACATTTCATCTTGTCAGCCGCTTGGACTCAGGTCATGCAGTTGAAGGTTACTCTCTCTATATACAGTGCCAGCTGCCTGCCAAATGTACTGACATTTCCCTGCAAGTCAAGTGTACTGTCCATTCTGACCCCCTCTATGACAAGTGCACAACCATGCAGAAAGTCTCATTTACATGAGCACAGAGGTAGAAATGAAAACTTATAAATTGGGTTTCTATCTCAATTAAAAAGTTAGATGAACTGTAACACACGTGCACCCCATGAGGCACATTTTGCCCCGGGCAAAAAGGATTAGGTGAAGCGCTCCTGTCAGCCCTCAAATATTCATTATTACCTTATAGAAAGATAGCAGACAGAGAGGGAGTGGGAGCAAGAAAAAGGGAGTGTGTGGAAAAAAAGAGCAGGAGTAAGAAATAGAGAGGCACTTTATGAATACAAGCAGTTCTGACTTATGCAAAGCAAAATAGATGAAAGGAGGACAGAGAAAAATGGAGGTCTACACGGTGTCATGCCATGGAGGACAGTTAAAAGCTCATCGCAGGGGCTGGAGCACACACTCATCCTCTGTTAATCCCTCAGCTTCTGTCCTCTCGTCTCCAACCATCCATCCCTTCACTCGTCTTTATCTCTGCCTCAGTGATGAGGACAAAGGAAAGCACTCACTCATTTGCCCCCCCCCTCCCATCCCACCCAAACCCCATCCGTCTCTTGGTCTCTTCAGGCGAGGCTCGCGGGCCTGATTAGCAATTGTGACTTGACCGCATGGTGGAAAGATTGGCACACATGCACACAAACACACACGGGAGCATGTCCGCATGCACACACAGACACGCACCCATATGTATATGCACACACACATATGTGACAAAGAGAGGGACAAGGGCCAGTTTTGCTAGGTCTAATAAACCCTTGAGCAAGGCCCAGAGACAGTGGGGCGGGGGGCTGGAGAGGAGGAGGGAGTTTTGCCTTTTTTAATGTCAGCCATCGCTCGCAGGATACACACATACACAGACACTTGAGGAAGTGTATCTGTCTGGAGGCTGAAAGATTGGGCTTTCTGATGCTTGTCACTATGTTGTTGGGGTTTTTTTTTTCTCAGCCAACATGTTAATATGACCAAGCTGAGGAGAGGAGAGGAATAAATGGAAAGGAAAACAGGGAAAAAAGACATGTGGAGAGTAATGCTGGAGGTGAGATGAAGGAGATGAGTAAGAGAGTAGAGCAATCGCAAGGGGAGGCAGTATTACAGGGGAGAGACTGGAGCAAAAAGGATGAGAGACAAGGATGAGGAGAAAGGTGGTGAGATACGGTCAACGGAGTAAGAAGAAAGAAAATGGGAATGAGAGCCCATTTCCAGAAAGACTTTGCTTGAATTATGATGATTAACACACTCGACAGATACAAAGCCATCTCCATGTACATACATACCTCTCCCTTTGAAGTGGAATTTAGTGTATTTAATTTACTGCTTTGTATCTTTGGAAAAGCAGCAAGTATAGTGATCCTGCCATCCATACTGCTGAGAACACTGAACGTGTCTTTGCATTGGTGTATGTGAACCTTTCCCTTTGTTGCAAATGCTTTGGGAAAACTACTGCAGGTGTTTGAAATACATCAATAACACTGGATCATAGTCAAACTAGGTAGCTGGAGGGGGATGACAACCATGATCTGGCAACCTCCACCTTTGCGTGGGAACCTGGGGAAAAAGTCTGTCTCATCAAAGATCTGTTAGGGTGCTGCAGGGTTTCCAGTTTGTGGAATCAGTTTTACCCCCTCCCCAACAGAGGAAAAAACCCAAATGCCCTAAATAAACTAAACAAGAGAGATAGATATTTAAACAGAGAGAGAGATGCGCAAATCCTCTCCTAGAACATCTGTCTGCTGGCCTCTCTCAGGAATTGGCTGTAGTTGGGGCTAGACAAAAATACACACATGCAGGCATGCAAAGACACAAACAAAAACACACATACACAGAAGTACACACGCAATCCCACCATGTGTTTAGTGAGCCATCAGGGGACATGTTGCCAATCAGACAGCAATGTGAGGCTGTGCGAATGAAAACAATCAAGGAATAACACACAATATGGCTCAGAGACTGGCACGTGTTTGTGTGAGCCACAGTGTGTGTGTGTGTGTGTTTGTGTGATTGAGCTCACAGATTCACACACACATAATGCCAACCAGAGACCAGCCTCTGTGTTCACCCAAAACATTCCTAGAGGGACTGTGTGTGGAGAGATTTTCTGAGTCTTCTGTAACTAAAAATGATTGATGGTAAAAGTGGTGTATTCAGGAAAAGACACTTTGAGGATGCATTATCTTTTGGAGGTGCACTGATTAAATGTTTACCATTAAGGCTGAGTCCTTACTGTGACAACCTGGGCTACGTGCTGCATGTCATCCCCTCTCTCTCCTCTGCCTTTCCTGCTTCTACACTGTTATCAATAAAGGCTAAAATGCCCAAAAACATAACTAAAAAAGGTTTATCTTCTGCACTGTCGAGCTACTTCCATGCTCAGCCTGCAGGCTGACCTCGATGTGATTTGTTTTTCTTTCATTATTTAGACAGTAAAACAATAGTGTTTTTACATAATGGCAGTAGTGACTGCAATGTTATGCTTTCAATGTATTAGCCAAGGCCAAGACAGCAACACAAAAGTTGTAAAACAACAGAATTTGCCTTTAAGGTCTGACAGTAAGTCAAGAGAACGCTTCCAAAAATACTGTACAACAAGACATGTGTAGTATTTTCTTTATTCTACCTGTTGTTTGTGCTGTGGACTTGTCACCTAGCATGTGTGTGTATGTCTAGTGAGCTATCGCTCCTCTCTCTGTCTTGTCTCTTCTCACGGCTCAGTGAGGTACACTGTACCAGCCCTCTTTCAGGAAGCTACTGAGATGGCAGCACCATTGTGGGGTTCTAACCCACTATCTCACCACTCACTACACACTGACAAGACAGAGAGTGAGAATGGCAGAGATAGCCAAGCAGGCACACAAGGATATACAGGCATGTGGCCCAACTGGCCAGATATGCACACACACAAACTGCACACACGCGCACACACACACACACACACACACACTCCCAAAGAGCTGGGGTCAGATGTGATAGCGCAGAGATGGGGATGATGGAGCGAAAGATCCTATACAGATGGAGAGTAAAGAACAAGATGGAACAGATTACCGCTTGAAAACCACACACATACACACACACACATCCAATGCATAGACGGCTATGGAAATGAGTGGCATCAATTCAGCAGGGAAATGGAGAACGTGGGGGCCTTATGTCCCACTGTCTGCACCTTATCCTCTCTGTAAATCCACATTTCCACACTTTCTATTACTTTCTCCTCATCAGCTCTGGCTTCTCACCTTCACAGGCAATCCTTTATTTTCCTCCCTCCTTTCTAAATCTATCACTCTTGGTGCTCAACATTTTTGACACGATTTCATTTTTCTCTCTCTCTGTCTTCTGTCTTTCCACCTTTCTCTGTCTTTCCCCACTTCTGTTGCTCCTGTCCTTTTCTGCCCCAGGAGGGATAGCAGGCAGAGCTTGGGAGGCCTATATCCTCAATTCAGAAGCAAGCATGAACGAGGCCACAGTTAACAAGGACACACACACACACACACAGACGCTTGCACTGCTTTACTTCTAAGGACCTGCATTGTCTACAGGCCCGTGCGGAAGCTAACCATGAACGCATAAGCCTGACCTGCACCTGTGCCCCGTCACACTGATCTTTACTAAGACCTTATCCATAAATCTGATTTCTAACTCCCGCATCTTGAAAACTGGAGAAATAGCTAAGATGTGTCTCTAATTTGTAACATCATATGTCTTCATAATATCTAAAACTTAAATTCTGCCTCACAAAGATGAAGCACACACACATATACACACACACATAAACAAGGACTTAGTATAAAAAGAGGAACAGACACTGTTAAAGACCATTGTGCTCAAGTCACACACACACACTCACACTCACACACACAATTTCCTCTTCTTTCACACATCACAACACCTAATCAGAGGCTGAGGACCTGGGTTGAAATCTGAGGGACTAGGACTCAATCAGCGAGTGCAATCAGACACAGGACACACACACACACACACACACACGCAGCCACAATTACACACAGGGACGACACACACGTAATAAGCCCTGAGCTGACGGACGAGAGGAAGGCCATGATATTATTCAGTCTACCTCATCACCACTGTAACCAACACACATACACGCACGCACACACAGAGGAGGCGGGATGGAAGTAGCTATTTTGAGAGCGCGTGCGTCCATTCTCTGCGAAGGTGACTTTGGGCTGGCTGGAGTGGTAATTGGGTACACATACAAATGCCTTTTTCTTCCTCTTCCCCACGTTCGCTCCAACCCCCCTCCCATGCCCCACCACCCGCTTTTCCTCCCACCATGCTCCCCCGTCTTTCCCTCACCACAGCTCCCTGAACGTGATTACATTTCCGACATGAGTGAGGGGTGAAGAGAGAGAGCAGTGGAATGAAGAAAAAGTGAGAGAGACAGATGACTGACTTGAAAAACAAAGAGAAAACAGCTCTTGCACTGGGGGGTTAAAAAAAAAAAGAAAAAGTCCAATGCGTGACACACATGTACATACATATATTAGCATTTGCCCCCCGTACACAAAAACGCACACCTATATATACATGTATATCATTTACTCGGCAGGGGAACGAGGCAAAGCGGAGGAAAAATACACGAAATGTCACTCAGTCTGTCACCCTGATCTTTTCTGTTGAGACATACAGACATACACACACACACACAGTGCAATGGCCATCTCATTTCCTCAGACGACTGACATTTTCTCTCTCTCTCTCTCTCTCTATTTCTCTGTGTCTCCTTCTGCACTCTGTCGCTGTAGTGATAAAATTAGCATTCCTTTCCTTCCTCTGCTTCTCCCTCCCCCAACGCTGGACAAGAGGTGAGGACCACAGGGACAGAGGAAAAGGAGAGAGAAAGAGAAACAAGAGGAAAGATGGGAACAAAAGAAGACATTAAGAGAAAGAGGAGAGAGCCTGAGAGAGGGACGTGAAGACAAAGAAACAAACAGATAAGAGAGGAGTGTGACAGGCAGAGGAAGAAAAAGGGGTGGTGAGACAAAGGCAAGAAGATGCAATAACAGAGAGCAAGAGAGGAAAAGGAAAATACAGCAAGTGGACAGAATGCAGACTTGTGGAGAGAACAGATGAGGGGGGAAAATATACCCTCAAGGGATTCATATTGCCATGACAACCCTCTCCTGTCTCCTTTGCTGTCCAGTTACATGATGAACTCCTATACTACTTTAGTGGCCCTCAGCATTGACGAAACATCCACGCACTACTGCAGCCCGATAATCAATCTGTGGTGAAATAATTAGCTGTAATATGTTCCCACATACTTTAAAAAACTAATTTCAAAGTATATGCGAATTTGGAGAAACAAGGACAATATGCAACCTTTATTAGATATAATAAGCAGCTGGACAATCATGGTTGAGCCGCATTTTGTTTATTCTGGCGCGAGTGCTCTCCACTCAGGCATGTACAGTGCATAAATCCATGTGTGCATGTTTCACAGGACAGGGTAGAGGCCCGCAGAGTATACTAAAAGCCAGAGACGGAGTCCTTTGTGAGCCACTGCAGCAAGAACTTTATGGGCGAAGAAAAGAGAGAGTGGAGAGGAGAAACAGAGCAAAAAGAAAAGGAAAACTGACCAAAACACAGAGTGAGACGGAGAGAAACAGGAGAGATGAGAGAGGTGTAATGGAAGAAATGATAGTGGGAGATGAACTGAATTAGATTATGCCGAATCGAATGCGAAAAAGGACAGAAAAGTGAGAGAAAGATAAGGAAAGGGAACATTAGTGACTGAGTTGTTTGTGGGGAGAGCCAGGGGGAGGGACAGCAGAGAGAGCGACAGAGAGAGGGAGAGAGGGACCATGATAGAGAAAAAAAGGAGAAGGGATGAGAGAATCCTAATCAGAAATCTGAAGAACAAAATAATAAGGCTGTCTGACAGCCTAGGAGGTAGCAGATGGAGGGGAGAGAGGGAGATGAGACAGGAAGGAGGGAAGAGGAGGAGAGAAAAAAGAGGAGAAAACATTCAGGAGGAGACAGGTGGGGCTGGAGAGATGGAGACATCACGATCACTGCTCCTCCAGGAGGAAGGAATATAACTTCTCTGGACGAAGACGCAGCACACACACAGATATTCCCATCTCCCCATTGAGGGAAACAGAGCCACCAGGTTAGCGGGTGAATCACATGAGGGTATAAGGAGTGTGTGTGTGTGTGTGTGTGTGTGTGTGTGTGTGTGTGTGTGTGTAAATTGCTAGTACACTAACACATTCACTGCCTGGCTGAGAAATGTTGCCCTTGAGCCAACCTTGACTGCTGTTTCACTCTGGCTAAGCTTAGCTTTAATTCCCAAATCAAAAGCCATCTCATTCTCTCTCCCATATAACTCCATCACAACTTGATGGTGAGACAGAAGCCCAGCAGTCTCTCACGATGCTCTTGTAGCTTTCTTCTTTAGCTGTTCACTTCTAGTTCTTGAGTCTTTTTCCCATAGAGATACAGAGAGAAAAAAAGAAAAGGAGGCAGACATGAATGTAACTAATATCTCTAATGAAAGAGACACTTATCTTTTTTTTCTTCAAATCAACATAGAGCACAAACCAGGGTGTAACCTGAAAAACTGAAGTAAAATATGTCTGTCTCAATCTACAATTCTATAATTCTACGATTAAAGTGACTGACCTGAATCCTTTGGCCAGTCTTTAAAATTTAAATACTCAACAGTGTCAAGGAGCCAAGCAAAAGTCAGTAGTGAATTAGATAATATATGTACCAGTCAGTGAAATATGACACGTGAATCTTAAAAGGAAATCAACCTTAATGAGTGAAAACAGTTCTTTGGTTAACCTAAGGTCAATGGGGTAGAGCCGGGTTATTCAGAGGCAAAATCATAGATTCTACTATGTCAGATGCTGTAACCCAAGTTTCAGCCCAGCAGTCTGACCCATCGCAGATGTGTTCAATCTGTTGTTTTAATTCTACAATGCAAGACTTGCAATGCATTAACACGAGTCAACTCTTGCAGCAGAGCCACTCTGTTTGAATCAATTTATTTTGAATCTGTTTTGTTATTTATGTTCAGCACTGAACTCTGTTTGCACCTGCAGCCATTCCCACGCTTAAGCAGCTGATTTCGCTTAGTCGAGAAATGACAACTGTCACACACAAATTTTATCAGCTGCAGGTAATTAACAATAATTCAGCGCTCAGTGTGAGACAGGTTCAGTATAGGAGACGCCTTGAAGAAAATCCTGCTCTTTTGATGTTTCAGCAGATTGGCGAAGAGCTTTATTCTAGAAAGACAAGTAGAGTGGTGAATTTTACTTTAGTGAAACAATCCCAGTGATTGTGTTGTATTTTGGGACACAGGTGACAGCAGCTATTTATTGCAGGTGATAGGCAGCAAAACAAGGGCAGAGAACTCCTACAGTCAAACTTTTGCCACATCAGATCATTTTAAGCTTCACTGAGATCTCCAGGATTCAGGGTCAGGAAGCAGGTTGTCCTGTCAGACATTAATGTTACCTCAGTTTAGATCTGTCATATCATTTACTGGTTGCTGTCATCATTAACAATTACCTACTGGGTGATTTGTCATAATTAGGAGGAGTTAAACAAATACATGTAGCTGTCACAGATCATTTCCTGAATGTCATGGATGATATTTTCTACTTTGGTTGACTAAAACATAACTACTGGCTTAATAATTATTGTTTGTTATCCACTACTGTCATCAAACTCACAGTGACAGCACAAGAAGATCTTTGAGGGTTAAGTCAAATCACTCCAAACACTCAAAAATTGATGTCAAAACATACTAAACTGGTGTATTAATGCTGAGAAGTTTGACTAAGATCACAGTTAAGCAAAGACAAGTAATTGTGACTGTGTTGACATAATATAAAACCTACTTTAATTTAAATTAAGAACTGTAAACATGGAGGAGCAATTCCAGATATCTTAATCCAAATATAATAACTGTACAGTGCACGTCAATGCTAGGATTATATCAAGGATTAAAATGTATAGGTGTTGTGGAATTTCTAGGTCGGGTGAAATTTGACAATTATGTAAACTTCCCTGGGAATATAGCGACGCTCATCCCTGAGCTATATCTCTAAAAGAAGGTCAAAGAGATAGAGGTTATCAACCATTTAAAAAGCTGTCCCTGCATTTCCCCATAAACCACGGGTCTCACATCACACCTCAACCGGGCCTTCCTCTGTAAGGACATCTCCCAATCACTTGTTCTCCTGCCTTCCTCCTCATCTCTCCTCGCTACACCCAGTGAGTAATGGCAGAGCAAAGGATAGTGGCAGAGAGCCATAAAAAGTGTAATTTGGCTCCATTTTCTCAGGAAACTAAATCTACTCTTTCTGTCCCATGTTACAATCTGTTAACATTCAGATGGCCAGCATTGCAGAGCGTGATTACCCGCCTACACTCGCTACTAATGACCCTCATGCAGAGTGCACACTCACAGCAAGGAGAGCAAGGACACATGTTTACAAGTATAAAAAGTACAGAGGTTTGGCAAAGTGTGCACACGCAAACACACAAGACTCAAATCCTGGTTGTAATGGACTGAGAAGAGCAAAAGAGGGCGGGAGGAGGGAAAGAAAAGAGAGAGAGAGAGATTATAAAGAAAAGGAGAATGGAACTCTGTGGAGAGGCTAAGGCGTTTCTCTGAATGAACAATAACTTGCTCAATCTCACTTTTAGCTCCTGAGGAAGGAAAAAGGAGCTCTCTCTGCCCCACGAGCCTCTCTCCTCCTCTAATCTGTCTCTCCTTCTCTCTTTTCCTTCCTGTCTTTCTTCTCCTGTGTAAATCTCTTGTTCCCTTATTCCATCCCTTTGTCTCCTTGTGCACTTCTTCCACGCCTGTCTCTGTCCTTCCCTAACTTGTTCGCCAATTCTCCCTCACACTCTCATCTCATCATCCCACCCTCACAGCAATCCTTTCTCTTTCTCTATCCTCTCTATTTCCACCACTCCACTAGAGCTAATAGCCTCCTTTGTTCTTGGAGAACAGCTGGGAACAATGGCGTGAGGCTGCCGCTGTGGCAACAGGCATGAGACAAGAGAGAGAGAGGGAGGGAGACAAAGAAGAAAGGCAGAGAGAGAAAGAGCAAGCACAGAGGGGATGCTGGTTGTTAGCCGGGCGGCAGGGAAGCGAGAGCTGGCTAATTACACTCGTTTCTATGCACACCGCAATTAAACCCTGATGCACACACATACACCGCCCGCGCTCAGAATATCCACCGCCAGCCACACATACACACACTCGCTCTGCAACATCAGAGAGAAAGAGCGAGCAGGAGAGGAGGTGGCAGAGAGGCAGAAAGGGGGAGGCTGGGAAGGAAAAAAAAATGACAAGAAAAGACTGAGGCTATTTTAAATCAATGCTACTGTTCTCTCAAGTAGCACAGCAAAAGTTCATTAAATTTCTAGCTCAAACACAATCAGCTTCATCAACTCTATTTAAAGAGTGTAAGTTGACATTAAAGTATTAGGTGGCTCAGTGACCTCATCACACCCACACATCCTCCACCTTAATCTAATAGTCAAACACCACATAACAGCTAACCAACAGTTGCTCAATTGTCACCAGTTGGCCTCAGTTTCAATACTCCATCACATTAATTCTTCAATTCTCTCGTATCGGTTGTATCCCTCCCACTCTGCATCTACCATCAGTTCATCTCTATCCATCTAATCAGCTCATCTGGCTCCATCTCTCCACAGGATGATCTCCCTCTCTCCAGAGATGAAGAGATTTAACTTCACACAAATTAACAAAGTGGGAATAGCAGAGGGGGAGATTGAGAGGTTGAGATAAATGTGAGAGGGAAACAGTAAGGGAGATGAAAATAGGGAGGCTTACATCCAGGTCACACCACCCTGTAGGGTAGAACTTATCCTCTGTCTCATAAACACTCCTTCCCAGCTTCCTTCATCCTTCTATGCATGCCCTAACGCTCTTTTCCATTAACACGCGACTCGGAGAAACATGTGTTCCATGCTGTCTGCCTGTCTGTTCTATTATTCATGCAGTTTAATGCTTGCCCAAAGTGTGTGCATGCGTGTGCACGTTAAGAGTGTTCGAAGTTCATGTTAGAGAGCAGGAACATGTCACTACATGTCTGAGGACCAGCTGATGTGTTGGTCACACTGAGCTTTCAGTGTTAAAAAACCAGCCAAGGAACGTGCATGTGTGTGCGTGCATGCATACCAATGTGCACAGAGAGAGCACGACTCCACACAGCAGCGCAAACACACAGACGCACACACGCAAATGCAGGCTGCCAATGAGGCACACGAGGAGTGAAAGGAGTCACATTGCATTGCTTTCAAACTTGTCCTGTTTCGCTTACATAGCCTCAGTCCATCATTTTCATAATGCACAGAAACCACCGAGAAGAGAGGGAGACATCGAGGAGAGAGGAGAAAGATGAGGAGGGGGTAGAGAGGGAAGGAGACACAGAGAGAGAAATGGGAAAGGAGGGAGAGGGGACAAAACATTCTCAAAGTAATCCAAAGCTGGTGAATGAAGCAAAAAGGAGAAACAAGATAAGGGATGAAGGGAGTGGAAGAGTAAGAAGAGAGAACCTCGTCTCAGAGGCAAGATATGGGAATAGAAAGTGTCCAGATAGAGGCAATAGACAGATTAGGGAGGTGGATAAAGAAGATGGATGCACTGATAAAGGATGAGACAGGAGTGAGATGGGGGAAGATGATTTAGTCACAAACTTTGACGTGCCGTATTATGAATGCATGGGTTTCTTTGTGTGTGTGCATATGCTCAGGCTCTATGCTGTGTGCCAAGGCGTGGTTGTACAGTGGCAAGGGGCAGGTTCTCCATTCCAGCACCAGCAGGCTGATGAGAGTTTGGGGCCAAACAGCCTGGAGGCAGAGCTGGCCTTGTTATTCTCTCTCTCTCTTTTTTCTCTCTCTCTCTCTAATACAAACAGACACACAATCTCAATTCAAAACCAAGTCAGCTTATCATCACCGTGATTGCATTTTGATCATCAACCTCAGATCAAAATGATATGGATAACACTGATAACATACGAAACAGTTATGGATGTTAAAACATTTATTTAGGGAATGAATATCCACTCTGTGGTATGACCAACAAGTGTTAATAATTGCAGTTTGGCTTAAATATATCTTGATGTCATAACACAATTACCGTATTAACTGACACTTAAAGACTCATTTCAGTGACTGTCATGACAGTTTTAGCCCATTAAAGCTAAAATCATCCCATGATGTCAACATTACTGTTGAATCAGATGATCTTGTAAATATTTTCTAGTACTGCTTATCCACCTGAGAACAGACACCATGTTCTGCAGCTATGGGCAGCTTTCAGCCCATTGTTGTGATTCACCAGATCGTAACATTGTCCTATCTACAAACTCACACAAGGCAGTTGTATGTTATCTGGTCAACATGAAATACTGAGGGGGGACAATATAAAATCTGGGACAAGCCAAATGACTGTATATTTCTTGACAAGTAACCTGGGCAAAGGGGAATTTGCAACATTGGCATAATAGGTGGCTGTGAAATGACTCTAGTGAAATTCTCATATCTCTCTACACTTGATGCATGTATAAATATGCAAATATTTGCAAGTGACATTAGCTGTAAGAATTTGATGTTGACAGATAATGAGGTTCGTGTTCTGAGACGGTCTTGGAAACTTTTTTTGATTTAGTTCAGGATGAAAGTCAACTCTGCTAAGACTTTTAAACTTGCTTGAGGCACACAATCCATCACAGCCAATAATTACCTGCTTATCTCCGCCTTTGACAAAGTTAATGCTATTGTCACAGTGAAACTGCAGGAAACTTATGACCTGGGAGGCCATCTAAGCTCACATTAACTCAAATTATCTCTTTACATTATGCTTATCCTATTGTTTGTCTGTGCTGGGTTTGATTTTCTGACAAAGTGTCTGATATGTCAGAATACATTAGTGTGTCGCAGCCAACTCCCAAACCATCATCTTCACCAACATTACTGTACAGAGACAACTTTAGAAAACAAAAAGTTCAAGAAGTTTTACTGATGGATGACTTATCTAAACCAAGTTTAAAAATCTCTACATGTTAGTTTTTTTATACTGAATGGAGCTGTGCTGAAATGAGCAGAAACAAACAGATGTCAAGGTAAGAAAAACAAAAAACATGAAAGTGGATGGTAATTTATGGTATGATTTGCACTGAGCTAACCTGCAGCACCCAGTAGGATCAATTAATAATATATCAATCAAAATTACAAATAGAATTAACGAGACAAGTCTATCTGTTTATTGGTTGGGAAGGGAAGAGTTAAGGAACCAGCTCAGAACAGGGGCTGAGGCATCCAAAGCCTATCTCCTCCAAGTCATCATGGAAGGGCTATCTCTACACACACCGATAGAGACAGAGTGCCGCCAATAGTGCCAGAGGGAACAAGAGAGAGGGAGGGCGCAGACAGTGAGAAAGAAAGGAGGGAGCAAAGACAGCTAAAGAAAGGAGACAAACAAAGAGAGCATAAAACCAAGAGGCATGAAAGAGACGTAAGAATAGTTAGCTAAATACAGTGGCTGAGGATGACATGGTTGTTTCGATTCAAGATTGTTGCCTGGTTATGGAAAAAACTTATTAGAAGGAGAGTTGGAGGAGGCAAGGCTTTTGTATTTGTGTGTTAAGAGGGCTGACGACTGAAAGAGGCAGTGTTATAAAAGCACTACAGCCACACGCTAAACTTTAATCAGGCATTAATAAAAAACAATATCATTATCAATTGCCTCAAGGAAGTATCAACACACACCTCACTGAATCTGCCAGGCAGATGCCACACACACAAAATTGGCAGTCTAGGAAACACTCAAGCAGACATAAACAACCTCATTGCTCATTGCATTTTTCCTTGTTTCTACTCCATTCCCTCCTCTTCATCCCACTGTTTTTCTGTTTTTTTAAACTGGCTTCATCTAACAACCTATCTTTAAAATCACTGTGTAAGATAAAGCACAAACAGATTTATGGGTATATACAATACACTTCCACAAATGAGCAGCAAGATGGGGTGGAGGAGCGAAAAAGCTGGAAGACTGAAAGCATCGCCCCAAGGACAAAGGTAAGCTACTCAGCTCTTAAACCAAAGCAGAGATGCTTTACACAGCAAAGGGGCTGAGACTGAGTCAAGCACTGTGGCAGCGTAGCCCCCCAGCTGCACTCTTCACTACAGATATAAAGAAAACTAAGAAAATGAAGCCAGACAAAATGGACATCCAGAGAGGCACACTGAATGCCGTAGAGTTTTCTTGAAAGAGTAGTAGAGCTATAGAAATCTTCACACTCTTTTCTGTCTTTGACAAAGCGTTGGGCTGCAAGGATGAAAGCACTGGAATGAAAGCCACACAGGACCTTAAATGATAGGATAACAAGGCACAGAAAGAAGAGCTGCAGAAAACAAGGGTGAGGAGACTGAAAAGTAATTCTAAGTGATGTCCCTGGAAATATATGAAGTGTGGGAAGGAAGTGGAAGTGATGAAGAGTGGGAGAGGCTAATGAGTAACAAGGCGGATGGTAAGTAAGGCAGCCAGAGAAGAGGGGAGAAAGTGAAGAAAGAATAACTGAATGAGAAAGTAATAAAGTCAGAAAAAATCACAAAAAATTACTTTACTTTTCTTTCTTAGTTCTGAATAATCCGTGCCCTATATACACACTCAAACAGAGTGAGATATGTGTATGTGCATGCATGAGAACGGATCACGCACCGATAACATTACACTCCTTAATTCCTAATTAATCCTTCTAAACTGGATTATGGCGCAGAGCATGACAAGGCCAGGATTCCACCCATCGCCCTGATGACTCTGTGTGTGTGTGTGTGTGTGTGTGTGTGTGTGTGTGTGTGTGTGTGTGTGTGTGTGTGTGTCACTTTGCTGTTTTTCAGCTTGAGGTCTCACAAGGCTGGCCTGTCCTCGGTTACATGATGTTGGGAAATGAAGCTGATAGTGGCTGTGGTCCCCTAAGACACAAGCACACAACAAACACATTCACTTATGCCCTGTCTCACACACATGCATGCTCCCACATGTACAAACTTGCACAAGAAGTCCCTAGACCACAGGTCTTGAAACGCTTATGAATTATTGTGGTGAGTGGCAACAACTCTTAGCATTACTTTACACATTTTAAGTGAAGACTATGGGGATATGTGTTTACTCATAACAGACAGGTCCCTGACATACAAACTTGTTCTGGTTTAAAGCTGCCGCACAAACTGTCCCATGTGATGTATTCTATATCACACTGCTGTCTGAAAATAAAACCAGAGGGCCTCATAGACACCAGTACTGGTGAATGATTTTATGTTTCATTGTACTTTGTATCAAAATAACTTTGATTTCGTTCACTCCTATGTTTTCATTTTTAGTAAAAGACTGTATTATATACAGCCAAGAACAAACTGCTTTGTGGATGCCAAAAAGATGTATAAGTGATTGGCATGATGGGCAAATGTGGGTATTGACACTGGAGCATGATATATATACACTACATATGTCATGGATTATATGAGAATATCTGCTCAGACAGAAAAGCTTGAGGACAAGAAACAGACATGTAATATACACCAGCCGCTTTTGAATGTTCAAGAGTTTCATATCTGAATAAGCTGTAGTTGTTTGGTGTACTTAATTTATGCCACGAGCTTACACTCTAACCTTTACCAAAGAGTACCAACATTTTTGCTATAATATACACTCAAGCTCTTTATCACCATTAAAGTTAATAAGATACTATAAAGGCTCTATGATTGATGTTATTGTTCAAAGCAGGTGAGTCAGCTGTCTAGGTATCAGAGCACAGTTTTAATGAGGGTAATTCATTCTTCTCCTAAACTACTGAGGGTAAATTTCATCTATTCTCAAGTGGTCACTGATGAAATCTCATGCAATAAAGCGAGGAATGTGAATCTGAGCTCACAGACACAAATAGTAGCCTATGGAAAGTGTGTGTAAGTTTATTTAACTAAATTTTGCAAGAAAAACTAGCTACATTTGGACCACAGTATAAATGAATAATGTATATTGTATTGTGTATTACTGTGTGATTAGGGGTTAGGTTTCAGCGATTAAACCATGCTAGCTACAGAGAAGATTGGGGGTGATATTGAGTGGATGACTTGGGGCGGGGGGCCAGCAAAAAGGATAGATGGAGGAGTTGAGGGAATTAGCATGCTTTAAGTGTCATGCCCCAGTGGAGTACCTAATGGGCTTGTTGATGCCTCTAAGTGCTATGCAGACATAGACAACTTAAGGAGGCCCCGTGGCATAGTGTGTAAGGAGTGTGTGTGTGGTGTGTGCTGACTGACCGCTAACTGTGTACAGTTAAGTAACAAGCTCCAAATAACCTATTTGGGGAACAGAGAGGGGGAAAGAAGGGAGAGATTCAGGAGAGCCAAACATTGTCAGAAGAGAGGGGACATTAAATGCTTGCTGTGATGTGTTCCACCCTTCAGAGAAAAAGGCAAAAGAGAAAGAAAGACGAGGGAAGAAGAGTAGATTAAAAGGCAGTGAAAGGTTCAGTCCATCTTTCCTGTTCTCTCTCACACACTGCTGTATAATTGACAGAGAAAAGTAAGCAAGGACACACATGTTGATCAAGTCACCTTTTTGCTAAGAGCAGGAGTGTCATCTCTGTAGTTCATTGTAATCAGCTATTACAGCAGCCATGGCGCAGGCTGTCACTATGACTAAGTTGAACAACCTGAACTCCTCTGCCCAGCTCTCTTATTTCACCTTCCTCACCTCATGCCATCACATTGAACTTGTTCAGTTTCACATTTTACATCACCAATCATCAGTCCACGCTTTCCATGTCTCTTTCACCTTAGGATCATTTGTCATTCCTTCATTCTCCCCAGTGCCTTCAGTCGACACAGATCACCCTGCCTCCATTCGCCCTTCCTGAGCCTCATCTATTCTGTTTCCTTCTACCTGCCCTCAATAACGCCTATCCATTTCCTCGCCTACTGACCGCAGATTAGTCTCCTCCGGCCTGTAATCTTGACAATAAGCTCAATTGCTCTTTTCCTAAATATGTGACGCTGGTTTCCAAAAGTCATATTAATGACATCTAATAAACTTGGAAAGAATTTAACAAATAAACAAGATCAATACAGACATGGAAAACCTTGATATTGAACCTTACTATTGGATATTATACTGGACTTACTGGCTTCAGAATGCAAGGCGTGAACCCTCCATTCTCATCTCCACCACTGTATGTTTTAATTTTCTGGGCAAACAGTGAACCGCCTTCAAGTTTGTTTCTCTCAACTGGTCAATCAAGCAGTATACTTCTCATCATCAATCCAGCTCCCAAATGTGCATTCCCACAGTGGCGGCAAGCTTTATCTCCTTAGGTTAGCTAACTACCGTGAGCCAAACAACTGTTTTTAGCAACTTTCTTTCAAGAGAGCTGCAGGTTGCATCGAGTGCTACCCACATTTTCAGAGTCTGGAAGAAAGTGAAGAAAGTATGTTTGTAGTTCTACTGAGAAAGCTTTTACAGCTCCGAATATCCTTAAACTTCACCGCCAATAACCCTGTCTAACATTATGAGATTTTATTAAAATGAAATGCATCGGAGAAGAAAGCCATCTTATACACAGAGTACATCAGTTTAATGACGAAGGACTGGTTTTCAACAGCTGCCACACTGCTTTTATTTTTTATTTTATTATTATTAGTATTATTCCAATGCTGTTATGGTCTGTTGCCTTAGCATTAAATCGCAATCTTCTTTTGAGGCTAGAAACAAAGAAACAGTGAGAGGGGAAAACTTCAGAGCAAAAATCAAGGAAACTTTGAAAGCCAAACTCTGGTTTTCAAAACTTTCAGAACAGACGAAAAAAAAACCATTCTGGAGAGATCTTGTCTCTACATCACCCTTATTCACTCCAAACAGACAGGAGTTGCTGCTGATGCCATGTGCATGCACAATAAGTCCTGAAAGGTTCACTGCTCACTGCACATCTACACTGTAAATAGCCTGGCAGACAAAGCACTTCTAAAATTCATACAAGATAAAAAGACAGTGTACATGCAAAAACGTGACTTGCATTAGTTACAGGCACCGGAGTGTCATGTAATTGTAGCTTGTTACACTATATATGTGATTTAACTTTAGTTGTGCTAGCAGTGCCTCAGTCTGACTACTTTCGTCACACAGCATCGTGAGTCACTACATTGACATTTCTTAATTCTTGTCCCAATGAAAAAAGGAACAGGAAGATTTGAGGTTAGGCAGGGTGGTTTGTCTCTGGAAAGTGGTCAAAACAAGCAGAATTCAATAGGGTATTAGTCACTGCACAGGCTTTGTTCAAGCCAAGATAGAATTCTGTGAGTTTTGGGTGAAGTTGACTCCACCTCAGGCGAGTCAAGCCTACAGCCACTCTGGAAATGGTACAACCTAAAGTCACCCACACAGATCAATACTTTTAAGTAGTAACCTTATCTACACAATGACAATTGATTTACTCGCTTCCTTCTTCTTCCCCTCCTTTCACTGTTAGTCCCTGATGCCCTGCTACCATCACCCTACTTTGCCTGTCTCAGTTTCACCCTGCAGTTAATCTGCTGGGTGGAGTGATGAGCGCTTGGGGAACTGACGAGAGGAAGATGAAGGAGATGAAGGAAGAGGGGAATGAGAGGAGTGAGAAGGCGATGGGGGAGTGAGAGATGGCCATGCATTATTGAGCATACAGAGTGGAGTTTTTAGGGGATAAATGTGAAAGCGTGTTTAGGGACAACCTTTTCCCTTCTGCCTCCCCCGCCTTCTCCCCTCCTTGCCCTCCCTCCAACTTTCCTTTCCCCACGAGGACGGCCACATCTCTTATTCAGTGGGGAGGTTAAAAATTCAAAGCTAGGAGGGAGGAGGTGGGGGAGAAGGAAAGAGAGTACCTGAAAATGGTCAAAATGAAGGAATGTCTTAAGGGAGTTTTCTCAAGTGCTAATCTAGAGAGCTCCTTGCTTTGATTAGGCATGTGCGTGTGTGTGCCTGTGTATATGTGTGTGTGGTGAGGTGGGTGGTGTGGGTGGGTGGGGGGGGGGGTGACGAGGATGGGGGAGGTAGATGAATAGAGTTGGAGAGGAAGAGGGAGCCGGAGAAGGTGTAGACGTCGACACTTTCATGCAGTGCAGTGTAGAGTAGCACACAGCATGGTGAAAAATTAAGGTGCCTGCAGGGCTAAGCTGAACCCACGTCTCACAGAACACGACACATGCAGATACTGAGTAATGGAGAAAGGGCTTCGGCATGCAAATACACACACACACACACGCAGCTATGAGCACAAAGACACAGGAACAAACAAACTGTAATCGACTCAGTAGCGTATACACACAGCATAATTGCACGCACATAAACTATGCATACAAGTCTAAGTTCTTGTGCCTACACATCGATGACACACAAACACATAAATTTCAGTCCACATACGCAGTCACACGGTTACTGGTAGCAGATTAAGGTCAGTGGAGCATGGCCTGGTCCACCAAGCCTTGTAAATACCATCGGTGTCTGGTGTAAATGCCACTGGGTTATCCATATTACACACAGCCTCCACAGCCAGAGACCAGAGACCCTGTTACACTGGCGGCAATAAAAGCTGCGCAACGCACCTCTCTCACACACACACACACACACACACACACAGCTCACATACACCCTGGCCAAGCACAAAGTGCGTGCACACACATATGGATATAAACAAGATAATGTGCTCCTTAATGAAAGTTAGTTCAAGTGTGTACAAAGTTTGGGTGAAATTGATAGTTTTAATATGTGTGGTTGTGTGAGAACCCTGAAGACACGGTCTGAGCCATCAGCATAATGGGGAAGATAGTCTAATAGCACCCTAATAACTCACTAGCTAGCTAACACCGCATCAGCAGCAGCTTAAGGCTACTGTTAAACAATTTGAATGAGACAGAAGCTTTGGACTTAAAAAGGACACTTTCAAATGCCTCTGTTGCAGCCATCTATCTTTCCTCTTCTCATTTCACAGCTTGCTTTATCTTCAACCCCCCACCTCCCCACCACCACCACCACCAGTCTTCTGTCATTTTTCTAGTTCTATATTTCATTCATTGTCTCTTCATAAGAAGCCCTTTATCAAGCAGAGATAAGAGAAGAGAGGTGAGGAAATCAGGAGAGAGAAGAGGAAGAGGAGAAGAAGGAAGGGAGATGGGGGTTAATGCTCCTATCTTGTCAACTCCATCTTTGAAGTTGTTGCTCTTTACCGCTCCATTTTTTTACGTATGCTATCAGTGACATCAAAGTGGGCTGAATCTCCCGTGTGTGTCTATGTGTCTGTGCGCGTGCATGTGTGTCAGTCACTGCCCTCAGGGATAGGTAGCTAATATTGCAAAAAAAAAACAAAACAGAGAGGGAGTCGCTCCTGTACAGCAGAACAGTCAATCTGCACTTTTAGCTGCACAACACTTTTGACTCTCTCCTCTCTTCATCTTCTTTTTCTCATGATTAGCATGCTTTCTATGCAAATCACAGACACAGCCTAAGTGAAACGTCCCTTCCTCCAAAGCCCATCGATACCTAAAGTAAAGCACCTTTACCTTTAAGAACACTAACACCTCAGAAACACAGGCACACACACATGGAAGTACACGCATACACGCACAAAGCATGCATACAAGAAAGAAGAAAACAGAGGGGGAGGTTGAAGAGTGTGCTGCTGTGGTCAAGAGGAGCAAAACAGAAACGAAGAGTAGGTGGAAGGAGTGTAGGTGTGCATAGATATATCCCTTCATCCCCACATCTCTGTTCACATTTTTTCCCTCTTGGCCTGGGTGAAAAGACAGAATCATGAACACTAGGGATACTTAGCATCTGTAACAAGCTTTTGAGCTTATCAGCCAATCCCTCAATTAAACACACACACTTGCAAAGATTACAAATGTACTCACAAGCACACAAACACACACACACACACACACACACACACACACACACACACACAGAGGTTCTCTCAGCCCCTGCTCAGCTGTCATATCACTGAGAACATTTAAATGGTAATGGTGTTGGGATGAGAGATTGGAACGCTGGCTGGCTGGCTAGCTGACCGAATGGCTGGCTGGTTGGGAGAGGAGCCAAGTGAAGCGAAGAAGGCCTATTCCGTTTAAAAACAGGATAATCTCCAGGAAAGAGAAAAGGCAGTAAGGAGATTAGGCACACACGGCGGTAATGCTCCAGCATGAGTACACAGCTCATTTGCATGTAAAACAGAGGAGAGAGAGATGTAACGAGGGAGGGATGGAGGGAGAAATGGAATCAAGAGAGTGAGTGGGACAAAAGCGTCTGTGAGCGTGAGTGTGTGTGTGTGTGTGAGTGTGAGTGCGTTTACATGCGTATGCATAAGTGTATGCTTCTGTTTGTGCATGTGAGCGAGCTATTGCAGTTGGCAGTGAGAGCCAATGTGAGCACACACAGATGTGTTTGAACCTGATAAGGCCTGATGAATGAGCGTCGTTTTGCGGCTGTTCCTCAACCATAAAGAGATGGTGAATGAGGGAATGCTTGCTATTGCCACACAGAGAATACACACCGAGGCTTAGAGAGCGAGCGAAGCCAACCCACGTAATCACACTGCTAGCTTAAGAGGTATAGTTAGGATTTAAACTTAAGCATCAAGCATATAAACACTTTGAAATGTACACACATTATCTACCAAACCTATAACTATCAAATCTTTGATTTACAGGTTACAAATGCTATCAGAAAGCTAGTCTATATATACAGGTGCTGTTTAGATTTGTGGGTCTCATAGACACCACTGCATACACATTGGCAAAAAGGTGGGGAGAGAAAATAGATTAGAGATGGCGGAGAAATGGCTGATCCAGAAATGAAATAAATAAGAGAGAATAGACGGAAAGAATAGTGTGACATTTTTCATTCTTCTACAGCATTAGTGACTTCAGACACCTGTTTCTCCTTCTGCATTCTACGTGAGCACTGCATGATTTATTAACAAGGCCTGCTACTGTGGGCTACACAAGTACAAACATACACGCAGAGATATACACACACTACAGAAAAGTTAAAACACATTATACACAAGCTTTTCAAAGTCAGTACTAATTTAGCACAAGCACACACAAACACTCTATGGCTGCAGAATAAAGTGTGCCCATTCCTCATTTATATGTAAGTGCTTTTATTAGCATATATTTTAAACAGTCTCTGAGACTTTAACCCGGTGTCTGCTACATCCCATAACCGTTATCTAAAACTCTCCCTAATTATACACAATCATACACAGAAATGAACACATACACACACAGAGCTTCACAACATTTCTTAGCAGTGACCTGAGGGGAATAGGAAAACAAACATGTGTCTCCAGATGGGGTTGTGGAGGGGGAGGGGGTATCAAACTGAGATGGAGGATGAGGAGACAGAGGTATGGATCTGACCACTGAAGTAAAAAGGCAGGGTCTCATCTTCTCACCTGTAGCTGTTTTAAATAAAACTTGCAAGTCATTTATCAGGCCTGTGTGCCTTGTAACTGATCAAGGGTAAATCTAGACAATATTTCAGCTACATTTTGTGTCAGATCATTCACCTGAAAAAAAAAAAAAACCCTGCAAGAAGAGCAGGAGCGCATGGCTATTTCCCATCGGCATGGAAACTCTCCTTGACTGACCTTGAGCTCAGTGTATTGTAAATAAAACAAGTCACCAAGTGTTGTGGAACTCTGTTTATAGAAGATGTAATGGATTCCACCACAACACTGCAAATTCATAATTCTCCTTGCCCTGGTCTCCCTTTTATCACTAATATATTACATCTCTCATCTCTTTAACTGATTTTGGGTCTACAACCGAGAGCTCCAGGCATGACACATGTACACACAGACACACAGACACACACACACACAGGCACTTTCTAGCTGATTGCGGCTCAATACGATGAAAAGTGGAATGGAAATAGACCTAAGAGGAAACTCTGCAAATACAAATACATGTACATCCATCATGACACACACACACATACACACACATGAATTACCTACAGAAGGAAATTGATTTCTTTAGAAACACAGGAGATCAAAAAGGTTTTATTATAATTATTTGTAAATGTGGCTGAGCTTCACCCACCCACTCCTCTCAAGCATACACCCAGCATACAGACAACCTTGCTTGACAAATGTATTCATCTGGCAAATAAACTTGTCCAAGTACATTATAGGAAGCAATGTATACAGGAAGGTGCTGTTGCTGAAGGTGTGTTAATGCAGCTGGCGCCCAGTGGATGGCATCACAAAATGCCTCCTTGGTGTGGCGGAGGAGGCCCCTACTAAAAGTGAGAAACGAGGTTTTTACTACATCACACCACAGAAACACAGTGACAGAGACTGGAAATATTAGAAGAGGAAGGTAAAGGCTGGAGAATTGGGATATGAAAATGATCTTCCATTATGAGGATTAATAATCACATATGCTCCTGGCCCTTTTCTCTTTTCTCTCCCGAATCAAATTAATCACCCCCTAGCCCAGCCTTTCCTCTGCTCACTCTCTTTTTCTCCCACCTCCTCCCTCCTCCTCCTTCCTCCATCTCGCCTCTCCGCCTCATTCTTTTGCTAATTGGTCATCTGAGGTGTCACACTTCCAAAAGGCACCTGCTATCAAACACAGGGTGTAAAAAGTGGAAAAGGACAGTTCAGGATATATACTTTCAAAGACAACCGGGTAACTCTGGATAAAACAACTCGGTTCACCTGCCACATTACTTATTATTATATTGTATTATTATTATTAAAAGACAGAGAGAAGAAAAACAACCAAAAGTGGAAATAGACGCAAGCACTTTAAAGTGAGGTATTAAGAACCAGCTTAAGGACAATGTGGGATAAGCCTCACGCCTGGAAACCTTATACACTACACTAACCGCTTTATGTTTCACATTGGCCATGTCAACAACTAGGTTGTTTACACTGCAAAAAGCTACATTGTCCTTTGGATTGTAAAGCCCTTATATTCCCAAAGTGCAATGGAGAAAAAAGATAATAGTCTATTTCAAAGAGGATGCAATAATATACGGTATCTCCACTACAAATATTGCATGGAACTTGGGCTAGTTATATACTAATAAATTCTTGTGAATACCTGGATGGAGCTTAAAATAGAATTTTCATCACATCAAACTGTACAGAGAAATAGCTTGCTATTATCCCAGGCTGGGCATCAGTTATATAACAAAATTCAGTATGCAGTCTTATTGAGAATATATCATCACATACTATCTATTTAAAAGGCGGTGACTGGGAAACAAAGACACCCACTAATTTAAAACAAAAATTTTCAACCTCAATATGGTTTATTTACATAAATACAAAATGGTCTGAATGTAGTTCGAATGAATATGCAGAGTCCACCAGGGTGGTGCACCTTCAAAACTCCTGACAGTGAAAACTTGAATCAATTCATTAACTGACAAATAAAATGAATATTTCTCATTCTACATTGACAGTTTAGTTTTGTATTTTAATCCCGGTAACAGTGATGTTCAGCAGCACAATACTAATAACGGTGACCTGGCTGCAATGGTTGTTTACGAGGTGAGTTAAGCAGATTGAGGAGAAAGGTGAAAAGTAAGGCTAAGGTAAAGGCAGACTAGAATAAATCAAGTGAGATGGAGCTTTTCCAACAGTAGTCTGTTCATATTGTCTTGCCTGACCCTCAGAACCACTGTTGAAAACATGTTGTCAAGTGAAGGTTCAATGTTGAACAGAAAGAGGTCTGTGGAGTGTGTATGAGGTGGTGTGTGTGTGTGTGTAGCTAAGGCAGCTAAAATGAGATCAGATGCATTATTACATTTTAAAATATCACATAATTTCAGAAAAGCTCTATAATAATTTGCCATAGATGATTATAGATTTATTACATGTACATAAACAAAACTACAGATAATTGATGCCTATTGACATTTGCGGCTTTCGGGATGTCACTGTTAAATAGAATTTCACAAGTTCTGCTCGCTAAGGCAAAATCCATCTTAATACAACAAAGCAATATAATTTCAATTTATATAAGCAACAAAGGGTTTCAATTAGAAACCCTTGGACAGTTGGTGTTGTTAAATTGTGAGGGGTCGATATGAAGGATAACTAAATTTCAGCTAGCTACTCACATACAGATATATATAGACAGAAAAATGAAATAACCCTACAAATAAAGAGCAAAAGACAAAGTATATGTACACTGTGTGTAAAGTGTGTGTATCAAAGTGTGGAATTGTGTCCATGAGAGCTATGTCAGAGGGCGGTTCCCACCATCAGCTCTCTGCCTTTCCACCGAGCATCAGAGGTCAACACCCCTGACCCTGCCCTAAGCACACTATCCCCCGTGCACGTCTGTTTTCTGTGTGGGTGTGTGTGTGCGTGCAACACCAGCTGTGCTGCTGGGCAGCTGATGGAGAGGAGGAGGAAGGGTCAGAGAGGTTCAGCAGTGGCTCGGTGTGGTGTCGGGTCTGCTTTTGCTGGGTAACAAGGAAGGGGAGGCAAAAGAGCAGGAGCAGGAGGAGGAGGAGGAGGAGGAGGGGAGGGAAGACTGAAGCCTGGCTCTCAGAGGTGAGGGATAAGGAGAATGATAGGGAGGTCAGGAGGAATGTGTTAGGCCTGGAGCAGTGTGTTTTAGCAAGAGAAGGAAGGATGAGGGGTGAAGGGTCAATCTGCACAACCAGAGCTGGTAGCTTTTTGGGCCTGTGTGCATGTGTGGCCGCAGACACAGATACAGATACATGCATACACTAAAGATGCAGTGTGGATCAAACCACACACGGGCACTCAACAAGCACACAAACAGAACATAACAGCCTACACTACAGTTCAATGAAACTGAATTCTGTTTCAAATATTGCTTTATTCCTAACTACCAGACTTCAACATATTTAAAACACACACAGGAAACAACACATACAGAGCAATAAACACCGGGTGTATCTCTTTCACTCTCTCTGTCTCCCTCTCTTTCTCTCTCTCACACACTCACACACACACACACACACACACACTCACATACATACACACACACACACAGTACATCCACACAGGCAGACATACAGACAGGTGTGGGGCTATGAAAAGGCCACGGTGTCTTTATGGTCAGCTCTCAGAAAAGGTTATTAGACATCAACCGGAACAGGCGGCTGTCTCGGCCAATAAAAAGGGGAGGCGTGGCACAGGTCAAGCGGCTGAGGGGGTCAAATTAAGGAGTGACAGGTGGACGTTAGGACTTGCCATACAGGTGAATGCAGATGGGACAGCTGCCAACACTGACATTTAACTGACATCAACAGCTAGCATCAGCCATGTGTGCATGCGCACTTCTGTTTATGTACCATGACAAGAGCAAGAGTCTGTGTGTGTGTGTGTGTGAACGGAGACTGAATCTGAAGGTCAGATGGAATTATATACACACCCACACACACTGTCTGTCTGTGAGTTCCTGGTGTCCTGGTTATGATATGAATATGGAGGAGTTGGAGCAGAAGGCTCAGTGACACTGGGACTAGGTGATATGAGTGGACAGGTGTGCGTGTGTGAGCGTACGCCCATGTGTCAGCGCTTTGTGCCAGGACAGCTGGTGGCTAGTCAAAGGACATCAGTGACCTTCTCCTTATCCCTCCCTCTATCCTCCTCCCTTTGTCCATCTCTCCCTCTGTCCCCAACTCCCAATTCATCTCACCCGGATGCGAGCTCTCCGTCTCTGCACAACAAGTCATGGGCACACCGAGTAGATGACCACATACACAACCACAGGTGTGGGTGGTTTATTCATGAACTCATGTGAGTTGCTGTTTTGACACAGTGATGCTGAATAATGCAAATGTGCAGTGTGTCCTCCATGCGGAGAAAAAGAAGGGTGAAAAAGCCTGGAGGAGAAGTGTGAAAAAACAACTAAATGGAAGTGTGTGCGTGATATTCTTACCTTTAGTGGCTGATGGAAGCAGAGCAGGAGGATTGAAATAGATATGGAGTTGGGGAGAGAGGGGAGGAGATGTGGGAGAGGTGAGAAGCAAAGAGAGAGACGTTGTTTATTACTGTGAAACACAACATGATAACCACAGGAGTAAAAACACACAAGGCACACACTCACTCTTTGTCTGCGAGGAGAAGGTCAAAGTGAGTTTGGCGAAGAGCTCATTGTTTTCAAATTGCTCCTCTTTTGCCTTGGTCCAGAAACTGTTCTCGGAGAGGTCTTCAGGTCCGATCTAAGAGAGAAATGCCAGTATGTACAGAGAGAGAGAGTTAGAGGGAGAAAAAGAAGAAGAAAGAGATGCATTGTATCTGTTAGGTAACCGTATCATCAAATTGACTCAATTTTCCAAAAATGGTCATCTGTGCACCTGGCAAACAATCAGATGAGCAGATAGAGAAGCTGAGAGAACAAAAGAAACAGCAGGGCTGTAAAAAGAAAGAGGCAGAGTATGATAGTAGAGGGAGTGGGGACGAGGATGGAGGAAGGCACAGCAGGGGCGAGAGTAGAAAGAAGTAGTCAGCCTCCAACTTTGACACTGTCTCTAACAATTACAAAGCAGGCTTGAGCTCAGAGCCTGGCCACAGAAATGCAGACATACAGGGCTCTACTGTCTTTACTCCCTCTGTCTTTCTTTCACCCTTTACTTAAGTGACTTGCATCCCTCTCTTGTCTTGGCATTGCGCCTCCCCTATTCTAGGTCATAATTAACTTTATGTTTCGGCCTCCACTTCTGAGGTTCTCAACAAAGGAAAGTGCATAAAGAGAGAAAGAAATAGAGAGGAGCGAAAGAGAAAGCAAGTGGTAGGGAATTTGTTAGACATCAGGCCTTCATTATGACAAAGCCCTTAGATGCAACGAGACAGAAAGATAGAGAGGCAAGAAATGTGATACTGGGATGAGCTGAAGGAGCAAGAAAAAAGCAAAGAGCAAAAACGAGGATGAGACCAAGCCAGAAAAAAAGTTAATTTAAATTACAAAAGAATACGGTCCTTTCTAGCAGCAATTTAATTATCTTTCAGTGGCGCAGTTAAAAGAAGAAGGCTTATTAAAAAGCAATTTCTGTGACATCCTCGTCAAACACTCTCACCAGCGAGGGAGAGGGGGGTGTGGGAGAGGGAGAGAGAGAGAGAGAGAGAGAAGCTAAATGCTGATGAAGTCTGCAGAAGCCATTAAACAGTAGCTTTAGGCTAAAGAAGGACAGAGGGCCGTTTTGATGTTTTAACCATCACAGATGAGAGGGAGGAGAAGAAGATGAAGCACATAGTCATGAGATACACGTATGCATGCAAGTCACTGTAGGTCAGAATCTCACTGTTAAAGCTCCATCTCACATTTCTCTCACACTGTTGAACACACAAAAGCACACCCCGAGCTATTTCAAATCGTACTGTAAAACTTGGTATGCAAATTTAAATTACGCTTGAGGTATTTACAATAAAATACCCTACCTGTTTTTACATGAGCATTACGCTCATGTCATAATGACCAGGTGAAATATAGCATATTATATCAGCTGAGAACTGCCTCATTCTCAACACTGGTGTGATTTTTGGCATTAAAACTGATCACAAGTAAACACAACTTCTAATTTTTGGAAAAACATTTAGTGAGTTAGTTGAGAAATTTCTGGAGACGACATGAGGCTAACTGAAACAAACATCTGTAGCAGCCAGATAAACAAAATGTAGAATATACATAGGAGGACCAAAGGGTCTGTCATATCATATGATGAATCAGTAAATGTAGGACAAAGTTGTGAATAAGCAATTTGAGAACACAGGATTTTTTTCCTTTTTTCACAATATTTTTACATCACTGGATAAATAACTAACAGACAATTTAGCAAACACTCTTTAAATATTGATGATATACTGAACCATCAAACTCAGGACTGACCTTGCTCCAATTGGCTCTCTTCAGCTGGACCTCTGGCTTGTAATCCTTCTTAGGTTGGAGCCCGAAAGGCAGCTGAGGTGGTGCGGGGGCACCCCAGCCTCCCATGCCAAATGGAGGAGGTGGAGGCATACCAGGAGCTCCAGGCGGCGGTGGTGGCGGTGGAGGTCCCATCCCGGGTAAGGGCGGAGGGGGTGGTGGTCCCGGCATTCCGGGAAGGGGCGGGGGTGGCGGTGGGCCCGGCATGCCCGGCAAAGGAGGAGGTGGTGGAGGAGGAGGAATACTGGCATGGCCTGGTAGAGGGGGAGGTGGTGGGGGCTGTGGAATGGGTATGGCTGCGTGGCCTGGTAGGGGCGGAGGTGGAGGTGGAGGGGGCATACCTGCATTCTGGCCAGGGAGAGGAGGGGGGGGGCGGTGGAGGGGGCAAACCAGGTGTTGGCACGGGAACAGTTACTGTAACAACTTTAGTCTTGGCCTCTTCCAGATCCTTAGACAGCTGCTCAATCTGCAGTAAATAAGGACACAGTATGTTATCATTAATATTGATTAATATCTACCACTAGACACACCACTTCTCCTCCATATTTGACTATTGTTTGCCGTTTATTCTTTGAATTGACATCGATTCTGTATAGATTTGGCAATTTCCACCATTTCCAATGAATAGCCATGCCAACAGAGTGATTAGGATTGAGAGAAAAAAGAACAAAAGAGGGGGGAAGAGTAACACAAAGAGGGATTAAAGCCTGGGTAGGACTGAGTTTGGGGAGAGATGGGGAGAGAAAGGAGAACAAGGCGCAGAGAGAAAAACATAGCAGGGGGGAATTAAGTCCACAGAGGAATTCAAATGAAAAAGTTTTGAGGAGGACAAAATTTTTATCAATTTTTTATTTCAACACTGAAATACTGATTAAAGTATTTATAACAGTGAAGCGACAATTCTTGAGAAAACTGTCCAAGTTATTAAAGTTAGACAGCTAATATTGGGTTGTGAGAGAAGACTGTAAGTTGAATGGGAATAAACTATATGTGATTTAAAGAGTACACGTATAGAGGAGTTTGTTTACTGTATGTGTTCTTAGGTGTGTGAAGTGTAGACAGTGTGGGTGTATGTGAAAGAGTGTCTATATGCAGCGTAACAAATTGTGCAGTTTCCTCGGACTTTGAAAAGAAGACAGTAACAGACATAAAGGGCCTCAGAGGCAGGCTTTCTTAGTGAGGCAGCAGATGAAGAGTTGGGCACAGCATCACACAGAGGAACAGTGAGAGATCTCTACATGTGAAGAAATCTTCGATGGGCAGTGCCTCAAACACAGAGAAAGTGAGCCATCTTAGTATGAGAAGCTTGTTTGATGCCTGGCTCGTGATGCTGTTGATGCTTTGGACAACTGCGTGTGCATATGCGTGTGTGTGCGTGTAGGCGTGTGTGCATGTGTGTTTGAGTTTTTGCATGTTGAGAAGATGACTCTGCTGGCATTAGCCACTTCGGATGAGGCTCATTTTGGAAGCCGTGTAGTTCTCTTACTGACAGACAAAGAGCACGCACACACACACACACACACACACACAGGAACATCTTCATGTGGTTATGAGCACACATGCACAGAGGCAGACTGTTCTGGGTCACTTGGTGTGTTTGTGAGTTGGGGTGTCACTGTGAGGCAGAGTCCAGCTGGTGTGGCAGCAGGACACTGACAGCTCAACAATCCTCATCTTTGCCTCCCTACTGTATGTGTACACACACATGCACACACACACACATATACACACAAGCATGCACACAACACCCTGCATGTGTATCTTGGCCTTAAAAAATTCTGTTTGTCCCATCTCCATCCCTTCCCTTTCTTCTTCTCTCCCTCTCCCTTTAGTCACTCTTTATACTCCCATTCCGCCACTTTCCATGTTTTTATTGAGTTTCTTAATCTCTAAAGGATTTGGCTTCTTCTCACAATATGCTTTTAGAATTTTTTTTCTTCTTTTCATGCCATGCTAGCAGTTGGCTAAATCATTTAAGGCCAGGGGGGTTCTGTGTTTGTGTGGGTGTGCATAGATGTTGGACAACTTTTGGTGCATAGACTTCTGCAATACTGCATTTCTATGAGCCTTGAAATGTTTTACTTTACAGCTTCAGCAGAAGTTTCTGTTTTGTGTGTATGTGTTTCCAGGACCACAAAAAAGAGCGATTCGATCATCTGACTCAGTCTTTATTGATTCTGTCCTGATGTGTTTTTTTTGGTTCTTTTATGTTGACAATGGTATAAAGTGATGATAGAAATACTGTTGGAGCTGGTCAACCTGCCACACAGATTTCTGGAGGAGTGATACTGGGTTCAAATTTCATTTCATTGAATTTGGCCATTTACTTTGACCTGTTGAAACGCACCGTTCCACCAGTGGGCCACTTTGGCCTTAGTAGTGCTACTTTAGGTGTGTTTTGGTCTGTGGCAGACTATATCTTTACACAACCTTGGCAAATTATACATAGTTTGAAAGCTCCAAGTCTCTTGAATATACCAGTGTAAAGCACAGATAGAATCAAGGATTCCAATATCACTGGAATAGCTGTTGAGAGAGAATTGGTTCAGACACACAAAATACTACCTTATGTGGCAAGTCTAAAAAAAACAAAAACAAAACCTACAGTTCTACCATGTTTGTGCCTCTGTAATTTTGGTTCAGTATCTCTTATACTCATTCTGAACTTTCAAAGGAGACCACAGTTATTACTTTAATAATAAAAAGAGTATATAATAAAAGAGTTGAAGAATAGCTTTAGCTAACCTTTTTATTCTGGATGCATTATTTTCATGCTCATGCACAAAAATGGGGGTGTTAAGATTAATTCACATATCAAAAACCTATTGAAAGAAGTTGTCACTTTGACTCAGTATTCTATAGCTAAAAAACAAAACAAAAAAACAAACACCTCTACTTAGATTTTGAGTTATTTGAATTAAAAAAGGCATTGAGTCTCACAGACAGGTGAATGTGTGCATGTGTTTGCATGTACCTGCTGTTTCAGAGAGCTTAGCTGTTGTTGTAGTCCCTGATTCTCCTGTTCTCGCTCCTGCTTAGACAAGGACAGCTGTTCCTTCTCTTGGCTCAGGTCCCGCAGCTTCTGCTCATAGTCGCCCTCCAGTTTCTTCAGCTCCACCTGCAACTCGTGGCGCGCCGTCAACTCTGCATCCAGCTAATACACATGTAAAGGGTCATAAAGGGAGACTGGCTCAGGCATCTTAAAAACAGTACTAGTAATACTTTTGGTGACTTTTGTAGCAGTCAATTTCAAAGAGTATTATCTTGTGGGCAGTAAACAATGGTTTTTTTTGGTTTTTGTTTTCAGATTTCACTCAGGTGCTAAAAAAATATTTCATTAGCAACCTGACTGCACAGATACTCTGCCATTGTTGTCAAAGTGGCATTCCTGTTATGTTTGTGTAATGAATATTCAGTTAATTATGTTCACCTTCTACTTATGCAGTACTGCCAGTGACAACCACATCTACCTGGCAAACAAATTGCCCCTTTATTTAGAGAACCTTTTGATAAGTGGCACAGACAGAGTCAGCAAATAACCTATTTTTTTAAGTAACTGAAAAATACCATTTTAAAATATAAATTCAATACTCAATAATAATCATAATAATGTGATGAATTAGTACAGGAATGTTTTTTTCTGTCCATGACATCAGCCATGATGTGAGACTACAAAATTAACTAACAAAATTAATTTAAAACAGGGCTTCATGATAAACAAGCATTCTTGTTATAAAATAAAGGCTGAGTGAAATGAACTGTTACCACAAGAATAAGGTTGAGTGAAAACTTTAATGGCCAAATCATTTTATAAACAAGTAATTTAAAGGATGACTGAGGAGAAGTAAAGCATTTTGTAAAACATAGAGCAGATAATACAATCCTGAAGGTATCAGAGCACTGGGGGTTCTCCAGTGAGATATGGGAGCAAAATGTGTTTGTGTGCAGAAGCTTTTAGCCTCCCTCTTGAAGCTGCAGCAGTTTCCATATCTCAAAGACCTGTAGAAGCCATTTCCTGCAGTCTAGTGCTTTCAGTTTCATTGTATAATTTACACTGCAAATTAGTGTCAATTATTGAGTTAGGATGCTTCAGTGCACTTGTATGAGCTCACTTCTCACTTCCATTTAAAGACTTCACGTCCATAAAGAAAAAAGAGCTAGAGAAACATTTTACCCCCCGATTTTAATTTTCTAACTTTCATAAATTTTCAAGGATTTTTCTTCTAGGACACTTGACAAACAGAATAAGAGCATTTAAACAGATGAATACATGAACACACAGACACACATGGCTGTTTAATTTGCAGACAGCAGATCCGTTACTCTCGCTGTCAACATCCTGACAGCCTCATCCTTAATTCCTGCCAAAAAGACTGCCTGCAATTACCCCATCATGCACAACTAGCACTATGGTGTGTGTGTGGTCAACGAAAATGAATCCCAGTGTGTTCGTGTAATGTGTATTTGTGTGGCTGTAAGTGCCTTCAAATGGACATGATCTGTGTTGAGAGTGTGTGTCTTTGTGTGTGCCAGAATGAAGGCTAGTTTCACCTCCCTCTTTGCAATTATCCTGTCACTCGGACAGAAACATCGGGGTAGCAGCACACCGCAATCAAGGCATTTACTCCCTTGTGTGAATGTGTGTGTGTTTTTTGCCAGCCTGTAAAACATTTGTCTGTCCGTTGGCTGTCAGACATGTGTATGCTCATTCTCTTAGTCACCCTCTGTTCTCCCTTTTTCTCATTTGTCATCCCATGTCAGCCAGACACTGGCTCGCATAGAATTTCATTACGATCCCAGTGTGTCTGCACGTGTCAGGGGGGAAATGTGTGCTTTTGCAATGTATGATTTTCTTTTGTGTCTATATGACTGTAATAGCTTGTGTGCTTCTGGGTTGACACATAAATACGTCTGTGTGTATGCCATGTTATTGTTGTGTGTGCATTCACAATTTTCAATGTGAATACATTTGTTTTTTTATTTCACCTTCTTCCCCAGCTCGGTGGCCTTGGCCTCACTGGTTTCCACCTTGGTCTGGTCCACCATGTTGTCTGTGGAAAAGAATAGGACAGAGGGAAGGAAAAGACAAAGAGGGGGAAAAAAGAGGTGGTGGATAAGATAAGGGTTTCAGACAACGCACCTGCAAATATCGGGCCGTGAAGACATTGCACCCTTCAGTCTGGCACATGCTGCATGCACACATAAACACAGAGCTGTCTCCCTGTTTTTCCTTTATCACACTACTCAAAGCCAAGAGGTGTGAGACGACTGTGGAGGCATCTCATTACAATAGGATGCTATCTGTTGCATACTTCTTCTTCTTCCTCTACACATCATTACCTTTAAAGCCTCCAGTATGTATACCTTTGTCTGACTTTGTGTATGTGTGAGAGAGGTTGGAGCACACTAATATCCTATCCGAAATGCATCTCACACCACTTTTTAAAATTTCTATATTCATGAAAAAGAACAAGTGTGAAAAAATAAAAGAAAGAGCATAAAACAGTCTGGAAGTAATCCATTATCAGAGATTGCGCTTGGCAGAGGACAGGGTTAGAAGGACGCAGACTGACCAACGGGATACTTTTACAGCATAATTGCAGGGTCTACAGGTGGTTCAATGCCAAAGGGCTTAGCAAGCATGTGCAGTAAAGGAGCTAATTAACATGAAGATGAATGCCACAAAGTCATTGGATCAAAGACAGCTAATCATGATGCCCGGGAGGGGGATCAAGCAGATAGATCGCCGAGATAGAAGGGCTGTGAAAAGCAAAACTAGAAAAGGAAGAAATTACACAAACTCGTGGAAAAGTGAATCATACAGATTGTGAGATAAAGCGTGAGTCTTCAGCTGCAATGAAAATATGGCTAGCGGAAAAAAGAGATGAAACTATGCAAGATTCTGTATATCTAGATAAGCTAGTAAGCAAGGCAGGGCAAAATGAGAAATCTATTTTCTGAAAGAGTCGTTTTTGCCGGATGAGAGAACCTCGCAATAATATGCCAACCCACATACAATTTCAAAGTGTGCATTTGTGTATGAGTTTACATGGTTATTGGATGTGTAAAGGGGGGGGGGGGGTACTTCTGTCATGGTGGCTGGGCTAAATGGGACAAACTTCGAATAGAGAGCACTAAGGGAGACAGAATGTGGGGAAAAACTGTGCTGAATTTCAGAGTTCAAAGAAAAACACTAAATAATGCATGCAGGGCAGAATTGGGCTGCTTTCTGCCGATAATAACTCTGGCAGTCTTAAAGGAGGCCAGCCAGCCTGTGTGTGTGTCAGGACACATTTAGAAGCAGCGCAATTAGAGCCTCCTGCGGTGAGCAACGGAGACCTGCCATAAAGGACTATTGAACTCTTGAGACATGGCCTGCACCTCCAACTCTGCTCTGGTTTAGTTTACGTCGTCTGGCACTGCCATCCCTACACACAAGGCAATCTCAGTCCAGACTGTTCTCGTTTGTGGTTCCCCGATGGTGGAATGAGCGACCAAATGCTATTAGAGCAGGGGCGTCCCTCTCCATCTTCAAATATCTCTTGAAGACTCATCTCTTCCAAGAGCGCCTCCCCTCCTAACACCTCTAACACCCTAGCACGTCTGATGCTAACTAACTGGGCACTTCTTTACCTCAGCTCCTTGCACTTTGTCTTATTGAGCAGATTTAGTACCTAGTCCTTACTGCAGGGTCCCCTACTAACTGAAGCTTGTGTGAGTGTTGTTGGTCACTTGTAAGTGGCTTTGGATAAAAGCTTCTGCTAAATGGCTAAATGTAAATGTACATTTACCAGTCAATATTTACAGCTGTCACTCAGCTTCAAAAAATATATATGCAAATATATCAGTGCGTGCCACTTTTCAGCAAAAACAGCATTTTCTGTTTGTATTCAACAGAGAGTGGCAGGAGATGACATGGATCAGTACCCATCATATTACTTTCTTGATCCACGTAGAAAGGTCTGTCATCCCCGTAGCTTGTAGGGATTTGGTGCCTTTTCACAGACACTAAAACAGATGCTTGCAGACACATGTACCTGGGCACTGCTGACTGATTAATACATTCACCACCAGGGCCTGAGAGTTACCATCCAGCTTTGTGTGTCAGGAATCAAATATTGGAAAACAGCAAAGAAATCAAAGTCACTATTTTGTGAAATCAGATTCTGAGCTTGCTTAGTTTGACAAGGCTTTTATCCCCTTGATAAAATTCATATGACATACAACTGGAAAACCTGTAGCACAATTTAGCCCTAATGCACACTCCCTCTCTGGCTCCACCTTGTGGTGTTTCAGTGCTACTGCATATTTGTCACCCATGTAGGAAAACAGTGTGACATGTATCATGGCCAAATTCACTTAAATTAAAATAACATAGGACAGGCACATTGCCTTTGAAAGCAACACAGTAATTGTGTCAATGATTGGAGTTGGGTAGTGAAATACAGTTGAAAGTTTCAACCTACACAGTACATTGCAGCAATGTTTGATTTTTCTGGCCAATGTGTATTCTTTACATGTAAATCGCTCTAAATGTTAAGGGTGTTGGGTGATGGGCAAGACAGCACCCTGTACACCTTGAGAGAGGAAGGGAAAGAGATGTTCTTGTGTGTTCTGTGCAAACAACTCACCTATCAAGCCTTCAATGTTGAGGTGAAGGTGACGGCACTTGAAGTCAGGATCTGCTCCATTCCTGTGGAGCACGATCTGAGCGATACACTCGTCTATCAACTTGTAGTACTGAGGCCTGCGGGAAGGAGGGAAGGGATGAATTTACAGAGGGATGGACAGAGAGAAAGAAATGGGGGGGAAGATAAGACGAGAGGGATGGAAGGAGGGTAACGAGAAGGAGAGTTTGTGTGGAGAATGCGTCACTCTCTGCAACGTACTTTACATGTTGTGTCCACAATGACAATGTATTTTACATTAACAAGAAATCTGGCCACTTCATGTGAGCAGAGGATGGGACTGACATAGAGCAAGTGGGTTCATTTGTTCAGATAAATGTGTGAACACACATGCTTCGTCACTTTGTCTTTGTCCGCAACTGAGATTGGCTGTCTGTGTGAGCATGACAGTTTGAGTTTCTTGTCACAAAGACTGATTGTGTGCAACTGTGTTCCTGAGAGTCTGTTGGTGTATGTCCAGCAGCCTGTCTGATCAAGCCAGCTTCACACAGACACTCAATTTTGGAGGTGTCTTATTCCCTGACCCCATTAGATGCTGCCAGAGTCACAAACTCAATACTTTATTTATTCTGTCTCCCTCCCTCCCCCGTCTCTCTCTCAGTCACCCTGCCTTTGTCTAACACTTATTCCAATCCCTCACTATACTTCAAGCTTTTCTCTTTTTTTTCCTAATGCTTAGATTTATCCATGGAGCAAGAGAGACATCTAGTGTCATTCTGGGAAACTGAGTCAAAGTGAAATATACTTATATTTGACAACATCCTAAATCTGACACTCTTCATGAGAACACATTAAATCCCAAACACTTCAAATTTACACATTAAGTATATTAGGAAAAAGGTGGTTGGTAGGCATAAGGCTATACATTTTGACAAATTCTAAACTAAACAGATGTCAATCAATGAATTTTTCTACATCTATTAAGCCCCACAGACTGACATGCATAGAATGTGCATGACTATAAGTATGACCATTTATATGACTGCATTTGTGTTAATTCCCTGGCCTCCATGTCAATTTGAGATTGAAATACAGTAAGACCAAGAATGAAAAAAAGAGCAAAGCAGAAGGTACTTTTTCATTCATTCCCACACAAATGCTAACCCTTCCATTCCTTGTGCGTACCTCCCTCATTCTTTCAGCATCTACCTAGCAATTTACCTAAACTCTCAATTTCTTCTTCATTATTGTCTCGCCCTCCACCTCCCTTTTCTTTTCATCTCTGTAATTACAGAGCTGTATTTTCTGCCACTCTACAGCTCTCCCTCCCACCCCCACTTCCTGTCTCTCAGCGGAGCCCATTACAGACCACCTCCATTGTGTTCCAGTGGATCACCTGGATGGAGACAGGATTAGAGAAAAGGAAGGACGGAAGAGAGAGAGGAGGGGGGTAAAGACTTCAACTGGGACCAGTTGTTTGGGCCAGCCTATCTTTTCCATCCTCACAATTTATTCCCCAAACTGTGCTAAAAATACACCACAATTTCCTGCCGGCCTGATACCATCAAGACAACACTGGACAATTCGAGTAACTCAATTCGAATATGTGCATGCCTGCACGTTTTTGTGTGTTTTGCCCATTTCCTGTGATATTACGTTAAGAAAACCATTCTTCCTTTTTGTGTTGTTGGGTCTGAAAGTGAAAATACTATATGTGTGCAAATGTGCACACCTGATTCCAAAAACATTATTCTACTCCCACCTTGTCGTTCAATCATTCTCTGTTACTTTCTCCTTTCTTTTTCCTCAGCTAAACCCTCAAGGGCTTTGAAAGAAACAGGAAGAGAGATTAGCATATTTCCGGTGATAAGAGGTGATGGTGCTCATCTCTGTTAAAATAGAATTGGACTTCTTTGCATGTATTAATTTCACAGATTTGGAAAGGTGCTCTAGAAAACAAACAGCAAATGAGGGGAAGGACTAAGAGGAGGGAGAGGTGGAAGAAGATAGGCAGCTGAAAAAACTGCAGAACTTCCTCCTTCTGAGACCACTTCAGAATGAAATTACATTGACTCTGGTGGATGGATGTGTGGCCTCAAATCAATTAGAGCCATTTATTACTCATAAAAGACAACTGCATCACAATAATGGGACAGTGAAGAGTAAGTCCCAGATGATACAGCATGTAGTCTCTTATCACAAAAAATATTATATCAACATATCAGCTGTGTGAAGATTTTATTGGGTGAGGAGGAACAAGTGTGAAAAAAGTACCAACATGTAAGAGTGTGTATATGTGCATGTGCGCTACCTGGCCAAATAATCATTACGGATCAGCAGCAGGTGCTGCATCACAGACAGGAAGTGGCTTTCGGCTTTGGAGTCCTTGGCGGTGTTGACCAGAATCTCAAATACTTCCCTCACATCATTGAAGGAAAACAAGTTAAGGTTCAATTAGCACACTGAAGTGAAGAGATTCAGAAAAATGTTAAATACACCATAAACAACATCTGTAACAGCCACTATAGCATAATCAGTGACAACTCTTAATAGTTTTGCAGCAACATTACTTATGCAAGGCTTAGAGGAGCACAACACAATTGTAGTGTAATACCAGTCATACAGACGCCAGACTTGTTCATCTGATAATCTGTGTTGTGTAGTGACAGTGTGATGTAATCTTGTGTCTTACGCAAGTACCCTGATCAGCTCTATCAGAAAGGTATGCTTATGTTTTCAAATTCATTTGACCTAATGTGTCACATTATCTCTGAGTTTATTATATATACAGCTAGTCACACAGGCAGACTGTGCATACACTGTAGTGAGCAGCCCTGGGAGACACCTGGTGTTGGAAAATGTAACTGCATGTCAATAACAGGAGACAGCATCACAGAAAATCCTTATCATCCTCTTCAAATATATATCTTTGATAAATCAAGACATCATCATGGCATTTGGTTCTACTGGGATAAACCATGATTGCATAGCATGAAGCTACTGAGGCATGGATTTCAGATCCAGGTGTCCCACTGTTTTCACAAAGTGGTCTAATGTTGCATGTGTCCACAATGATACCAAAGTGTAATAGAATGAACCATCAAGTCCATATGCAATAACAGAAATCAACACTTAAATAAGTAGATTTGATTGTTGTTGTGTACCTAGTTGGACTAACTCTTATGCGCATTAATACTGAAAACAGATCATTCAAAGCTGGAACAGAGCAATGACAAAGTCTACTGGTGCTTGGATGTTTTGCTGTCTTCACAGCGCTACAGTAGCTAAAGCCTGTGAGATGCTAATTGGCAAAGATGAATTCTGAATGTTAAAAAAAAGTCCACAGAGGGTTACAGTGTCCCTGGGGCCTGCAAGCTTAAGCTTATTAAGTATGAAAATATTAATTTTGCCTCTGTCTTGGAAGAAAGTGGTCAGACTGATTATAGAGGGGAGGAAAGGAGTGAACTTATGTGTAGATAGTGGACTCATTTTTATAATGCAGGGAACAAATGCATATGATTCTATGTACTATCTGTCTGAAACATACATGTTTTTCATTATGAAAAACAAATTCAGTGAATCAATGATCAAGCTAGCAATGCAATGTAAACACAAAACTAGTATGCACAATTATGTTCCAACCAGGTTATAGATTTTGTCAGGATGATACTTTTTTTAATTTTCAAAGTCAAAAAGTAGACCTTGAATTTCTACAAAGAGACAATTTTTCCCAGTGTAAGGATATTCCATCTCAATGCGGATGTCATCAAGACGTGCTTTGAGGTCCTCAGAGTCATCTTCTGCCTGCTCATCAAACACTGTAAGTTGCACCCTCAGCTCTTCATTTTCTATCGTCCGCACCTCCTGCAGGGAGAAGGATGGGATGTAGGCAGAGGGATGAAAAGGCAAGAGGGAGAATGACAGGAAGAGAGTGACAATCAAACATTGAGTTTGGACAGTTGAGAGAAAGTTTTCACCGCATATGAGTGTTAGTCGGCCAGTCAGCAAGACAGAGCCATCAAGAGTAAGAGAGATGTGAAATGTGTGAGACTGTGCAAATGTGTGTTGCTGGAGAGTCACTTTGAGAGAAAGATCAAAGGAGTGTTTTCTGTACCGTCAGCAGGTCTCTGAGTCCCAGTCTTAGCAGTTCAGAGCGAATATGGATCCTGAAGTCCAACTCCTCTCCTCGGCTGATTAAGGCATTGATTAGCTGCATGCAGCCACCCTGCCAAGAAACACATCATAAAGTCAGATTTACAATTCAGACAAACTGGTGAGATGACAAGTGTCACAATATTTGTCAGCTAAGTACATCTTTTACACAGCAGACTGCATTAAGTAGTGCACAAAAACACAGAGAGGGATTTACAATTATTTAAGTGTGTGCATTTGTGGACGGTTTATACCTTAAGAGCAATGTTGTGATTGTTCATGCCTGCAAGGAGAGGCTGAAACCTCTCAATGTCCTGTCTCTCAGCCTCCTCTGTAATGGCCTCCAAAACACGTTCATGGCTGGAAAAAAAAAAACAGAGAATGACAAAGTAAAATAAAATGTTATGAATGTAGCTACATTAACAAAACACATGGTATGAAAATGTGACATGCAGGCTAAATCTGATATGCAATTGTTCAATTACTAATGCCAATGCTAGGTTGCTAGTCAATAGAGCAGTTCAAGATTGTAAATTGGGGTAACACTTTATATTAGACTTGTGCCCCACAGTTCAACTGTGGGTGGAGGTTACCATAATTTCTGTCTGTTCAACTTATTAAATGGCATGGAGTTAACCTTTCACTAATGCTTACAGGTTCTCATTATGTTCCAAAATGGAGATGGCAGAGAGCAGCCTCACAGCATCCACCATCATATGAGGCACCCTGGGGTTGACGGCTCTGACCAGCAGAGGAATTCCCTCATCTGACTCCAACATGGATTTTAGACCGTACTAAAGGGGAGAGAAAGGAAGGAGAATGAAAGAAAGCAGAACAAGGTAAAGTCAGTCAGGGAGCACTTACTTCAGGCAAGAGAAAAGCAGGGCTTCTATGGTTCTAATTAAAGTGTTTACATCACAAGAATGAGTCTCTTTTGGTCCAGATAACATTTACACTGACTATAACAACTTTGAAAAAGACATACATATTTTTTTTTCTATAGCATTGGTGTAATAATCTGACAAGAGATAGAAAATTTAAAAACTGTACATGGGGAGCACAGATTGCCTGACTACCATCTATAGTTGGCATTATTACTATAGGTTGTTATCAGGGACAATGATACCATGATTATACCTATGCTATTGGAGATTTATTGTTTAGTCCATATGTATTAATATATCCAAAATCTAACATTGACCTATAGGGTAAAATTTACAACTAACTGATTAATCTTCATTAATAAACGTAAGAGTGACTTCTTTTAAATTTTATTAAAATTTAAATTTACCCGTTTTAACTGTTTCAAATTTGGTCTGTCCGTACCTTTAAGTTTTTAGCTGTTATGACACTGATCTTAGCTAAAGCCATATGTTAAAGTAGTGAATCAATGTGTCTCTTAGGTACCATATAATTGATACTTACTTATGAAACGTGATAGATTTTGAAGAGATTTATACTGGTTACGTACAGATAGATACATCACTGCACAAAATACTAAAAGCCTTCTAAAATGTTACCAGTGTCTGCACTCATCGTTATGAGTAGATCAAAGTTGGTCTCATTGTTTTCATGATGCCCTCTAGTGGAAGAATAGCTATACTGCAACAAGGACAGTATATGGGCTAATGATTCTATCACAGGTTCTGCCAACAAAAGGATTAGGTACTTTGATTTAAGTAAAGAAACAAGTGTCCTACCTTGTTGTTCATAAAGGCTTTTAGACATCGAATGATCTCGTGTTGGCATTTCACTCCCATCATTCTAGTTGAAAGAAGAGAGGACAGACAGACTGAAAGGTGTTACAAACACACTGCTACAAAGAATTAGTTGCCTATTATTTGGTTTAAATGTCTTACGGGAACTCGTCTTTCTCCTCCTGTAGTTTTCTAAGCAGACTCAGCAGCAGGGCCAGGCCCTCATCTCCAAAGTTCTGCACCCAACTGGAAAATTACAAGACCACATGATTAGTACACTTTTTTTCACATTTCATTGTACACCTTTTCCCTTTGGCATTTCCCATTCCCATGGAATACATTTTGCTAAAGTTAATCTGGCGATTTGTATTTTGAAATGCTTTTGTCTACTGGATATGCCCTTTTACGTGCTAAATGAGAAATTAATGGTGAAATTAATGGTGACAATGAACCGCATGCATTAGCGGTATATACTGTATACAGCCTAACTTAGTAGACTATTATAGTGAAGTTGTGAAGTTGTCAAGGTCTATCATGACGTACTTGTATTTCTTGTAATAAAAAAAAAAAAATCAAGTAAAAAACTGCTTGTTTTTGCTGATTGACTTGTTGAATCTGGTAAAGTTTCACCCTAAAATAAAACCTGTTGGACTAACAGCCTTATGTTTTTAATTACGATAGCTGAGCTGTTATTCTCTTTAAAGGTTAAAAGGAAAATAATGAATAATAAACAAAATGAATCACTCGCTTTAATTTGTTTGAAAAGTAATTGTTCATTAAAGTGCAAATAAAATGTTTTACAACTTCGAATCACAGTGGATTCATCTCAAGTCTTCACACTGATCAACAAAGAAAGACTCTGTAATGTCAAAGTAAAAATAAATCTATGCAAATTTATGTAAATTCAGTAAAAATATAAAACAAAAAATAAGTTATTATGTAAATATTATCCCCTTTAATGTGATTCACATAAATCATCACTGGAGCAGCCAGCCATTTTAAGAAGTCACATTATTGTGTGCGTTTCCATGGAGATGGAGCAAATGTTTTTCGCTGTATTTGCCCACTTTATTTTGTTATTTAGAAGAAGCTTCTTTAGCAGCAACTGAAGCCTTTGTGAATCTTTGCTGCCTTTGCGTGTCTGAACACTGCAGTGTTTTATGATTTTTTTTCTTGCCAAACAGCTCACAGTCTGTAGAGTTGCATGATGATCATTTTTTAACCTCTGTCCCTAGTCAAGTGAATTGTTGTCTGAACTCTGACTTGGCCAAACCAAAGGCTATTTCTATCTGCACTGTATGTATCTGTATGTGAGTGTATGTATGTATTACCTGACAGGGTTGTTATTGAGTGACACTCGTAGAGATTCCAGACAGCTCAGCAGCTGTGCATCTCTGTAGTCTGACTTTAACTCCTGAATGTACATCATGGCTGATTTGGAGCTTTCCTTCTGGTTTTGACCCTAATGAACAAAAACAAACAGACACAGCAGGCACACAAACACAAAATCAATTTGTTTTCTGCATTTATGTTTGTCTTCTGTAATTGGTTTCATTTCCACAAGGAAGCACAATGGGAGGGCAGAGAGGGCAAGAGTCAAGCCTAATTTGAAATGTAGATTTTTCTGAATTGAAGGGTACTGCGTTTAGGATTTTTCTCTTTATAGGCTTATTTCACAGTTAAATTAACTGTACCAGCAACCATCTGTGCCTGGTTATGTGGGTCCTTCGAGCTACTTGCCTTCAGCACCTGCTGCTTTTTAAAGAAAAATAAAGTAACAATATCTTGAACATAGATAGTCAAGGAAAGGCCTTTGTCTGCATCTATCTCAACAATACGTCTAAGATGGCAGTATCACTGTATTATCTGGTCACTTTTTTAATCCAGCCTTGAAAACTTTTTCATCTGACTTCAATCATTTTTTATGACAAACTGAATATGACAAAACAGGCCCAAATGTAGCACTACATATTTAGTATAGGGTGATGTAGCATGTAAAGGTCCAAATGCTATGTAACTGTTCCATGCAGCTCTCTGCAAATTTCCTTCTGCTTATGTTGGTACTCACAGCTTTAGATGTGTGGAGGTACTGAGAGACCATCTCTCGCTTAATCATAATGTCTTTCTCTCGTAGAGGCTGCTGCTTCTCCTCATTCAGGTTCATATCCACCTGGAGAAAAACAGGAGGAGGGAGAGAAGAAGAGGGAAGAAGAAGGATGGAGGGACAAACCAAGTACTGTAAGACAAGTATATATAGTACAATGAAAACTCTGTAGACACAAGCAATTAATATACTGGGGGGATTAGGGGGGATGTTAACTAGTCTTTCCCAAATTGGACATATGATAGATAAAGCCCAGAGCGGAATGCTAACAGATGTTCAGTTTAAAAGTAGCAGAAAATACTACATTACTTAAAAACTTTTTATTTATCATTTCATACATTGGAGTTTGCTTGACTCAAGGGATTTGTCCTATGTGCTGTGTGGTACTCTTTTACAATGATCATTTTTTTCAGACATTACACTATGTATTTAACTGTATTGAGGTAATTCTACATGAGGGTTTATTCATTTAGTGAATTAGTCACTCACACACACACACACACACACTTTTACAGTCTTTCTCACCAGCATCTGTTCGAAGACCTCCAGGACGTATTCATCAGAATGATCGCGGTGGCGGGAAATTTGAGCTCCCACCGCGGCAGGCTGTGTTATGGTTGACCGGCGGCGGCTGGGCTTTCTCCTGTCCTTTTTCATCCTTACGCCAGGAAACGCCCAACTGACGAAAGGCAGACAGGAGGAAAAGAGAAGCAAAACTGCAGGGAATCATCACGGCAAAAGCAAAATGAGGTAAAGAATCAATCACCTCACAGTTTGAAGCTGGGTCTACTGTCTTAATACCAATGTTAATTAATTGAACAATAATAAAACACCCAAGAGTTACCTTCAATTGAAGAATTTTATAAATAGAAACCCTTAGCTGCGTGATAATTAGGACAGACATTACTAATAAGTCAACATGCTGCTGGTAGTGGAAATATATGACTGATTAGAATAAACAATGGGAATTTTCTGGTTTGAACAGACTTTGTGGTAAACGAATAGCTTTTATAATGGTCAGGGTCATGAAGAAAAATACACCATATCAGCTGAAAAAGGAACTTACATAATGACCTCCGTAAGTGATCAGAAAATGAATTCAAGAGCATGATTCTGGCATCTCCGCAGGGTCATAGTCTATGCTGCAGATTTACGCTGTCAATGCAACCGGCGCGGCATCCAACGGAGGCGAAACACAGACCAACACACAGGATTTATCTGAGACAGGCGATACCGTGACAGTGATCAAAGGAACAGTGACATGATGAATCACACAGGATAGTGGAAAGCCGACTAACCCATCTGCCAGGAATCAGCCGCCTGAGTCTCAGGAGCAATTGTTAGGAGAATATAAAATTTAGCAAGAACTCACAGATGACAGAGAAGACAGATGAGGAGGAAAAAGAACATTGAGAGAAACATTATGACAGTGAAATGATCCAGAAACACAGAGAGCACAGCAGGACAGAGGGAAACCCTGTGAATAAATCACTGTAGTAACTCCATCCAATTATACATACACATTTCTAGAGGACATATACATCTAAATTAAGAGTAAAGACATTCTAAAATGAGTGGATTAGCACATTTGGAAGGTAGAAATTGCAGGTGATCAGCAGTCAACAGTCAATAATGGGTCAGAGAGGCGTCAATAAAACAGGGAAGAAACTGGCACCATTGTATCTTAAATAGTTACACACTAGCATGTCTTGGCCACTAGATGTCAGGCTACATCCAATAATGTTCCCACAGGAAATCCAGTGCAATCAGTTCAACTTTGAAACCAGACAAACACATGCCCTGACAAGGTCCATGCAGAGCACATTACATCACAGTATCTCTAATTAGAATAAGCAGAACTAACAGTAGCATCACAAAGGAACATATGAAGCACTGAGAAAAAACCAAGGTGAAAAATGCTGTTTTCAGGAATCCTATCATAGTTAGAGGATGATGACACAAACATGCAAGTTCTTGATAGTTTATTTGCCTAGTATTCAAATTTAAAGTCAAGCTGTTTTCCATGTATTTTGACAGAGGACTCTAAAAGGCACAATAGTGCTATACTATGTCAGCAACCTACAAGACGAATACGTCTGGACAAAACACCCCCCGCCCCTTGTTCTGACATTCGAGACCATGCAAGCTCAGGGACTGGTCTGAGCTGCAGAGGTCTGAGGGTCAAGAGGTCACGCTGTAAAACACAGAACAGGGTCTTTTTTAAGTCTTTTTATTTAGGAAACACACACAAACAGACTGAGAGCAGTGCTATTCACAGATGTTTCCCTTTCTCCTGTTGTTAGCTAAAGTCTGAGAGATGCACTGGCCTCTCAATGATTCAGCTTGTAAACAAAATAGTTTTTCTCATGTCTCTCTATATTGAATTAAGTTATTGGTAAATGTAAAAATTTGAGGTACGGGATGAAGACAAAAGCACGCACATAAATCAACTGTTGCACAAAACCACAGTTGTAGCTTTACATTTTTCACAACACAAGTAAACAAAATGAAAGTCATGACAGGTTCTTCCAGCATTGCTGCTTCATTATCTCATGTATCAGGTACTGTGCTATGAATAGCAGCAAAGACAAACTGGCAGACTACTAGTAAATCATGATTCAACTTTATCAATGGATTTTGAATACAATTTGAATGAAAACAAAGAAACGTTCAAAGAAAGGAATGGAAACCATCAACACTGTGACTGCAGCTTTTGCAAATGTAATAATCAAGGCCATTTTACTCTAGTAAGACCTGATCGAGGAAATTACACCAAAACTATTAGACTAGTAAAATGAACAATCTACTCAGTAATACATCTGGTGACTACTTCAGTAAATCCTTTCTTCCTTGGATTATCAGTTCTGTATTTTGTAATTCTACTAAACGCTCTGCGTATTATTGGCTTCATTTATCATTTACCTCAAGATATTATTCACTGTCTGTCAGCTCTATTTTAAAGTTAGTCTTGTGTGATGTACCATTCACGCATCTTGAGATACAGCTAAATAACAAATATAATTCTATTTCAGTACATTGTGATATGTTTGTTTTGTCACTTGTTGACTGCGCTGGTGTGAATGCGCTTTTCTTGCCTATTGGGTGTCAGACTACCCCCAACGATGTCCCCCTGGGAAACCCACTGTCAGCAGACATGCTTTCAACTGTTAAAAATCTTCAGACATGCCCTTAAATGTTCTGAAAAGGGCACAAACTATAACATCAAAAAGTCTATCATCAACATAATTAGAAGGCATGTTAGAATCATAAACTATCACATCAAGAAAAATGCCAAGCAACAGCTTAGACATGTTTCTAAGTTACTAAGTTTGACAGGACACTGCAGGGTTTTGCACTGCACAATGTGTCATTCGATGAAAAACAATTTTGCGGTAAAAACTGAAATGTTGAATGCATGATAAAGTCAAAGGATTTAAAAGTAAGGACATACCACTTTATGAGACATTGCCATTAACACAGAAGAGACTGAAGAGGGACAAGCTAGTATCAAATGGGTAAAGTAGATACTCAATGTTGTGATATCAAAAACAAAAATGTGGTTATTAAGCTTTCTCTGATATTTGCCATACAGCTGACACACACTTCCAATGTGTTTCTCTCAAATACAGTGCAGGTTTGACTGATTTCCGCTTCAACTGTGTTTTGTAAAGAAATAATTCAAGACCTGAGATTTTGCAAATCAGTTATTCCTTCAGCAGTGGATCCACATAAGTATGTGCATGTGTGTGTGCATGTGTAAGCCTGCTGACAGCGTTCACATCCTAATAAATCACATCAAATGAACGAAGCCGAGAAATTAAATTAATAGAGGCTGCTGACAAAGCAAGGTTTTGTTCCAATTATGCTGCATTTTGTTTCTGTTTTTCTTTGTTTTTTAGACAACCAGGCCTGCTGCTTTTACACAGTGTTGAACTAGAGCTACATGATGTTAGAGGTACATGGGGTATGTGATTAATTGTTCTAATCCAGGTTTCAGGTTTAAGCCAAAACACACTGTAGCCTCCTCCAGGTGTCTAATTTAAACAGATGGCTTTACAAAACTCGAGCCTCACTGACCAAACACCTGGTAAAGGAGGTATGGAGTATTTTTAGACACATTTACTGTATAGATTTTGTAACAACCTTAGCGTAGTTATTATGACCTCCTGTGCCTGTGTCAATGGATGTCTACAATGAGTTGGGCTGTCCCTTTACTACAACTGCCACAGGTGGACAAGATAATTGGACACTCTTCTGTAGCAAGAGAGTGAGAGGCAAAGAGAAGGGACAAAGAGAGGGAGACAGAAAGAGGGCACTCTGATTATGGGGGCAGCAGTCACGATAAGGAAGTTTCGCTTACACAGCTGCCATTAAATAACAGACCCTCAATCAGCAACAGACACATGCAAACAAATGTGGTGGTGCTGTCAGCCCACAGAGCGGAAGTATACAGCTGCCAGTAGGCACAGTGGATTCTGGGTAATCACACGGCAAACTGAATATGTGTGTGTCAGGAAGAGAGCTGCAGACACAGAGGAAGGGGGAGGAAGAGGCAAAAAACATTCATGAATTTAACAAACTGTAAATTTCCGCTTTTCAAACCACAAGTACAGTTATGAATATAAGCACCCGTAGACAAACTCAACCACAGTGTTAGAGTCAGGATCACCACCAAGGAGTCAAATGGGGCCATAAGTGCTGTCTCTTTGTCTGAGAGAGGCCTAAAAACAACAATGAACCACTTCAGAAACACTTTCAGAACTGCTAAGTAGCAAGGACTAAATTAAATGGTTAAGTACTAATTAGTTATTCACATAGTTGGGCAATAAAGCTGAATTCAACACCACAATATTAATAATAATATTTTTTAAATACAGTATATCACAATACTGCAATGAATGCATAGTTAGTGTATGTATCAAATATGAGTCTTCAGCTGTTAAGCATTGCATCAGACAAAACTGTATAAAAACAAGCTTCACTAACTTACTGTTAGTTTTTAATTACAATCTGTTTGAAATTATTACATTTAAGGACAGTTTTGGGAAACAAGTACATGATATGATCATGAAGTAATCCACTAAAAGTCCATATAAAACGATACTGGATTATTCCCTGACCCTAGATATTCATGCTACTGTGAATATTATAATACCAAGATAAAAATCTGCATGAATCTGTGTGAATGCAGTGTGAGCTACGTTGATCCTTAACATAACACGAAAATAATCCACTCAGCCTGTGGTGTAAAAGGCACTACCTACACAAACTGAATAAAAGTACATAATCCTACTAAGATAAATAGAAAAAATGGGTTCTGGACTACCAAGATATACATGGATATCGCAGTCAATCATGTTTATTCAATTGTGGGAAGCCAAAATGATCAAAGTGATCAAGATTAAACTTTGATTAATTGTTCCCCCCTACAAATGATAAGATAAATTTTTCTGAGAAGTTAGCTCCATATATACGTGCTCTGAAGGTTTTTCTCTACTTTTGAGCAAACACCAAAATCACAAAACTCTTTGATTATAATTCAGAGAGCTCACCAAGCACAGACCACCAGTTAAATGAGCTGATTTATCTAATCAGCTAAAATGAGCTGATTAGATGAAGTGGTGCATGTGACAGGCTCCCCGTTAATACAGTTTAGGTGAACGTTAAGCCACTAACACCTCACCATGGTAAGCAACTCCTACACAGTGGCCACGGTATAATATGGACACTTACCAAAGAAATACAGGCGATACTATATTCAATTTACGTAATAATAAAATAATTCTGAAAATTAAGAAGATTTAATCAAGACTGTCGGTTTGACTTAGCCAGTGCCAACACCGAAAAAATGAGCAAAAAAACTTCCTAGTAGAGAAGGAGTTTCATTCACTCACAAATGTGAATTTTTGTTTTGTTTTGTTTTTGATTCAATATTAAGTATTCATTATTTGTCACCAATAATACTTGGTTTCCACCAAGGGATTGGCAATCAGAGGCCTGAAAATTACCCCATCTGATTATGCTTTTAATAAGTGCTAAAAGTGAACCTAAAAATTTAATGTGCATGTGTCTCTGGACAGGTGTAATCAAATTTTAAAACTATATAGTTGTAACAGTTGCGAGTAAGGGGATATTTACAAAAAATAAGAATTCAAGGGTGGTGCAGTGATTGCTGCTTTGCACAAATCCCCTGAAGTGCCCTAAAGCAAAGCCCCTTACAAAACATCTACACACACTCCCAGACACACATCCAGTACACATGAGTGTTCCAAAGGGAACATAATTACACATTACATGAAGGCGGCAGCAAAAATAAGGAGGATGGGGAATGGGCTCTGTCTGTCTGTCTGTCTGTCTGAGCCCAGACAGCTGAAGAGAACGCAAATCAGCAGAGGCATTTGGCTTGCGACAGCGATGAGCCAGTCACAGACTGTTGCTGATGTTTCTCTGTGTGCGCATACCTACACCTTATCTGTGCATACATATTTAAGTAGCAGGTCCTGAGAGCTGCGAGAGATTTTATGTAAATCAGAGCAAGAATGAAAACTGAGTAAATGCAGACTGGCAGAAGGCAGAGTGGACATTTTTAAAGGAAAATGTGAGAGGCAGCTACAGTTCTGTCAGATGATCATTCAAAACTGTGGCACACTAGGTTAATACTGCATAATAAGGAAAAAATATCATTTTTCAGACAGGTATTACAAATGTGATAAGGATGTGACAGAACTTGTACATGCCTTAGGTTACATTTAAATTAAGTGAGTAACATTCTATCATTAGCGTAAAATGTCAGTCTTATATCCTGTATTATTGTCATTCCTCAGTACAGAATATTATGAATAATGATGGATTTGTTTCCCTTATAGTTCAACTATTTCACCTATTCCTAGAGCTCCCAGCATACCACTAATACCAACATCAATGTGTCCTCTGAAATCAAACTGAGATCAGTCATGATGCCACCTGCTGAAAATCTATGAGACACTAGTAGAGCTGGGAGCATTCACATTTTCTTATGAAACTAGGAATGGAAATGCAAATAAGGAGGCCCTGTCAACCTATATATGCTTTACAAATTGTTAAAGCCTCTATAAATAGACTCTAGACCCAAACATCTCTGCTTATAAAATGTATAAAGCATTATTTTTACCATTCCACACCATACCCCATGAAGTCAAGACTTCAGAGGGTATTTATAGAAATAGAGAGAAAACAAATGGCCTGTCTGTTAAGATGGATGTGTGCTTATTGCACTCATATTTCTGTTTGTGTTTTGTTATTTGTAATGCAACATGTGGTACTGGGGCTGTAACATTTCTGGATACTAATACTGTGTAGATAGGTCTGGGGAGACAGAGTTGGGTGGGGGAGGGGAAAATAGGTGAGGGAGAGGGCTGTGATGGTGATGTGTGGAGAGGATGGGTGAGGTGCTGAGTGTATGGAGTGCGGCAGCAGGGAGAAAGTAGGGTGGAGATGCAGGGTAATGGAAGTGTGGGAGAACACATATTATTCCTGCTGAATAAGTTTTATACGAAGTTGAAAACCTCTGAGCACTGAACATTAAGTTGAAGAAAAAGATGACTGTGGAGATACAGTGCAGTGTGTGTGTGTCATCTTGTTAACTACGCGGAGTTAATATTGCTTACAATGTTGCCATGGCTACATACTTATGATATCATACAGGGGGAAGCAGTACTTAGGCCGGCACACCCAGACACAGCTGAAACTTTCCTACGCTCACAGCCGAAGCAGGAAATTGCCAACCGCTCTTGAGTATTGCACACTCACATAGCTGCTTGGTTAACAGTGTTCAAAAATAAAAACCTTACCTCCCATTTTTAAGAGTTCACTTTGCCCTGTAATGCTCATTTGAGCATTATACTAAGAGAACTAGGCATGATAATGTTGTAGTCATCGTTTCTGAGGAACCCTGCCTGTTGACACATGCTGGGTCAGTTATAACTTCCAAGCAACTGTGACAAGGAAAAACAGAAATATTGAAAAGAGAGCAAAAGACACAGAGAAGCAAAAATAAAGAGTCCCCAAAATAGCAAAGGCAATATTTATACCAATCCTGCGGTGACTCTTAGAGGTCAGTGACTCCACTACGCCACGACGTCTTCCAATTCTTTCACATCCGATCTTCTCTAAGCTGCACTTTTTAATGCTCCTACACGCCTCAATGACCTACTAACTCAAGGTCCATCTGAGTGCACTGACTGTCTGTGTGAGAGATATTATGATTGTATGTCAGTCCAAGTGGGGCATGTTTGCTGCATGACTGCTCCTTGTCCTTGGTCTACTGTTGTTAATGGAGACACAAAACCCAACCGCCCCCACCCACTACCTTTTAAAACAAGGGAGGCCACTGTTGCCATGTCTCTCTTTTTGTTACTCTCTTTCTGTCTTCTCAAACTGAATGTACAAACTTTAATAATCAAAACTCAGTGAAATGTCAAATGCCAAATCATGCTGCACAATAAACAGTAATTTTCTGTGTAGTCCACAGCAACAGGTTGTGTAGTATGTATATACCATAATGCATTTGTGCAGGTGGGTGCAGGTTAGGCCACATTCAGATCACTTTCAGCCAAGCCTCATTCATTTGAATGAGATCACTCTGATCTCAAAAACACAACTGCCTAGAAACAAAGCTGAACCTGGTACTAACTGGTAGTAACAAAGTGCTGTTTTAGGCCAATCGTATACGTGTTCACACACATTCCTGGTAGTTACCTTGTAGCATATTTGTAAAGTTTCATCAGTATCATGCAACCAATGAAATTGTAGATAAAATAACATCATTGTAATAACTTCCCTGAGTTACAAAATCCTGTCTAACAGTATCATAAACCTTTGTGCACTGTTTTGCCATCTAATGATCCTTCACACCTACAGTTCTAGGACTCAGCTGGACTTCCTGGATCATATTTCATCAATTCATCTGTGCCTGAAAGAACACACCCCCACCAACATAGTCCCTTGCATTCTTTTAACACAGGGCTGCTTTCAATCTGAAAGCCTACTTAGAGAGTCTATTAAAGCATACACTGAGCAAGAGGTAAGGATAAATGTTTATCTACACAGGATATATTTAAGATAGAAGTATATTTTTATGCTTCAAGTCTTCAAGTCTATTGTCTTCTACTTTACATGTTTAACTACAGCCACAGTACTGTGCCTGAACACATCATGTGTAGATACAGACAGACGACTGAAGATGCTGCTCTGCTAACATGCTGCTTTTACCTCACAGCCTGTGTAGACGTTGTGTAGCACATACAGAACCAAGAACTGCAGCGCACATACAGATAACTGAACACCCCCAGTAACTAACCTGACAGAAACACCAGCCGGAGTTTATGCCAATTCAGAAAACTTCTCCATCCTAACGAGGAACCCTAACCCTAACCCTAACCGCTCCACAGTCCTATGTTTCATATGAAAGTGGCATACATTCAAAATGGGAGTTGGTTTATCTCCTGTGTGTATTTCCAAAAGTTCCAAAAAGTGTAATCTCTTACTTTACTCCACTATTAATGATGCATGTAACTTATTTTTAAGCTGCTTTGCTGCAGTGCTCATAGGTTGTCATCACTGACTCTTCCAGCATGTATGAAACTGCCTTCAGAAATCACAATATGGTATATGTGCGTACACTTAAATCAAATGGGAAAAATATTCTTAGATATATACTCTCCAATTCTGTATAATATAATAATAAACCACAATATGACTCGTAGTTAATACCACTCCTCTAAAATATTAAAACCCCTAAAATAACATTTGTCAGAGGGCAAAACCAAGGAGACAGCCAAACAAATACACATGCACACATGAACAAACACAACAACAACAAAGATAAAACGTCACACACCAACAACCATGCAAAGCTGTGTGTAGGAAACAAAGAGGGGAGGGCAGATTAAACAACACAAGACTGTGGCTAAGCCTATAATTTGGCAAGGAGCAGGATTTTACGAATGGGTTTCACAGAAACACTCAGAGATATTTTAAGGAAGTACATCTGAGTCACTGACACTAATAGCACACAATTCAATTATGTCCTCAGAAGGCAAGAGAAAGTGGGGGGGGGCAGAGGATGGCTATGTTCATATGGGTCAGGAGAAAACAAAAGAGGTACTTAATAATACGGTCAACCCCCACCTACATAACCATGTCCCTGCAGTATCAACAGCACAGTTCCCCCATCATCATCACCAACCACAAAGAGGTTATTTTACCTTCATTATTCACAAGTAACTAAATCGCAGCATCAAGCCAGCAGACAGAAATACTGACCAGAAATCATTTACTGAAGAACTTCACATTTGATATTCACAAATTGTATTCTATCAGCTATTTTCAGATTCAAAGGCAGTTATGACAACAAAAGCACTTTGAAAGTAATGCATTGCCACAGTTGCAGAGTTTAGCAGAATACCGTTACACATTCTCCTGCAATACCTCCACAGAATACAAAATGACGAAACTATCAAGATTAGTAGACAGGGTGCATGTGCTCTTTAAGTTTCCTTTTAATCTGTGGAACTTTTGTCCCTATAATATAATTCCTGCATTCCCACTCGTAAAGGTTTCCACAGGTTAACTGCTATTTCTATAGCTTGATGCTGTAACACCTCCAAAACAAGCTTTAACTTTGTAAGTTGATTTGTTTCACGACTGCACGCTTCTGCTTACTTTGCACTTCTAACAGTCATTTCAATACTATTAAAAAAAACACTCCAGAGGTTATTTGTTAGGCCTTCGGTGTCATTTAAATAACGGCTGTATCCTGAAGCCTGGAGTCATAGGAGAGATGAAACTGCCACACAACACATTTGAACTCTTCCACCTACACACATCGTCTCCTCACAAGCGGAGGAGAGCATCCTTTGCAGTAACATTCCTCACACACAAACGCAACCTCACATACTGCATACAAATCTCAAACTTTTACCTCCATCTTACCACAATAACTGGTTAAATGTCACCCACACAGGCAAATTCTCTCTACCTCCCTCATACCCTCACATACTCAGTCCACTGTACCAGCACACTGAGACGTAGCTAATGTGCATGCATCACCAACCACTCCTACTGATGACTGCAGCCTTCTGAATCAACAGAGACAGAGCCATGGTTTGTTCCTGTGGTGGCTTAGACACCCAACAGCTAGCTCATTACATACCTATGATCTAAGATAGGCTTATACAGTAACTGAAGAGAACTGCCCAAAAAGAAACTGCAAAAAAGAGGAAGAGCAAGAAAAGTTCTTCTTTATAAGTCTGCCCATGTCCACTGCTGTGTGTAATGCCACTATATTAACTCAGGCAGGAGCTAAACCCTCTGGATAACAAACATGTGGGAACTGCTGATAAATGGGTTTCAGTGTATCACAAATTCTCAAATACACACCAGTACCCAAATAAAAACTAGGAGTGTGAACCAAACACATACAATCTGGGTTAAAAAGGGACATAATAACAAAATAACTACCCATACCTAGACTACGTTCACATAGCAATGTAAAACTGCACTAGAATTACAATGTAATTCCCTCAGATATTAATTCCATCTCCGAGTTTCTCTTTTGAACAAAAATCTGTGGCCCCATCTGTCTTTCTTATTCACAAACATCCAAACAGGACACTTAAGAGAGTCATTTGAAGTGGATTTCCATTTTACATTCTGGTGTGTTTCCAGCTAAGATACAATTGACAAATTTACTTCAATTACTTTGTCATCGGCTCTTATTTTGGGTATAATTTGGACATTTCCCATGGCTGTTGTCAGTAGATTGTACAGCATATGCAATGTGATGTACAGGAGTAAACACTTCATAAGACATAGCCAACACAAGCGACACATTTTCCTGTGTTCTCAAGTCACAGAAGGTCCTTAAAAAACATGTACAGACAAAGCCCCAGATTTCTGTTAAAAAGAGAAACCCAAATATTGTTCAGCTTTATTTGAGATTTATCCCATATTAAACATTAGATGCTACTGCCTGGAGTCTGACACAGTTCCATCTACTCATTAGGCGACTAGGAGCACTAAAGCCTCTGCTATACGTCAGCTCACATAGTGATTACAATGAGAAGTAATGACAGATTTCAGGTTAAGCTTAGTTTCCTACACTCCTCGCCAAGACACCGCAGGGTGTGCAGCTAAATTGCCTCCACAGCCTCGAATGTCTTAGCGTCTCACTCTATTCCTACTAACAGGCCTAAACTGCTATCCTCCACAGACTCAGTTGTGAGAGTGGCACATAGGCCCGTGCTTTTTTTTTACAGTTGTTGTCTTGAGACACACAGGGCAGTCTGAGATTAGCTGTAATCTGTCAGGGGGAGACTAGGGAGAGTCACAGGGAAGGACTGACACTGTAATCCTAACTAAGCCCCCCATACACAGCAGAGGTGACACACACAGTCAAGAGCATTCATATCTGTGAGGATCAGTCTACAGGTCTGTCTATCCAGCTCTTTGCTGCTTGTTAAGAGGACACAAAGATTATTTGTGTACATGTATTTGGAAACTCCCTCACAACACTGTCTTCTTTCACTGACCAGCTGATTGACTGAGGAAGAGCATCACCCTCTATGAGCTTATCAATGTATGACTAACACACTGTGGTAGTGGTCAGCCAATGATCAGTGTAACTGCAGATCTTTTTTTAAAGCCATCAGCTATCACATCATCACACAGCAGCTGTCTTGACTATACCTAACTAATAACTGTAAATGTGTGCCAGTCTGCTAAAACTAGCCACTGAAATAACCAAAATACAATTTAATTATTGTAAAAAATAAATAAATAAATAAAAAATTATAAAACGTAACTGAAACACTGTTCTGGTCTTTTATTTTTTTTAAAGTGTTAATTGGGTGGGAAAGGTGAATTGTAAATCTCTCTATGGATTCATCATTGATGCACAAAAGTCCTGAATGAGGATTCAGAGGGGTTTCCATCTTAATAGCAGACTTCTCCGTCTGGTGGCTATTTTTGAATACAGTGGGTGGTGTCATAAGAGGTTATAGCTGTAGCATCTCCTAATCCGACATGGGGGGGGGGTTCTGAAGCTATGTGACCATCGTACAAGCACTGAAGAAGCGTACTGGCAACTTAAGAAGCAACATACCTTGGCCAGCTCAGTCAGTCTTATTCTACAGAATAAACACATAACTTCAGACACGGAGCAAGATGTTTACCTGAACCAGGCAGTGGACCATGTGAAAATAGTAACATGTTTGATTAGGCTTATTAAACCAGGAAATCAACAAAACACCGTGACTCAGCTTGGAACAAAATACCCATATGTGGTTTAAAATATATTCCTCATTTTCTAATATGTGATGAAAGGCAATATGATTCAATGATCATACAATGATGAAGTCATAGCCGCCAAGCAGACACTCAAAAACCTGGACACTTGGAGCCCTGCTGCTCAAGAAGCTCTTTCTTTCACAAGCACCAGAGAGGGGAGCTAATTAGAGATGCTGCAATTAGAAAGCACAAATGAAACTCTGTTGAAGGCTTCATCATAAAATCGAGAATTCAAACTATAATGTGTACAGTCAGTGGTGTGCAAATCTGTTGTCTGACTCAGGGCTGAGGTGTGAGGTGTCACAACAAAGACCACCATCTGCTTTATCTGGTGGTTTTAAGCTGGCTACCTCAGATTTTACTCCCACAAACCCATTACAACAGAGATGAATGTAATTTCATTTGTGGTCCTCAAAGTACCTAAAAGATTTAGTTTGAAGAGCTCAACAGCAGAAACAGTGCTCTGATTTCTCAGGATAATACAGTAAGTCAGGGTTATCCATCACTCTCTGGAATGTTTCAAACCTGTTCATTAGAATCCAGTGATACAACTCTGCTCTATATCTTAACATCATCCAGGCATGTAAAGCATCCAGGCCTCCAGAGTCCTGAGAGAGGGCTGTGAGTATGTCTGTAAACATATTAACTAGCCCACTGGTACCTCCTTGCACAATTGATGGAAAGGAGGGAATGAGAGAGATAAGGGTAAGCAATAATGGGGACGAATAGGGACGCTTCCTGTTCGCTATTTTTGCACAACTTCCTGTCACAGCCCAGAGAATTTGAGAAATAAAATAACAGGGTGGAACCACTGACATATCTGTATCTTTGTGTGTGTGTGTGTGCAGGCGCATGCACATGCACACGCACACATATGCAACTATTAAAAGTAAGAAGGAGAAGTAGGATTTAACAGTTGACGAATTGAGTGTGAGAACAATAACACCCAGAGTAGTCTGAACACTAAATTTATGTGTTGCTTCATATTTTCATGACTTTAGAATGGAGAAACGCTCCTGAAAAGAGAAGCCTCTCTGACTCTGCTGTAAAGTGCACAAAAGCTGCTGTTTATTCTAAGTAAAAGACATGAGAATGAACAGAGGTTAAACACTGCCTGGACTGGCCTGTTTATTCCTTTTAACTGAATAGACTTTTCACCTAGAGAAGGCTTTAAACAAACATATAGGCAGGTGAAACTGACTGAGGCATTCAATAGCTTCAAGCAACATATGCACACAGACATCTGTTGAAAGTGCTTCTCTGAGTAAGGGGAAATAAGAATGACAAACAACAACACGCACAGAAACAGAATGCTCAGTTTCCTCTGCAGCCTCTCTGTACCACACTAAACAACACATGCAAAGCAGCAAACACATCTCTAAGCAAACACAGTCCGGAAGACATAATTTTGTGCAACATCACATCAAGTGTCACGAAAATAGTCAGCTGCACCATCTGACAAGGACGAGAGAGAGTTGTGACACTGACAGTCTGAGTCTAAGTTAGCAGACGACTGACCTGAACTCCTCTCTAACCGTCTCCTCAACAATCATTCATCATCCTGCCACTGTCAGATATCAAGCTCTGCAACTGTAAGACCTAACATCACCATCTGCATAGCAGGCTGAAAATAACGTAGGTGATCAGTTATCTTATTAAGTGACAGTGTGACAGTGAGCCGGAAGCGGTGGCAAAAAATTATTTTAAAAATGCTTTCCTCTTTAGGCATCCAGAATGCTGTCACAGGGGTTTGGACTAATTAGACAGCAACACCAACTCTGCCCTCTCTGAATTTATTCATGGTGGCGCGAAACAGACAAGCAACATCTTTTACCAGCTGCATGGCTGCTCCTTTAGACAGTCAGTCTGGAGAGCAAGTGCCTTCAAGTGCAACAGTTACTAATAGTCTTCTAGTATTCACAGTTGGGGGGCAAAACTCACAAATTGCATGCAAGTTTATTCAGAGAGATTAATATGAGTATTCAGCAGTCTAGGTCAATTAAAGTGAGCATTTTGTAAACTAGGAAATTCCCTGTGCATGTTTGCAGTGGTGGAGGGATAATAATAATTATCACTAGAAATATGGAATATGCTCTGTCCCCGGCCATTACGTAACATACTGACCCTCCATCTGTGAGATGTATAAAAACTAGACAGGCATCAGGTACTGGATGATTGTAATCAGAAGACACAGGCTCAACAAGTTAGATTAAAAAAACATATCTATATCAAACAGCTAGCAAGGTGAAAGTGAAATAATATGCCAAGTATGGTATTTCAGTTGTGACCAGTTGTCACCAGCACATTCATTCATTACACAATTCAGCCCTCACATCCAATGAGAACAGGCAATGCAGAGCAAACCAAACCAAACACGGCCCTCAGCTGAGCCAACAGCCGCTGCTCTTCGATCTGTGACGTACAGTGAGAAAAGAGCAAACAGAAACCACTGCACTTTAATCAATATGCTCACCCCTGGAGGATTGTTCCAACAAGTGTTTTTATTCCATCCAATTACTGAAGTCTGAACAGGATTATTAGTCCAATTTGAGGGTGAATGACAACTGCTGGAGGCTAGGTTTTGAAATTGCTGCCCAAGATCAATCCAAACCATGTAAGACAGTCCGTATGTTTATCATTGCTGCTCCATGTCCATTAGAACTTCACTTATATTGCACTACTGGCCACTTCTTAACCATTATGTCATACCAGGATCTTAAGCTTTGACAATTAATAAGCAATACCTGGCATTAAATCACTGATTTGGGGTGTGACCGTAGGTGCAACATTCTTTAAAGTTTCAAGCACAGAGAGCAGCTGTGCAGAGGTTTTCTGCTCTGTGTGATTCAACACCTATTCACCCTTTAACTGTGTTTTTAGAATCGACTCAGTAATTTAAGCTTTCCATGCCCATCACACCACATGCAACTTATTATTATCGCTGACTGCGCCCCCACTCATGCACGCATTCTGCCTTCCTTAATCACCTTATCTGCATTTCTCTTCTCTGACTTTTACCCCCCCCCCCCCCCCCCCCCCCCCCGAGACCCTGCTCACTGATGGCTCACTTGCTTCCCCTTGCTCGGCCTTGCTCTCGAATATACTCCCGTTCACTCTGAGCCAGGAGGCCCCTGCCACTAGCAGTCCATTAACCACTCCAGTTTCACGCTGGCACTCAGTCATCCCATTCTTCGGTTCACAGTATACTCTTCTTTCCCCTGAGATGTAGAGAGCAGGAAACTGTGTCTGTGTGCGCCTTGGTGTGTGTGTGTTTTGGGGGAACAGAACAGACGTATGTGTTGTAAAAAATAAAAAAAAAAGAAAGAAAAAAAGAAAGGGGGCAAAAGGGACCCACTGTACACTGAAACATATTTTAACCCACTCCACTTGACTCAGACTACTTGAGTCAGACTCTGTGACTAAAGTGCTGTGAGCTGACTGGCTTAATTCATGGCGTTATCTTAAATGAAGCATTTGCTGAGGTGATTCCCCCAGGAAGTTGGTGCACTGCTGCACAAAGGCATAAGCAGGCACAAGATTTCATGCTTGAAGGAAGGTGCAGTCGGTGTTTGCTATTAATCTGACCTTTATTGATCAACAAAAAACATGTTAACAAGCCTTTAACCCTTAGGCCAGTGCCTGCTGGCAATGACTCGTGCACAACACCACATACAAGTCAGACAGACACAGAGGAAATCATTTCATTGAGTGTATTTGGTTGCTCGTGTTGTGACAGAGTGCATGAGTGTATTCTGGTTTCCCGCCAGAGCTGCAACACATTACTTCAGTTAAGAGGTGGGGCAAATGATCAATATGGCAACTTATCGCCGTATGTTCTGTATCAAGACACTAAAGCTGGCAACCTCTGTGTACCACACAATGTAATCGTTATTCAGGGTGCTACAATGAAACTGGAAATTTATTCTTTATGCATCCAAATGTTTTATTTATTAATATTGCAGTGATTATTTCACATTCACATTATCAGAATTCTTCATGATGTACAAAAGCCATTTGAGATCACTTCCGTTACCATTTATTAACGAGACCAGCAGTAATCCCACTGGTAGGTTAAGGCTGCATGCATGAGCAAGTCAGCATACTTTCCAACTCTGTGAATATTCAACACAAGAGAGAAATATGTGCCGCAATGACGCTTGCTCGAGGGTTCTCTGTCTGACATCAACTTGAACAGGTTGGTTGTTCAGTCACAGAAAAAAAGTGTAAGGTGCGTCTGAATGGTAGTTTTAGTGCTGTTACGTGAGAAGTTACAAGTTACATAGTTTATGAAGATGATTGTAATTTTTCCAATTTTCACCTAGAGAAGGCAATAGCATTTCTAGGTGGAAGTTATGTAGCATAAGCCGTCCTCTAACACAGCTTCAAATCTCTGAAAAGAAAATTCTGGCTCAAAATCCAATGCATGGTGTTGTCGCATTGATTAAAATGAAAATCTGAAATGGCAAAAACCAGTAAAAAACCAATCAGTGAGAGAAATGCAGAGATGTTCCTGAAACCTTTCACCTAAAAATAAAATCAGATAACTTGCCAAGCTCAACAAGATGTCCTAGAGACAGAATCTGTGATCTACAAATTCACCTTGTATCTTAAACAACTGTCCAAGGCAGTGATCCCTGGCTAATCCACACTGCGCCTGTCTGCTGAGCTCAGCCAACATGTTTATGTCAACAGCGTTCATAGATGCAGATCCTCTCTGTCTCTCTGGGCCTGAAGAACACAGATAGAGCTTCAGGCAGTGCAGCTAAAATGACCTGCTTCTGTCTTCAAGCAAAATACCTGGGTCAGTGTTCAGCTACAGATGTACCTGTGAGCACTGTGAATCATGTCACATTCCTCTTGAACATAACTACAGGTTATATACACTAAAAACTAACCAATGCTCAGGCTTACAGACATTTAGACACAGCAGTCCAGTATGTTTTTGTGGCATAGAGCTGTAGCAAACATGACAGGGGTTGATGTTGGCGTTAGGACACATTTGATGTTCTGAATGATGATGGGGCAGAATAAAAATACATCAATAACATTTATTTTGATGAAAGCACAAAAATGTTGTTCTGTCATTAATTCTGCACGCTGCAAAGAGCCACAGCCTTTCTCTTAATGTCAAACCTAGTGGGAGTTCATGGCATTATTCCAACAACATACTGTATTACAAAAAACCAAACCAAAAAAAAAAACTCCATCCAGTCTTAGATTAATCCAAAAACTGACTGTGTCTGGGAAAAGAGATGATGACTAAAACTGGATAACCCACCCACACTGCTTCATTCAGTCCCAGGCAACACAATGGAGATACATTCACACAAGGGTGATTCTGGCTTGGAATACCAAATATCAAGCTGAGTGGAGACCACACTCACACATCACTAAGTCATACATATCTGATCATGTTATTATCACTGGTATGTCTGGAAGGAGGCGAAAGTAGAGAGTGATGAAGTCATAGGTAGTTGACAGATGGCATCACACCACAGATCGAGTACACCACACATAATTCTACACCCCTTAACCCCTTAATAAAAATTCTGCCAGAAAAGGTTCAAATTTCAGAGTTACAGGTGTACTGACGTCAAGGACACACCTCATGATAAGGTGGGCAGTCTAGTTACAGACTCATTCACTCACAGGCAGACTCTCACTGAAACGCACACTCATGTCTGCAGTGTTATCTCAGGACATTGCACAATTGGTTTCTGTCTGTGACTCATGTTTACTTATAACCCTACCTAAACCTGTTGCTGTGATATTACACCAGTCACCACAATATCTTATTTATTTTCATTTATTTCTCTGTCTAGTCTTGGAAAAAGAACTTTGTTTTAAAAGGCTGAAAAAGCACAGTAGCATACATTTGCCTTACAGCATGGACAGGTTTGCACTATGCCACTGACTGTGTTTGCAAGCTTAGTGTAGACATTTCTTGTCATCAAAACCATGTCTTTAACAAAGAGCATCTCCAACCTCCTATCCCCTCCGCTTGGTGTAGGTGCTACTGGCCTCATGCCCAGGTGGTACTATTTACATGAAAGAGCCTGAACAAACTGTTCTGAATGTAACTTGGTGTTGCAAGAAACAGTTTGTGTTCGTTCCTGTCAGCAGGATATAAAACACCTCATGGTTTAAATGAGGGAGCCTCTGAGTGGGGCCAATAAAGAACTTGAAAACCCTGTGGGAGTAAATGTGAATGAATGTGTGAGAAAGTGTGTTTGTGTGTGTCCGTGTGTGGTGGAGCCGTGTGCCCATTGACCAGATGTGTCTTCTGAGCATCCTCTATAGTTACCGCTCGTCTGTGTGTAGAATATCAGTTTTCACCTGTTGCTAGACATGGCCATGGGGTTAAGTTACGCAACAGTTTGCTCTGGCTGACAACAGACATTCACTACTAGTGACTCCCACTGCTCTGCTCCCATCAAGACACCACACTGAATCACACATGCTGACACAGCCAGGGAGACACCACACGATGTCACTGCGATTAAGTCACCCAGCAGAAATTCAAGGTGCCAGTGCCACACCTTACCACAGAAAGGTTGTTCATTCATTTGACATCACTCTATTCAAATGTTTCCGTTTTATATCATCAAAATACACAGTCGTCTCTGTGAAAAGGGAACACAGCGATAAGTTGCTATTGGTTGTAAATAAATGTTATCATGTCATGTTGTTGTAACAGCTGTGTCAAATGTTGTTAAAAGTAATGAAGCATCTGAGTCATGTGTTAACTTGTTGCAGTGTGTCATGACTGCACAGCATGAGGTTTATTGCACAGTGCAAGTTAGAGAGCCAGTTACTTCCTCATATACCAACAACTACTATGCCCTAAACCGTGAATTCTACAAGGCAACATTTTGAGCTCTATTGACAGCTGGTGCACAGCTTTAGGGGGTAAAGGTAATTACAGGTAGGGGGCAGTTTGTTGCTCCGTACCTTCACTTGAAACATGAGAGGAAGAAAACGTCATCTGTCGCTGTTAGGTGCAAAACTTCTACGGTCACGTACCGAAAACAGATCACAAAAGTGCAGCAAGCTGAACCTGTGGAATACTCACAAATTTCTTTTTGCCATCTCCATCCTCGTAGCTCTTCTTTGATTTCTTGTCCTTCTTGGGACCAGCAGCAGCTGAGGCAGAGTTGCCCGTGTTTGGATCCATATTTATAAGTTAATCCGTTTCCTTGAATTGGATGTCAAAATAACCCGTGTGGCGGTAACCTCCCCGCTCTCAACACAAAGAAAAAGTTCCCCCCGACGGTGTTTTTTCTCAACTTGAGGGGAAAAAAGCCAAAAGTAAATTCCCTTAGGCCTCGGCTACTTCCCTGGCTAACTAGCCGCAATTAGCACAGTGGTGCTAATGATTTGGTAAGAAGCCAACCACACCGAACGAACCCCTCGCTAAGCCGCCTGTCTGTTATCACTAAAGGAGGGAAATTCAAAGCACAGCCCCGGAGCTCGGGACGAAAAGTACGAAAACTACCTGTTGCATCTACAAAACACAAATGAGTGCGTTACTCCACCAGTATCCACATGTAACACAACCCGAAGCCTTAACAATGTGAATTTTAAGTCCTGAAAATATACGGCACTAAATGAGCTAACGTTAGCTTTAGCTAGGCTAGCTTGTCTGCTACAGTAGGTGAAGTCCCCCGTAAACGAAAAAAAGAGACTCCGCTCTTCCCACTTTCACGAGTTGTTTCGGTGACTACAACACACGCGGCGTGTCGGCGTTACGGATGACTGGGGTCGGCAGTATTTCCCAAATTAGTTTCCATGACTGCTACAACTTTTGTTAACTTTTTAACCCCTGAATGACAGCTGGGGAAGCGACTACGTCCTTAGCAGCAGAGCAGTCTTCCTGTTCTTCTGACAGTCCTCACAGAGCTGGTTGGGGAGGAGCCTGAGCTCTGCAGCTACACCTGAGAGGATTTAACTGACTGCTCCAACCTCAGGCCCAGGGAGCATCCGAGCTGTATGAAAGACCTGATGCTATAGAAATCATCCAAATACCATATAAGTTTAGTTTAAGAAAGACAGCCATTGTAAGTTAATGTTTCCATGGCAGCAGTATTTAGGACTTGTGCTTAGAAAAAGACAGGGAATGATACAGGCTGACAATGTATTTGGGTATAATAGTGTCACAATCTAACATCCAGAAGAGAGGGGAAAGAGGGGAAAAGTCTAAAAACCTTCAATTAAAATGTCAATAGGGCAGTGCAGTAGAATCACCCACCACCAGCAGGCAGCACAGGCCAGCTGCTGACACTGACAGTATCAGTAAGTGGCCTGGAGCCTCACAGTTGTAGTCTCTTGGTAGGCTCTCTGGCATTTGGATGATTATAATACAGAGTTATCAAGTTACACAACTTCTGTCTGGGTGTGACAGGAACCTCTGTACACTAACCAGTCGTTCATACTACAAAATGGCATAGTATCACAGTTCAGCATTAAATCAATTTAAGGGAGACAGGCTGTCCGTGTGCAACAGCCTAGTAACTTCTGCTATTATTTTTATTCATTTCGTGCATCAAATAAGCTCTATAAGAGAGAATGTGTAGCCTGTGATTGAAGACTGCTGTAATGTAATCTCTCTGCTACCGCCTTTGCCTGACCATATCACAAAAAGCTGCTGTGTGTGACACAAACGTCTGTGTCCTTGACTCTTAAGTTTAGATGTGAGGTTGAGCAGAGAGCCTCTACTCAGACAAGGTTGCAAATTCTTAGATATTACACAAGTAATTCATCTTATCTCATATATCTGGAGAGGAATTTGGATTTGGCAGATGGAGCTAAGTAAGAGCAAGCAAGTGCAAGGGTTACAATGATCATTAACAAAATGTAGGCCATCATTATTAACTTTCGCTTCCGTACGGAGCAAAAAATCCCAGTGACGTTGCTTCATTCCTGTCTCTATTTTCTTTTGTCTATTTTGTAAAGGTGATGTTTTAACATGTGGTCTGGACGCTTCGTACTGTATTCATACTGTAAACAAATAATCAGAGCTGGTGCGCCACCAAGCGGTTCAAGTATAAACTGCAGGCGCAGCAGTGTCTCCAGAGTTCATACATCATGTCAGCCAAAGTTAATGCACCAGTAGGAAGCAATTGTGACGTGGACTATTTTATTTTGTTCTCTAAAATGATTTTTCTTGCATTCACCAATGTGACTGGCACTATTAAATTTGCAGAATAGAATATTTAAATACACCGGCCAATTGCAGCAAATGACTGAATCAAGGAGGCACAGAGCCCATTCTTCTGAATGTGCTGAGTAATCGACCCAATTCTTAGCAGAGTCTCCTCCAAACAACAGCATTTAGTTGGTCAGTCATTACAGGTCCAATACTCCAGACCAATGTGTCCTTATTTCTCCCGACGACAATGTCTTCTTCAGTGCTGATCGAGTCCAGAAAATAACAATCACCGTGTTTCGCTCACCTCAGTGGAATTTAAACATCTCAGATGAGGCATTCAGGAGCCAGTGAATGTACACATGAATTCTTTGCGTCCAGTTCCCCTGGCTTCATAATTTAAAGATACAATGTCCAGTACTCGAAATGCATTGTTTGTCTTACCTCTCAGACATACACAAATCTGTGCGCGTGCACTAAACGCACGCGCGCATAACCACACACAGGCGCACAGGATTACAGAGATAGGCTCATCTATCTGTCTTGGTATGTGAGAGATGTTTTCCAACAACAAGATTGGAGAGGATTTGCGCATCACCGATGGCACTGAAACCGACAAACAGTTTGGTTTATCGTGCAGGAGTCGTCATACATTCCAGCCTCAAGTCTTCATTCTCCGGGATATTGGCGCTATAAATTGTGATGGAGAGGTTAATTAAAAGTGAAAGTGCAGGATAAGGCTAGCAGCCCTATGGCACCCGTATAAACGCCTCTACGGACATATTTGATGATTAACAGTCCGTCCCCCCGTCCCCCCCCCCAAACCCCCCCACCCCACACACACACACACACACATCAGCAGCTGCGGTACCACCGCGCCATTCACGTACAGGTGGACAGAGGAAAAGACTGCCACTTCAAAGTACATTTAAATACCTTTATGTGACGATATAGGCCTACAGTCTGTCATTTAATCACCATTTTACAGTGGAAGAAGGGGTGGAAATTGTGTGTCGATTGCATCATTTCACAAGACAAGACAGTTAAGTTACAGTCATACAAAATATTGTATATACAAACTACTGTAGACTCTTTCTGTGCTGACATAAGTCACTTTTCCTTGAAAACAAAAAAAAAACAGTCATGTTGTCAGGGCCAGTGTGAAATATCAGGAATTTGTGCCCAAACTGCAGGCGACAGGTCAGATTTGTAAGCAAGTAGATGAATAAACACAAGTTGGGAGTGTACTATAAGGGAAATAACTTGTTTCCAAAGTGCTTTTGAGGAGACCATAAGGTGGGGTTGCAGGGGATGATGCATCATTTCACAATTCATTCATTAATTGCCAGAAAATATAAGAGTCACCAATTCAATCAGGGGGTTAAATTGTTATCTTTCCACCTGCAGCAGGCCCATAAACACCTCATCTGCTGAAAAGCCCCTCATGGTCTGAAGGGCTGTCTCTTGGGGATGGGGCTGTTGGCCTTGAACTGGGCAACATTTGGCACAACCAAGCCCCTGACTGTTCATGTTAGGTCTTGCTGTGGATTCCAGATTATTTAGACCATCCAATGTGTCCAAGAGAACTGATAAAGGCAACTACTTCGTGTGTTCAGTACGTGCAGAAGCAGTTCAGGGGGGACCAGTTAAGTCCTTAAACCCCCCCCTCAAAGGAGTCTCAGAGTCCCAGAGGTTCGACTTGTAGCCTTACTTGTAGGAGGTCCGGGCCTCTCTCAGCGACCTGTCATATGGCATGGAGGCGAAGAAAGAGTTCCGGAGCTGGCAGTTGATGAAGAACACAATGAGCAGCACTAGCAGGAAGAGCAGTAGGCACATGACTATGTAGGTGATCAGGTCCGGTTTGTGGAGCTCGCCCTCCCGGAGCCCTCCTCCGCCTCGCCCCGTGGTGGGTCTCAGGAGAGCGGCCACGCTCACCGAGCCGCCGTGGGAGGCGTTCAGGGAGGAGGGGGCGTGCGTGGAGGACTGGGCCATGAGCACCAGGTCGAAGTCCGGGGCGTCGGTGGAGTTGAGGAGGATCTGCCTCAGCATGGCGCCCCGCGGGCTCACCGGCTGCGTCGGTCGGCTGCGGGGTTGAAAAGACACGGAGAGGGTTATGTAGCCTACTGACCCCGGGTTTGAACAACCCGAGTGTCCTGTTTCTGATGCAACACCGATTCCTGCGTGACGAATTTAGAAAAAAAGCCCAGGAATATTAAAAACCACAGTGATGCCATTGCAAGCAAAATACCTTACTGTCTGACAAGGTCACTGATAAACTGCATTCAGATAGTCTACACTGCATGTACAAACCAAGTCATGATGAAAACACCATAAAGTAGCCACGGCTGGAGTCAGTGTTGAGTACAAACAGTATGAATCCCACAGGAACGCAGTGCATGGTTTAGTTAATGACTTACTTTAGTGTGCGCTGCGAAGAGTTCCGCAGGTGAGCTGGAAAAGACAAAATCCCGGCTCCGCATTCCTCAGCGTCCCCGACTCTGTCCGCTCCAGCCCCGCCGAGGACGCGCTGCGAAGAGGTAAGGGGTCGGTGGGTCGATATCTTCGAACCTGCGCCTCCCACAGCACACCATATGTCGCTAAATGTGGGATATATCAACGCAGCGTCTCCCGTCGTCACATTAAACCGAACCGGTCAAATCCGTGTGTCAGCGCAGATCAGTCCCGGTGAAGGAATACATGACCAGTTTCCACTTGTTGGCGTTTAAATCCAAATCATTCCTGTCCTGCCACGCGTGAGGTTAAATATAAATCGCGTTTTTTTTTGTTTTTTTTTTTTACTGTGGCGACATCCAAATGACTCTAAGGTCTGTCAGAGGTGGTGAAGTTCAACTGCATCGCTGGTGCGCACACATGTCCTCTTGTGCGTCGCGGTGCGCAATACAGCAAGATCGCCTTCGCTCGCGCGTACAGGGCGCAGAGGAAGGGCACGCCAGATCCCCCCGAACCCTTTGTTTGCTCTTTTATCCTATAAGGGGTTCTGGGGACGGCGGGGGGGGGGGGGTCGATACGTGTTGGATAGACGCCACCTACGGTCTGCTCTCACTGGATTATCGATCCAGAATGACTAAAATCAGACGAAAGGAGGGATTAATGGAGGACAAAACACAACAAAAAGCCGGGTCGTGAACAGCCTCCCATCTTCGTCCTGGGTTGCGTGCGTATGACAGAGCAAGAGAGAGACAGGGAGAGGGAGAGAGAGAGAGAGAGAGAGAGAATTGCAGATCAGGAGAGGGGAAGGAGGGCGCTGGAGGCACGTCACCGGACAGGGATGTGTGTTACTGTAAAGAGAAAGTCACAAGAAAGTTCTATCTATCTATCTATCTATCTATCTATCTATCACATTATTGTCAAAGTGATGGAGAAAAGTTGAGTCAGAGCCGTTTCTGAGCCAGTGTGGGGAATGTCTCACACTGGGGTGATGAGAGAACAGGAAAGGGTGTGAGATTGGTGAGTGTAAGAAATCATAGAGGTGATTAAATTTTAGAGGAGGTCCACCAGGTAGTCTATTGTCTGAATCTTTAGTGGCCTGACTCATCAGTCCATTTATTTTAGGTAACACGTTTGATTAAAAAGCAACAAAACTGCCCTTGTGTCTCTTTCACATGGAACTGGTGTGTGTGTGTGTGTGTGTGTGTGTGTGTGTGTGTGTTTTGAGAAATAAATGTGTTTGCTCCCTGTGAAACAGGTTTGGCATCAGTGCTAGGCGCTAAAAAAGGGAAGGTGCTAAAAATGGCGATTGGAAGCCAGTTTGCTCTTACATGATGCCTCGAACATGAGCATGCATACAAAGGGCCGGGCCCCTAAAAGCTCTGACGATCTGTTTCATATTCATCTGCACCTGTTCTGTCACAACAGAATGGCTGGCAGGCAGAGAGAGCAAGGACTGAGGGTCACACACACACACACACACTCTCTCTCTCTCACACACACACACACATATACTCACACACTACAGCAAAAATACAGTAAACCATCCCCAAAACTGA